>RDRW01000427.1:0-429041 GCA_007896445.1 Puccinia hordei | reverse complement strand
TGGCCAAACAGAACAGGAATAAAGAATGAGAGCGGAGTAGGACCAGAATTCTGACAACAATTTATTTTTCCTGTGTGGTTGACACTGGTGTACCCCTGTCAGACACTGAGATATTACCCCACATGTCTACAAATACCTCAGAGTACTTTATTCCAATGGTTAAGGAATCACTGAAGTAAAAACAGAATTAATTATTAAATCTTAAGTCCAATCCCCACCCATCTCACTTGTATAGACATATATGTATTTTATTTTGTACCTAGCATTTCCATAATATAAAATGAGTATTATCAAATGTTATAATATTTTTTAATAATTAGGAGAGACAATTTTCCCCCCATTATATTTACCCTTTAACCAAATAATTACACATTTTATACATATACTTTTGTTTTCCTGCTTCATCTCTTGTCCAGTTGTCTTTCTTTCACAAATTAAGCTCTGCTTCTTGGGTATGCTTGCTGTTTCTCATTATTATATCTTGCATTTCTTATCCTCTAATTTTTTTTTCTTCTCAGTTCTATTCTGTTGTTATTAGCCATAAATCTCAGGTTCTCTAGTGTAAGGTATAACATTTATTTTTTTCTCAAATCATTCAACTTGTTTTTGTTAGCTCACATGAATTTTAAAAATTATACTGTTCAGACAGTCCATTAATCAAATCATCCAGTTCTTTCATCACTAGCAAGGGACTACTTGGCCAGCTCAACATCATCTTGTGCTGCAGAGTGTAAATTTTCTTCTACTGACAATGTTTACTCAAGTGGCTGAGGAATCATGAGCCCACGCAAAATTGAAAGTAGTGTTAGTATTCATATGTGTTTGAAAGACAGTTTATAGGTGAAAAAAAAACTGAAAATAATTAAGATTTTTTTTTTCTTATTTATTTTATTCATTGGTATCAATAGTACTACGTTTCTCCTACTTTTCTTTTTCTTGATGAACATGAATGTGAAAAAAGAAGAAAACAACAACTGTGCAAATGTAACTATATACAAGAAGTTTGGTGATTATTTCTCTACTTTTTGTCCTGGTGGGCCAAGTCGATCAAAATCAAAACCTGGTGGTTTCTTTTGGTCATGATTTTATTCATTCTCTTGATATACCAGCTCAGTGATGTGAGACCACAAATGTCTTTATGAGGGTGAGTGATGTTGACAAGGTGGTTTGACTGAGTTGTTATGTAAACCAACCTGTGTGGTGTTGTGCGAGGCTGTGACATGACCTGAACATCCTTCGGTCCGGAGTTATTAGAGTTGTGCAATTGGTCCGCCAATATTGTCTCACCACCATATTTCCCGAATCCTACTACCGCCCAGCTTGAAGTTAGTCAAAGGTATTCGGTCAGTGGAAATCGTAGGTGATAGAGACTGACTAGTCGATTGAAGATGGGTTCTGGTGGTTATCTGGCACCCTGCCTCCTTGGTCATGTGAGACATCAAGTCCGAAGGCAATCTGCGACTATTTCCGAAACCAAAGTTAGTGTTTTCTATTCTATCGGTCCCACTTGATCTGATCAATTATCTGATAATGTTCTCATAATCTCTCCCGACGAAATCATTACACGTTGTTCAATCCAGCGTTGGCGACATGATCTCATAAGCAATCTACCACTGGAAAAGTCATCCAGTCCTCGGGCCCCTCTGGGCGGCATTCTAACACAGGCCTTGTGGCGACCGTCTTTGGTGCGACAGGATTCCTGGGACGCTATCTGGTACACAAGCTAGCCAAGCAAGGTACTCAAGTCATCGTACCTTACCGTGATGAAGATAGCAAGCGTCACCTGCGCGTGATGGGCGATCTTGGCCAGATCGTCCCGCTCGAATTCGACCTGGAAAACGAAGTTTTCATTAATGAATGTGTTCGAAATTCCCATGTTGTCTACAACCTATTAGGCCGAGAGCACGAAACCAAGAATTACAGTTTCGATCGACTCTTTATTGAAGGCGCATCCAAAATTAGCAGAATTGCCAAGAGAACGGCGTCGGTCGGTTGATACACGTCTCTCATCTCAATGCATCGCTCGATTCGCCTTCCAAACTCTACAAGGCGAAAGCTGCTGGTGAAGGGGTTGTGAAGGATATCTTTCCCGAGGCGACAATCGTGAGACCCAGTATAATGTTCGGACAAGAAGATCGATTCCTCAATAAGATGGTTACCAAGCCGTTCACTTTTCAAGTCAACAGACTTGAAACCTTGGTGCGACCTGTTAGCGTAAGTGCTCTTGAATCATACTCTATTCATCGACTTTTCTTTTTCTAAATGTTTCGTCACTCGCGCAACTTTCCTTGATACGTAGGTTTTGGACGTAGCCGAAGCCATGCAATTAATGAGCACCTCCGAGTCCACCGTGGGAAAAACTTTTGAGCTTGCCGGTCCTAGGATATACACCCATGAGGAACTATTCCAAGTCTTGGAGGCCTTGACACACAAATCGCTAACGCCCTCACTAATCAATTTGCCCTTACCGATCTTCAAGTTTCTCATGAAAATCGTCGACAAAGCAGTTTGGTGGCCGACTTTGAGCGAAGATGAGATTGTTAGGAGGTGTATCGACGATAAGCTAGAACTCAGTGAAGGATGCCATGGATTCGACTATTTTGGCATTGAGCCTGATGCCGTTGAGAATCTGGCAATCACGTATTTGAGATACTACAGGACTGCGTGCGTGCAACTTTCTGGTTTTGCACCCTTTCGTTTTGTTTTCTGAGCTATACCGGGGTGCTAATTTGCACCTTGCCTGGCTGTTAGATCTCTTTTCGATTCACCAATCGAAAGAGGTGGTCTCAAAGTCAAGCCTAGGAATTACCATGTCGTAGAATGAAGTAGATTTCATGTTTGCCGTGCTCTGTAGTAGCCTGGCTTCTTGCATCAAAAGATACTGACTTGAAATGAATGAGAAATGCTACTTGTATTTGAAGAATCCTTAGCAGATATGGGTTCGATAGTATCTTGCCAGCCCATCTTTTTCTGAATTCGACTAAGTCAACATCAGGATAACCTCTGATGCGCACATGGGAGAATGTAATTTTCTGTTTTCAACCAAGATGTCCGAATCACGCGCGTTTTCCACCATCTCCGGAATCACGTGCGCATGGATTGGTCGCCTTAGGGCCAAATCCCGGGGGACTTCCTGCCATGTCTTTCAAATCATGCCTGTCAGCGAACTTTCTCCTTACCTGAGGCTTCGCCGGAGGGACTTGAGCCGTGACAATAATTCTCGGTTGGCAACATTCTGAGTTTTAGTGGCACTCAACTTTCAGTGCCCAGAACTCAACCTAGATGATTAGCCACCTATTCACATTTCCAATGCTTGTGACCTACATACTGGACGAAATGCCCGACAGGACGTGATTCACTATGGCGAAGCCTCAGGCAGGGAGAAACTTTCTTTGTTTAGCCTGCCAGCCTCAATGTCTCGGGTGGATGGATGTACATGTGTGGATGTGTCAGGCATTTTGAGGCAACAAAGAGGGTTTTGTTTGAAGGGTTTCCAATGTTGGTAGCATCTAATGCATGTGTCTGCCTTGAAAATTAAGCTGAAGTATTCCCTAAGTATGACATGTATATTGTTGATGATTTATCTAGGGCTCTTGTGGAACTGAAATCAATGCCTCACTGAAGTGTATCACATAATTCACTTTTCACCTCATCATGACTTGAGTGTATCCTGAGAAATTAGCCACAAATATTCAGCCAAAAAAAATAACATATGTTTGGACTTGGGGACCAACAAGTGTAAGTGCACTACACAAGATAACTGACAAGACAATTAAGACGAGCACACCTTTTAAGGGACCAACAAGTGTAAGTACACTACACAAGATAACTGACAAGAAAATTAAGACAAGCACACCTAGAGTGAGGGTTCAGTTGAGACAGAGTTGTGAAACTGAATGAATTTCATGATCACAAGAGAGATGATAGAAACAGAGAGAAACAGCAATAAAACAGTGAAAAACCTTTTGAGGGACCAACAAGTTCAAGTACACTACAAAAGATAACTGATAAGAAAATGAAGAAAAGCACACCTAGAGTGAGGGTTGAGTTGAGACAGAGTTGAGAAACTGAATGAGAAAAAGAGAAATTGAAATTGATACACAGTTTACTATTTAACTAAATGACAATTAGGTTTCACAACTTTGAATATAACTACTTAACCCTAACTGCTGCTACATCACAGGTTGCTGAGTATGCTTATAGTGAGATATTGCAATATGTATGTGTATACATTTGTGTTCCCAAGGCTATTTGTAAAATAAAATTGCCCTTGAGTTCCAGATGAGTTTATATTCAGCTGAAAAAAAAACATGTGTTTGGACTTGAACAAATGCCAGTGTGTCACATGAGTGTACATGTGTACATTTGTGTTCCCAAGGTGTTACATGAAATTGAATTTCCCTTGAGTTCCAGATGGGTTGGGATAAAATTCAGCTTTAGATGCAGGTTGGTTCAGATCAGCTCATGTTTGAATGGTTGTTGTTGATATCAATATGTTTCCCTCATTGATTATGGCATATATCATCAAGTTCTATGAAAAACATGATTTAGGGCACCTGACAGCAGGTGCCAGAAATCTTTCCCTGGTGGAAGAGATTAAGGCTTTTGTTACATGTCCCAGATGCACGTAAAGTTTAGGGAAAAGATATTTGTGTATAAACTGCTTTCCCTTAAGATTTAAGAAACAGTTTAGCATCAGCACATAAGATATGCAGGTTGCATGGTGAGATCAGCATAAAAATTACTGCTAAATGTGCAAAATTTTTGTTACAAGCACAAACAGTCAGATCATTTCAGCCATATTTCCTTCTAAATTTTGAGTTTTCTCTGTTCCTCCTCCTCAAAAATTCACTCCCTTAGTTATAACTTCTTTTATCAACTTGGATCAAACTAGAATATTACAAATATATACTAAGTTTGATTGTATGTACAAACTCTTAGTTCTATTTGCTTGATTGTTCTCTTTTTTGACTCACTTTCTGATATTAAAATTTGATTAATATGAATTAACGCCCTTGAAACAATATTTTATCTTGATTAATTTGTCTTGCATGACTAAAAGGGACTGAAATGTCAGTATAGTCAATTATCTTACAAGAACTTATCTTGTATGTCTCTCAAATTTTATTCAAAAATGTTTTTATTCATTATTATTATTTATTCATTATCCATTGCCACAACTTGACACACTTGTATCTAGACTATAATTACATAGCCTAGTACCAGCAATAACAAACCATCAGTTCTCCTCATAATTAATTAGTCCCTATTATTGAGTCCCCCAGATTCTGTTCAACACTACCTCTCCCTTTTCTCTTTCAAAAACTTCAACACTAAACATTCTCAGTTGCCTGAAAATTTTAGCAATGGAGTGGAATCAGAACACAAGATAAAAGGGGTGTGTAGAAGGATTAATAAGAAATATATGGCTAAGTGAATCACTTACCATTACACATCCCAACATGCCAGAAGACTAGAAAGTTCATTGACTTCAAAATTTTGAATATGCTGATTTTTTTGGAATTTGTTTTCCCTTGAGAACATGAGATATGAGGAAATTGTTCTAGTAATCATACCTACTGATTCTCATCCATTATACCCCACTACCTGCTTCCATACCAATTCCCAAGAATTTCAGGGCAGAATAATATTCAGAATTTAGAATTCCATGGAATTTCTAGTCTTCTAAGACATGTAATATAAAACTTGTTCACTTAGCCTGATTTTCCTTATTAAGCCTACCACACACTCCTCATATATCAGATGCTGAAATAAAAATATTATGAAGAAGTTCAGGGAACAGACTATATACACAACTTGAACTTCTATAAACTTTCTAGCCTTCTGAGATACCTAACAAACATATTATTCACTTAGCCAGATTCTTCCTATCAAGCCTGCCATACCTCCTGTATCTGATGTTCTGATTGCACTTCATTTATCATAATTTCAGGGCACTGAGAATGTGTAAAATGAAAAAATAGCTGAAATAATTTTACTGTTTGGGCTTGGTGCAACATTGATATTTCCGTAGGGCATCCACCAGCACAATATCAATTACAGTCATGTGCATTTGATGGGATGTGTTATTCCAATATTCTTAATCAAAATTAATTGAAATTTATGAATTACCAAGCCAAAAAAAAACTGGTCTTGGACATGAAATGTCCCTAGATGAACAGCCAAATGAGTCATGAGGGTACTTTGCGTCCAACGGGGACTTGGTTTAATTTCCAAGCCCGTGGTGCAGGGACCCCGTCCCCGTGACACATGTTTCACCCGGGGGTCCAACAAGAAGTTCCACAAGAACCAAAGAAGACATCACGACACTAAAAAACATGCCAATCTCACAGAACAAGCTAATGCCATACTCAGATAACCCGTCGATCATCGAGGGAAACAACCAGGAGCAAAGAAGGAGCGCTGGAACACCAACACGGAGACATTCCTCTCGACTCAAACCGAGGCAGTTCTTCCAGAAATGGTTCATGTCTTCTCGTCATTTGAGACTTCCAGGCCAGGAATCCATGACACATGTTAGCCTCAACGACTCTGTGAACGATAATTCAAGATTTCCAATCAAGATTAGACCCGTCAGTCAGTCACATAAACTCAATCAACGTTGCCCCTCTGTCACCCTGAGTCAAATCTTACGATCGATAGATGGCTGACATCTTCCTCTCACTTATTTACATAGGCTTTCTGTATACTTAGCTTGATCAACATAATACTCTTGGCAATAATTGGATTCAGCCGGACGAGCTATTCAGTTATCGCCATCCCTAAAAAAGTATGGATATTCACCTCCGGATCATTCTGTGATATTTACTTATATATATTACGACCTGAGGGGAGAAAAATATAGCAATGCTTATTCACTTCTTTCATCCCGCTTTGTTTTCTTGGGAGAGTTAGCTTTTTCATTTTTTTGGATGTGAGCTATTTCTTTCTTTCTCATTTCTTCGGTAGCAGAAGTCATGAACTCAATCGCGAACTAATTCAACAACGGCCCATATTCTGGTTTAAAAAACAATTAAAACTTTAATCTAATAACAAACATAGTCGCATTGATCACCGGTCTATTTTATTCAATACCAGACATAGATGATTCCTTAAGAGTGATTTGGTACTGGAATTATTTTAATGAAATCCTGACGGGTATCGTTTGCTTTTTGCTGGGTGGATTTGGAAGTGAATTTATTCAATTATTCTTACCGTGGAAAGTGTTTTCAGTGAGTACATTTTAGAATTTTCTTTCACATGTAACGCTGGTCGTACAGTTGTTTCAAATTATTCAACAGGGTATTAAGGCTTACCTGTAACCCTGTGAAACCAGTGGGGTGATTTGCTGGCCAATGAATTAGGGTGCTTAGCCGGATACCAACTTTCCCGATCATTACATCGTCGATATCGGAACAAACTAGAATTATCAAGCTTATACGAGCCCCTAGGAGCAGGTGGACCTCTCTCAAGAGATTTAGATTTGTCTTTCGAACATGATGAAGATGGAGGAAGTTTAAATCCTAGACAGCAAGCATCTTCAAATACCCTCTTTGGTCCCAGTAATCCCGAACTTTCTAACGTATGGTCAGATAGACTGGAGGAAGGCCATGAATACTTTAGATTCGAAGAAGATGAAGATTAAGGCCGGCCTTCATCTTTGCTCTATTGTTGTAGAGACCTTGTTTGGTAAGTTGCGTACCTTTTTTTTATTCATCCACTCTATCCAGACCGGTGGTGAGTTTTCCGTTAACATTTGTGTCATAATTCAATAGCGTTTACTGGTTTCCACTCGAAACCACCAAGAGAGTTGTACTTCCTTATCTTGTTATTATTTTTTGGTTGACTGACTCGTAGCTTAGCGCCAGTTTTCCTCTTTATAAGATGTAAATGATTTCCATGGAACGCACACGTGCCCCGAGAAGATTTCTTTATCTGCGTGTCGAACACTTCAGTGCTTCATGTTTGTGTTGCCTTTTCATGTACACTCGAATCTGCTTCGCAAATTTATTTCCCTATCTGAATATAACTATTTTCATCTCATTCTCACGGTAGCATTGAGCAAGGGTTGTCTGTTAGAAATACATCATTGGCTTGGAGTTTTCGCACTATTCTCATTTCCTCCACAATGCGCATGAAAACTGTTCACCCAAAATAGCCTAGCAATTAGGTGCAGCAAGATCTTGTCACAAAATAATCCTGATCACTAGAAAGAATCGAGTGACATGTAGACAGCAAGCATACGCAAGTATACAGTGTCTGACCAGTGGCTCCAAGTCATAGATTGAGTTGAACTTGATCTGCCCAGCCAGTGATCAGTTTTGAGAAGCTCAGACTTGAGGATCCAGACAGTGATATGTAGATTTGAGAGGGTCAAGCAAGCTGGAAGTAGTGATAATTGGATGTATCTTCAAGCTTAAGAGCAATGAGTAAACAAAAGTGTGTTATTATTATCTTCTCTTCTGAAAGTCTAAGGATCAAGAGAGCTTAGAGGGTACATCTTTGTAAGAGACTTCCAAGGTTGACTAGATAGAAGCATATTTAAATGATGTTAATAACACAATGAGTGAAATGAATGTGTCTTCCTAATCCTCTTTCTAAACCATATTCTGAAGGAAATTTCACTTTACTAGATGGAATTTTATATTAAAGACATATAAAATCTAGTGGATTAGTTATCTTTTACCCCAGTCAGATTAAAAACATGGAAGAATGCCATGAAGTAATAGGATCAGGGCATTTCTCTGAAGAAAGAATTGCAGAAAGAGTTAAAAATAAAGCTTGGTGGATTGATTGGAAAATTCAATTCACTGAATATATTAAAAGTTGCTCTATTGTCCAAAAAGGTAACAAAAAAACTGGTAAAAGGTATTGTTTGTCACAAAAAAAAACTTCTAGATGGGACATATTGAACATGGACTTTGTGAAAGGTTTACCATCAGGAGGATCTTATTCTTACAACTCAATATTAGTGTTAGTTGAAAGGTACTCTAAGAGAGCCATATTTGTACCTAATCATAAGGATGAAACTGCAATGGAAGTGGCCATGCTTTTTTGGAACAGGAGTATGTCTGAAATAGGAATTCCCAAAATAATTATCAGTGATGAAGACCCCAAATGTACTTCTGAATTTTGGTGCAACCTAAAAGACATGTTAAGAACCAAATTAGCTTTTCTACAGCATACCACCCCCAACAGATGGATTAACAAAGGTGATGATACAAACTTCAGAGGAAACATTACATAGGCTGTTAGCTTTTGGCTTGCAATTCAAAAATCATGATGGGTATACTCATGATTGGCTAAGCTTACTCCCAGTTTTAAAAATAAGCTTTAGAGGCATTAAAGACTCCTCTACTAAAGAAGTCCCCTATATTTTAGAAAGAGGCTGGGTACCTAGGATTCCTAAATAAAATATCACTGCCAGCATAATTGCCTAGGATGAATTCATCTTAGTTAAACTGAGATGCACTCAACCAATTTAAACTTGGTTGAAATCAGCTGATGAATAATAAATCCAAGTCACCCCCCTTGGTTTTATATTTCATTGGTTGAGGTCAACCTACTTTAAATTGGTTGTTTGCATCCTAGTTTAAATGGGATGAACTCAACCTAGGCAATTATGCTGGCAGTGTATTAACTCCAAAATACCACATGTAATCCTATTTCAGCTGGCTTTAAAATAATTCTTGACATTACACATGACCATGATAATAAATGTTTGAAATAAGAAGTTGAATACAGTAATACTAGATGGTATAAAATCCACAAATAATCCTCCTTAAATATTGGATACAAAGTGTTGCTATAAATTGCAACCTTTAATAACCTAGGAGGCAATAAAAACTCAAACCTTCATTTGTAGGCCCATTCAAGATTAAACAGTCGCATGTTAAAATGCAGTAGAATTCATATTTAGTAATGAATTATCCTTTAAAAATTCAGTATTTCCATTTATTTGGTGAAACCGTTTAAACAAAGAGCTTCTGAAATGATTACTTATCCACAAAAACCAGTGCCATTACTAGTTGAACCAGAAGATAATGGACCCTCCAGTCAAGGAGGTTTGAAATTCCTTAAAAAACTCAAAGAGAAAAAAGAAAGGATCAATGTTAAAGACACAAGGTTATACCTAGTAAGATATAACTTCAGCAGATAAAGATTAGTGTTTACCAGAAAGTAACATAACAGATGGTGAAGTATACCTCAGGAAATTCAGATTATCAAAGAGAAGTGGGGATTAGACTCTTATAATTCTCCAAAGAATCATCTGTCAGCTTACTACTAGTTTAGAGACAAACTGACCAGAACAATAATAAAATAAAAAATAATTATGAAAAGCTAGATATAAATGAAAGAGAAATTATTGCACAAGAGAATATTTATGATAATAAGATATAATTATAAAAAATAATTAATATCTCAGTAACCTCTAAGACAAGTATCAATATTATTACATATCTTGAAATAATGTGTAAAATAACCCAGGGTACCTCAGCCAAAGTTCCCTAGAAACTATATTCCTTCTATTAATCAAATTAAAATAAATAATTCTCCTACTTGGAATCACATAGTGTGACATGAATGGAAATATGCATTCCCCCCATGCAAAGAAAGAAATTTACAATTGCCTGATCCATTTCTTGGAACTGTTTCAATGTGAATCCAAATTATATTGCAACATTTTCCTGGATAAACCCTTGAATATATTTTATACCTCTCTTATAAAAATCCCTCATGAAAATGAACTTGTTCAATTTGTGAGATTTCAATAGAGATTTAAAGAGGTATTGGGCTTCAACATGTTTTCTATCCCCATTGATGGTGTGATATTAAATTTGCATGAACTTCCCCGGCTCAAACAATAGTTATCATATCGGAAAACAAGTTATCTTCATTTAAAGACAATGCACAAATAACTGATCATCACTGTTGAAGTTTTTATAATCATTCTGAACAGTTTTTTAATGTGAAAGATAGTTTCTCAATAAAAATTGGATGAATCAAAAATATACAGAGATCTTTTTGGCACCCAAAATTGAGATCCCTAGTGATCCATAATTAGAAGAAAAGATCAAATGGAATTTTGAAGCAGATGATGTTAATTTCTGACTTTGATATCAACCCAAGTTACACATGATATAATCCTGAAAACCAAATTCTTTGGAACCAAGTTCAGAAACACTTCTTAGAAGTTATGGGGGGTTTAGTCAAGGAATTTACATGAAGGCACTTGCATGCAAGTTACCTGGAAACATCCCTGGGGGTTATTACTAGTGTAGTCTTCAATTTCCATTCCAAGCTTGTGTTTGCCTTTGATTATTACCAGAATAGGCCTTTTGGGGTTGTATACCACCTCATGTCTGGTGTGGAAATACAAATGCTTGGCTGTTAAATTCTGCTAACCCCATCTTCCAATGGTCCGCATAACCTCTGGTTTCTTCACTGCTGATGCTACTAAGAAATTTTTTTCTGATGAAGATTGTGTGTGCATGATTTCCTTATAATACTTGAGACTAATGAAACTAGACTAAACTACTATAACACCATTTTCCCCTGTTTAAACTGTGATTTTTTCCCTGGGTATTATGCTATGTTCCAATCCCATTCTTGCACCTCCACATTTCATACCCCTTCCAAAAACCTAACAGAGCCCTAAAAACCACCCTTCACTCCCTTGAATCAACATCTGCCATGCAGAACCCCTTCCCTCTAGTCCCTGCCATCTTCAATTAGAGCTGCATATATCATTTGACAATGTCCCTGCTGCAGGCCCCAGGCTCCACTTGGCTGTCCTGACATACCACTGATTCAGCCCTGAATGTACCTGTTGAATGTGCTATAAGGGTTATACCCCTGCAGCTCTTTCTGTGCTTTCCCTGTGTATGTTGAGTGCCCCCCAGTATTGGCTGCACTATCTATGGTGCATTTACAAGTCCGAAAGCATCATTCTGTGTTTGGATACCAAAATTTAGGATATTGTAATCACCTGATATCTAAACAAAATGTTCTTCTAATGATTCCCTCAGCCTGCTTCCCCACTCCAAATTTCCAGCAAGCACTTTCTGCCCCTACTACATCTAAAATCCCCACACCAGGTAAAACTGTTGAGTTTTTCATTCTTCTGTTCCTCCCAAAAATCCCCTTCTTTAAGCTTTTCTTATATCAACTTGATCAAACTAGAACACCACAATTATTTACTAGGTTTTATTGTATCTACAAACTCTTGGTACTATTTGTTTGTTTGTTCTCTTTATTGATTCACTTTTTGATATTAAAATTTAATTAGATGAATTAACGCCTCATACTATTTGTGACCCATAAAAATATTTTGTCTTGATTAATTTGTCTAGCTTGACTAAAAGAGACTGAGACGCCTGTCTAGTCAATTACTTACAAGAACTTATTTTTTCTGTCTCTTAAATTTTATTCAATTTCTCTTATTCATTATTGTTGTTTTTTCTGAACCACAAATTGAACACTTGTATCTAGTCTATAAATACATAGTCTAGTCCAAGCAAATAAGAAATCATCAGTTCTCCTCATAAAACAAAGTCCCCATCTTTTGAGTATCCCAGAGTCTGTTCACTAATTCCCTTCCTTCTTTCTCTTTGCTTAAATTTCAACAAAAACCTTGCCATGAGGTTGTATACAGCCTCAATGCCTCGGTTTTCCAGCTTTCAATTTTGTAGCCTCAATTGCCTGGTCTTTCCAGTGGTCCAGCTGAAATGATCTATTCCTAGTTGGGATTTGGTGATTTCATCTGGTTTGCAGGCCACACTAATTTTGATTGGTGTGTGCCTTGTATTTGGTGTGCATGCAGTTACAAAACCTTCCTATGTATATAGGTATGGAAAACTCACCAATCACATACTCCTCCATTAACCACTACCACTTAACTATACAAATAATTGAAAAACTCTATGTAAAGACCAACCACTTACATAGTATTTGATGTTTGACAAAAGAATTGCTAATAAAACCCAGACTAGAAAAAAAAGAACAATGTCAATTTTTTTAGAGAAGATGATTATTTGAATGTTCAAACTTAAGGATGAATTTCATGTTAGTTGAAAGAACAAAGAAATAAATAATAAATGGATGAAAAATGAAGAAGAATGAAAAAGTACCTTAAGGCAGGAGCAATATAAATCAGCAACACAATAAAGATAATAGAAATGAAGAAATAGAACACAGAGAAACTAAAGAAAGATAGGTCAATGAAGAGATACACATCGTGAAGAAAGGACGCCAAATGAGAACCTACAGTGATGAGGAAACAGGACATTTCAGAGAGTGTTGAGTAAGAAGGAGACAAGATTGACAAAGAGTTGATGGGAAGGGAATGGGTTTAAGAGGTAAAGAAAATAAAAAGGAATCAAAGAATATTTGAGGAGATTTGTGTGAGTGATTAAATGATGAATCAGAAAGAGAAAGATGAGATGTTCTTTCAAGGTAGAGAGTTTGCTGGATTCACCCAAGGCAAAAGTTTGAAGAGGAGAGAGGAAGAGTTTAAATATTGAATCTTGAAGGTTCAAGCGAGAGGAAAAGATGATAAAGATATAGTTAGGAGAGGACTGTGATAATAGTGATGTCATTGCTATAAAGACTAGATAATTGGGGGTTTTCAAGTACTTCCCGGGTAAGAGCTATAGTGGGATCAGGATGAGATCCCAACAGATGAATGATGAAGATTTACCACAGGCAGATGGAACAATATGATGAAAGAGAAGTGAGGACTTTTTTAGGAGGAAGAAAAGGAATATCTAAGAAGTGGTAATAGAGAAAATGGTAAGATATTTGGGGAATGAAAAATGAGTAAGGTTATTTCATAAAAAAGCAAAGGAGAAAGAAGTAGAACACGAGAAAGAGAAAAGACAAACAGAGCAACAACAGAGTGCCAGACTATAATAACTAAATCAAGATGAAATCTTGATTTTTGGGACAATCAATCTTAAGAAAATAATCAAACCAGATAGATGACTGCTATTTTTATTAGATGTAATTTTGAGAGGAAGTTTTCACTTTACTGATTGAGACCGGTAAAATTTGACTTCAGAGATGGAGATCTTGAGTCAGAAAAATTGGAACGTTGAATCTTGAGGCAGGCTTTGAGAATGTTGAGTAAGTCTTGCTGAGGAATTTCAGGCTGTCTTTTAATTGAGGCTGGCAAACCCTAATTGGTTGAGGTTCCTTTGTGCATACTTCAATATAGGTGAAGTTTGAATGAAAACTCAACCCATAGTACAAAAACTTATCATACCTTGTTGATTGAATAAACTCACCTTCAGCTGGCTACTCCTATCATGTGTTTAAAAATTCCGAAGATTAGCTTAGTGGGTCTGGTTATCTGATATGCAAAAGGCCAGATCTTTTAAATTAATCATCCCTTTCACAATTCATAAAAAGTGTAATACAACCACTGTTGAGTTTTACTGTGAGAAATTGACTTCTTTCCCATCTCACTCCATCAAACACCCAAATTACCCTTTATTCACCATCTAGAACCTCTAAAAGCTTTGTTGAATCCAAATCCCTTCCCATAAATCCCTTCCCATTCAGAACTTAGGAGGATCTAGGTGGTAATCAAGGTGTAGAGAATTAGTAGGATATTTCAACTTCCTTTTGATTACCCCTATCTAATCTTTGTGTATTGGATTTTTTATTCATTCCTTAGGGGTTTGGTTAATTGTTTTTCAAGTTCCTATCATCTTGATATAATTCCTTTTTGGTTCATCATAAGGTTTCAATTATCAGAGGGTAAATTTTAAATCCCACTCTTGTATCTTTATGATTTTTTTTCTCTCATTATATATTCATATTAATGTATAATTTTCATTGTATGGTTGGATTTATACTGATATATTAGCCTGTAGTTATTTTTGAAATAAATTGCCTTTATCTCAAATCCCTACAATTGATTTCTGCTATGTCAGGTTCCCTAAATCATTTTTTTCATAGAACTTGATGGGATAAATCCAGAAGGTCAAAATGAAAAAAAAAAAAAAAAAAAAAAACAAAAAACAAACAAACAAAATGAAAAATGAAAAATGAAAAATGAAAAATGTTGATATATGTCATAAAAAATGAGGAAAACATATTGATATCAAAAACACTTCAAACATGAGCTGATCTGAACCAACCTGCATCTAAAGCTAAAATTTATCACAACTCATCTGGAACTCAAGGGAAATTCAATTTCATGTAACACCTTGGGAATGCAAATATGCGCATGCATTCATGTGACACACTGTCATTTTTTCAACTCCAAACACATTTTTTTTTTCAGCTGAATATAAACTCATCTGGAACTCAAGGGAAAGTGAATTTTCAATTTAATTTTACAAAGAGCCTTGGGAACACACATTTATGCATGTAAATTTGTGTGACATATTGGCATTTTCTCAAGTCCAAAAATATGTTTTTTTTGGCTGAACATTTGTTGGCAATTTCTCTGGATAAGCTCAATTCATGATGAGATGAAAAGTGAATCATGTGATACACTTCAGTGAGACATGGATTTCAGGTCCACAAGAGTCCTGGATAAATCATCAACAATATACATATCATACTTTGGGAATACTTTGGCTGAATTTACAAGGCAGACACATGCATTACAATTTAGATGCTACCAACATTGGAAACCCTTCAAAAAGAACCCTTTAAATGACATCTGTGATGGCACCCAACAGGCAGGTGCTGGAAATTCCCCCTGGTGATTTGGTGGCCAAAATTCCAAAAAAAGAAGAAAAAAATGCAGGTTTATTTTTTCCTTTTTGACTGTTTTTGGCACAACAGGGGTATCAAATATGACCGAATCCACCATTACATAATCAACTGGTTTTGAAAATCCACCATTTTTAAAACACATGAATATCTATATAACATGGTTCAGAATTCTCAAAAGTGAAACATTGTGGAAAAACCTAATTCACTGGTTTTAATTGTGAATTTAGTCATATATGATACCCCCTTATACATCATGCTGTGATTTGTGTGAAGAAAAAAAAATCAACAAAATTCACCATAACAACCAAGCTTTTTTTTATAAAAAAACAAAACAGTATCAAATTGCATCTTATTGGTCCAATTAATAATTCCATCAAATCACAGAAAATGGCCCTGGTATTTTTGTGTATTTTAACAGCCCAACCATGATACAATTGTCTTTTCAGAGTGTATTTCTTCTCTTTCTTTCCTATATATTTTGTGGCTTTGTGACTTTGTGTTTTTAGGTGATAAAATTCCTGATATGTGTTTGATCCCAGGGTGTGTTTAATTTAGAGCTTAGAAAATGGGGAAGTAGGAGAATCATTTTTCCCAAGCTGGGAACCATATTCAGATGTTTTTTGAACCAATCTAAAGTTTTTTTTTTTCAATCAGTTCCAAGCCATGTGCTAAATAATTTGAGTGATTGATAATTGATCACTATCACAGAGCAGAATGAACTAAAAACAATAGAGCATCTGATAACAATAATGAAGAAGAAGACAGAGATGAGATATCAAGAAAGCAACATCAGATATCAGGATCATGGTGAATCTGAGACAATAGACAATGCGGACAAGAGACCAGACTGTGGATACAACAGAGGATTGAGTAGAGTTTTTAGTTTTCTGAGAGTTGAAGAGATGAGAGAAAAATACCTCTCCAGGAAGATTGGAACAAGTTTATTTGGGGACAAACAAGGAAAGAAGTAGCCAGAAAGAAAGAAGAAGGGAAGCAGAAAGACAAAGAGAGAAGAAAGAAGACTGAAGACTGCAATAAGGGGAAGAGTGAACTTCATGAGAGATTAATAGGTGAGTGTTTGATTAAGGTTGATGTTGATTGAGAAACAAAGAGGTTGAAGATTGAACCTATCCAATCCTCCACAAATGTGATTGTTTCTTCTATTTCTATCTACTTCTTTCAATCATCTTACATTTGAAGCCCTAGCTAGGATCTAAAAATAAGGAGCTACATAATAATTCTCACTCTTTTTAACATTATGTTCCTTCTCTTTTTTTATCATCATACCTATCTCTTATTCTCTAACATTTTTTTTCATCTTCTTTCTCAACTCACTAAAGTGTTCTTACTACTATTAGTTCTTTCAAGTTGAAGCTGCAATAAAGTATTTATCCTCAAATTCCTACACACTGAACTTGGTTGATCTCAGATGATGAAATATGAACCAAGGCCCCTGGGTTTATATTTCATTGGTTGAGATTAACCTATTTTGAATTGGGTTGGTCCATTGTGTTGAGCTAGTTCCGATGTCCGCTCCTTTAGGGCTGGTATCACACAGAGCACAGTGCGTCGGAACAACCCGACGATTAACGGGCCGCCGGCGCTTCCTGCAATTATGGGGACGGTCAAATAGCCCCGCCGTGCATTTACATATGATACGCCACCACTCGGATTTAATAACTTAACCATTCGCAAAGCAATCAAAGTTTTTGATCTACGAGGCAGAGTCAGCAGTTTGTAGACGAGTTCAAGGGACCGTTCGAGCAGCTGAGCAGTTTGCCGCCTGCCGAAGTCACAAACAGTCACCGCGGAGGCGACAGTACAGTGATAAGACAGTGATCCCGTGGTAGAATTGCCGAAAACATCTTTTTTCACCTCATTCATTTATTTTTCGCACTAGGCTACTTGAGTCCTCTTGGTGAATGCAACTCAGATAAAATAAGTTCTTTAAGCCAAAGTACAGAGTGAGCTGACTTCCCCTGCCCCTTGAAGGTCATTCAGCTACAGTGAAAATGTTTGACTCAAATAACCAAGAATAAAATGTTGGCATTATGCTTTGCTTCTGTTGTCTCTCGAGGTTTACCCAAGTCTCGTGTTACGATGATTCAACTCCGATCGGGCTATGTGGTCCAAATATCTAGGATGATCAAATGGATAACTTGGGACTGCCGAGCCGAGCACCGCCGAGGGTGCACAGAGGGCAGCTATCCCTGATCATTCCCGCGGGTATCAGTACTAATGAAGTGATTGGGAGAGACTCGCTGTCCAGTAAATGACCCAGAACATTCTGCCAATCGAATTGAGCCCCGGTAACACGGCCCTTCCTATCGAGCTAAACCCATCTACATTTAAGAAGGTCTATGAAGCCTACTTTGCCTTTCCACATCCCCCCACACCACATAGACCAAAGTGACAACCAGTTATTCTTCGATTCTTTATCAATACTAAACACCAAGCAGCAGATTTTTGTCGGCCAAACAATATGCAGTTCAGCTCATTTATCAGCCTTTTTGTCGTTGCCAGTGGTAAGATAATATTTACGAGAGTATTCTAATTCATTCAAGTTGAAGCTCCCCAAACTGATTACCATCAGTCTTTCTACACACAGGCGTCCTTGCCTCGCCAGACGGACAACACCCACCCAGTGACTACGCAGCCCCTGAATCATATTCCCCGCCATCATCCTACTCTCCACCTGCTCAGCACCCTTCATATGGTGGCAAGCCATCCCCCCCTGGTCACCCATCTCAGCCTTCTCCTTACCACCCTTATCAGTCATCTCCTTACCCCCCTGGTCGCCCTGGACCTGGACCCGGTTAGCTCTAAACCACATGTTTGTAAAGCCAAAAATACACTTAGTAATTTTTCATCCTTAGGTATGGGTGGTAACATGCCGGGCTTTGGCGGTATGGGCATTCCTGGATTTGGCGGTTTTGGACACGGTGGTGGATTTGGCGGTCCATTTGGCATAATACCTGGATTCGGAGGTGTTGGGGCTAATTTCGGAGCCAACGTCGGCGTCAACGGGGGAATGGGCGTGCCTGGGGGAATGGGCTTCGCGCCCGGGGGCTTAGGCGCATTTGGAGCAGGAGTGGGCGCTGGTGCTGGTGCCGGTCTTGGGGGAGTAGGTGCGGGAGTAGCAGCACACGCAGGCGTCGGAGCAGGCGTTGGGGGTCCACTGGGAGCTGGGGTTGGCGCAGGAGCTGCAGTAGGCATTTGAATCACTGAAATCAACCGTATTTTAATAAATAAATGTACCTAAACGACTCCTTGTAGCAATTTTAACCATTATTACGACTTTGAACAATCAGACGCCCTAGAGTGAGTGCTGGCGCTAGGCGACTTCACAACCGCCACCCACTCATGTGCCACACATCTGTCTTGATGCTTCGCAGTTGGATCACCCCCATCAGAGCTTTGATTTTCCAAACTATTATTTTTTTCTGTAGAGGGAAATGTGCCGTGTTTTGAGAAAAAAAGGAGGTCCCTCAAGACAATCGGGAAGGAGTATAAGTTTAGCGTTGTATTCTGTCTTGGACCGCCCAAGCCGTGAAAAATGCTAGACTGTTGATGTCCATCTTCAATTTTTGGATAGTCCGCGCTTTCTAATGCCTTAGTTCAGCAGGCAGGTATGAAACGCCCTACATGATCATCACTTTCGTGCCATGACCATATGGAAATATAAATTGATGAGCGCGCATGACCAACGCAAACTTCTAAGGACCTCGCCAGTGTAAAACACAGTGCGATGAGTGAGAAAAACGAGTAAACTCTGTGCAATACCCATCAACTGTTGTTCTACCTTGAGCACCTTTCTATGAAATACCAACAAGCGGCGGTGAGCTTCGGGGCCGAATGCGGACCGACACAAGCGAAACAGAGGAGAGACAGGCACCTAAGGTAGGTGCGCCGATGATGCCAACAGAAGTGTGTAAGGAAAAGAAACGAAACGAAACGTTACAATTGAGCCTACATAGAAGATCTAAACGTAAGTGATAGCTAGATTACAGGGCCGCAGTATTTCCTCCTTACACCACCGTTGATACCTTCGGGTTGTGACATGTTGCTACAACTTATAAGGAGCGGACCATGACAGCTCTGTGGTGTGTCCGGCAATTGTAGTTCGCTCAGTTTAGTGTCCCGGTCTTGGTTCCTCAGCTCGGTGAAGATAATATTACATACTAACCTATGGCGTGTCCGGCAGTTGTGGACGGCTCAGGTTAGGGTGCCGGTCTTGGTTCCCCAACTTGGTGAAGAAGAGAAGAGGAACCGGGACCAGCGCTCACATGCCTTAGGCTAAATACAACAACATGTGGCGCATTGAAACATAAAAAAACCCCATGCTGTACTACCACCCATGACCCTGATTACTGTCACTCAAGTGTCACAACCAAGCATCCTAACACCCTCCCTCAGTTGTGACCACGACCCCAATAGATTGATTTTTCATAGGGCCTTTTCAATGAGATTGGTCCAAGTTGTTTAGTGAATATGTTGGCTACTTGGTCTTGAGTATTAGTCCATTGAATCTTGATGTTGTATTGTTGAATGAAATCATTGATGAAATAAAATGCATGCAATGAATAATAAGTTTTCTTCTTTGACCTGTTGTCAGCAGCTATTAGAATTGCTGCTTTGTTGTCACAAAGTATCTTGAGTGGTAATATCTGATCAATATCAATTAGCAGGTTGTTAAGATGTGCTAGTTGCTGAGATCCCACAGAGAGTGCCACGTACTTGGGTGGCACATGTTGACAAAGCCACCAAGTTTTGTCTTGTTGCCCCCCAAGCTATACTATTCCAGTTGTGCTTGACTAGATAACCAGAGGTCAGCCTCTCATGCTCCCCTCCCCAGTTGCAATACAACCACAACTGCATTACCTTGTTTTATTTATTCATTTCCAACCAAAGCTATCTTGTCCTCTTCAGGTATCCAATCAAAATGTCCAAAGCTAACCAACACTCCACCAATGGATTGTGCTAAACCAGGCCAGCAGTTTTACGGAATAAAATAGATCTGGCCAAGTACCACCACATAAGTACATAAGAGAACCCAACATTGATCTACTGGCTGTCCTGCATTGATTTTGAGAGGGTTTTGTGGTAATGTGCTAAAGCAGGGGAAGCTTGGTCTTACGTAGTCATTGATGATCTGATTGACCAGCAGTAATTGGTCCATCCTAGTTTAATCACCCATGTCATGAATATTTATACCCCCAAGCTTCTCAGCTGTGTTTGACCATTTTACTTCTATCTCCGTCAAAATTGCATGATGGAGATCATCCAGAATGTTCTTAGAAGATCCCATAGTGAAACCATTGTTGACATGTAAGCATATCACCACAAATTCCCTATCACATCTACAAAAATATAACCTCTTGTTGATTCTCTGTAGGACACTAGTGGACTAGAAGACCTGATGAATGTACATACATTTTCTAGAAAAGACTACCTAACCTGAAATAAGACCCTAGACCAATATACCAAAACAAACTCTGAATTTCCTATGTATATGATAAGATCTATGACACAATACTGTGCCATCTCCCCCTTAGTCTGCACATTGATCCCACCTTATATACTACACCCTGCAAACCTATCCAATTTGGTGTGTAGACCCCCATCTCTTATAGCCCCTGCTTTCTCTGATTACCCCTGCAGTGTGGAAATAAGGACAAACCTGGTGACAGAAATGGTACTTTCTGCCTTGAGACCCTGAGTGTCCTTCTTCCTGGATGGTTCTGGTAGTTCTTTCACTGCCAGCATAATTGCCTAGGATGAAGTCATCCCAGTTAAATTGGGATGCACTCAACCAATTTAAACTTGGTTGAAATCAACTGATGAAATATAAATCCAAGGGACCCCCCTTGGGTTTATATTTCATTGGTTGAGGTCAACCTACTTTGAATTGGTTGTTTGCATCCTAGTTTAACTGGGATGAACTCAACCTAGGCAATTATGCTGGCAGTGTTTGATTTCCTCTGTGGGATGAACAGCTGTTAGTAGATGAACAACTGGATTCCCTGCAACAAATTTTACTTAGAAAGTGGACCATTCCGCTGTGGAAATCAAGGCAACCCCAATGACAGAAAAGGTATGTTCTGCTCTGGTTGCCCTTCTTCCTGGTTGGTTCTGGTAGTTCTTTGATTTCCTCTAAGGAATAAACAACTGTTAGCAGATGACTAACTGGATTCCCTGCAATGCCTTATACTCAGCAAGGGGACCGTTCCTCTTGTGTTGTATCCCTGATGATGCCCTTCACAGTTCCGCTTTTCTGCTCACGCTGAAAGTTGCTAAGAGAGTTAATAGCTGAAGAGATTTCTTATGTGCGCTGAAGATGATAGCTATCTACTTCAATAATAAGATAAGATAAGATCCCGTAACCCCGACAACACTCTAATTATACAACATCCTCCCCGGTATTGTCCCGCAATCACCGGTACCGTCCCTGGAACCCTACTTGCCTGTCTCCCTAGTTCCGCATTTCACCACAGCCTGCCCCCGACTGCTATACCCCGTTGACCCCTGCAGTTGACTGTTGCCCCCGCGTCTGCGTCTGCTCCTTCTGCCCCCACTTTGCCCGCGCCAGGTGCCCCAAACCCCGTGGTTCCACCCGGTCCCTTAATGTCACACATACTGAAGCAGCCCTTGTCCGCTCAACCAATTTCCTGCGCCAACTATAGAATGTTGCCTGCTGCGCCCTTGTGCTTTCCCCGCAAAAGTTCTGGTGAAATTTGGTACGTACCCCCTTCCTCAGTCTGCCGCTGAGCCCGCGCTGCGGGCTCAGCTTCAGTGCTGCACCTCCTGTATATAAGTTCTCCCAAACTGCTTGCTTTTGCCTTCCTGGTGATGCCCTTCACAGATACCCTTGTTGTATACCTTCCCTTTCTGCTTGTCCCGACATGCTGAAAATACCGATAAATGGGTGTATAAGAGATTTCTTGTCTATTTATACAACACCTTCCCCTGGTCATATCCTGCAATCCCTGATACCTTCCCTGGAAACCTACTTGCCTGTCTCCCTACTTCTGTGTTGCACCAAATATGCCCCTGACTGCTCAACCCCATTGACCCCTGCAGTTGATAGTCACCCGTGCCTCCGCCCTTCTTTGTTTGCAGTCCGCTGTGGCTCCACCTGGTCCCGCTGTTGTTGCACATAATGAAGCAACCCTTGTCTGCCCGACCAACTTCCCGTGCCAACTATAGAATGTTGCATGCTGTGCCCTTGTGCTTTTCCCAGCAAAATGTCTGGTGACCTTTGGTACGTACCCCCTTCCTCAGCCTGCCGCTGAGCCCCCTGGTTGCGGGCTCAGACTCAGTGCTGCACCACCTGTATATAAATACTCCCACAGTGGACACCCTGCTGTGGTCCTATGAATTCCAAAAGCCCTGTGGCTCCAATTTTTAGTCCCACTGTACTGCTGATTTAGCCCCCTTCCACACAACCATTGAATGCACTAAGTGAGGGTCCACACACCCCTGAAGCACCCATTGTGCTTTCCCTGCGTGCATCTGAATATCCCTTTCTGGCTGTGTTACCACCAGGGCATTTGCAAGTAGAAAAAACATGAGTATGTAAGATGAGTACTGCTCTATTTACCTACATAAGCACGCATGTTGTGGGACTTTATATTGGAAAGGTGCAGCAAGTGCTCAGCAAACCACACCAGAAATTGTTGAGTTGCCTGTTAGTCTGCTACCATGATGTATCACCAGCTGAACCATGAGCACTACCAACCAACACCCTGGCAGTCACAAGCGTATGTAGCCTATTTGGTAAAGGCAGCACTCTAGCATGTGTCTCAGCTTAGCTGAGGTTGTGAGTTTGAATCTCGCCAGACACATCTCCATTTTACAGTCTCTACAGAAATTGTGGGGCAGTAGGATGAGGAAAGGACTCAAAAAGCACATTCATGCTTATGACAGAGGAGTACTGATGCTTTCTCACCTGTATATCCACTGAGGGTAGCACAGTTGGAAAAGGATATTAAAAAACACACAGGGACAGCATGGTGGGCGCTGCAGAGGTGGACCTTCACATAGCACATCCAAGGATTGTGCAGACAGGGGCTGAGGCAGAGGCACAGCAGAACTACTAGGTGGAGCCACAGGGCTTGGGGAATTTGGAGAACATCAGCAGGGGTCACTGCAGAAGGACATCCACAGGGTAATTGGAGGAAGCCGGGGCTATAAAGCACAGGGGTCTATGCAACAAATTTGAATGCGGCAGAGCAAAGGATTATTGGTTAGGTTTGCATAGTATTGGTTAAGGTTGGGTAATTTGGTATAAAGGGGTTTAGATTTCATAGTCTTGTGTATAAAATATCATATATCACTTGTGGTACAAGTTGAATCTAACACCATCAGTTCATCTTAAGTCAGGTAGTCTTTTTTAGGCAATTATACATACATTCTCAAGCATTTCTAGTCCAAAATTATCCTAAAAAGAAGAAACAAGAGGTTACCCAGAACATTGGGAGAGAAGCTCAACCAATATTAACAGCAGAGCATCTGTATTTCCAAAATGTTCAGCAATGAGAAGTTGGAAATAGCAGCCGGATGAGTGCAGGTAGACAAGAAACTCCAGCTCTTCAAGGATGCCACAAAGGGAGGATAAGAGCTAGAGGCCAACAATTCTTACCTGATATGATCAGCATCCATCTCTCTCTCCACTATTTGGAATGGTTTGCCTTGAGAGCTCATTGGTTCCTGGATTAGGTTTCAGCAGATACCAGGAAGGATCAATCAAAGAAAGGTGATCAACTAGTGATCAGCCCTTTAAATCTAAAAAACAGACTGAAGATAATACAGGAAGGGGACTTATTTGTTCATCAAGAGTAACTGATCCCATTGGTGTATTGGTTGAGATTTGAGGAGGTGGAATCAGGATGATGGTAGATTCCAATTGCACCAGATGAATCCCCCCCCCTGAAAAAAATGGGCAAAATAATACATAGGATTCCAATTGCACCAGACAGATCCCCTCCTAAATAATTGGGGGAAAAAAAATCACAGGTTTCTGAAATTTCTGGATTATTCCCATGGGTATTGGGCAAACACCAAAAGATAATAATAATTTGAAATTAGTGTTATGGGATGTGGTAGATGAGTTACTTCAAAGAATGTCCAAGCTTTTCTGAAAAACACAATAATGATGGACTTGGGTCATATTTGAAATCCCCTATTAGACAGTATAATTCCAAAATGACATGTCCCCAACACATGTGGTGGATTCAAGTTTTTGAATTTTTGTGTTTTTAACTGGGGACACCCTAATTATTACAGACTAGCCACATACAGGAATTGTATGATCAACGTTTATGTATTACATGATTGTCAATTTAGAGAATGCAATCAAACTATGTATACATGTGTAATCTTGTATATAAACCAACCAAAAAAAAAACTGGGATACCTTGGTTTGCTTATTTTTTTTATAAATTAAATCAAATGAGATGTTTGATGTAACAATAAAAGAAAGTATAGAAATTAATGTTCCAATTTTGCTCAATCACCAGATAGATAGGTAGCTGATAGATAGATAGATAGTTAGATAGTTAGACAAAAGGGTTTTATCTACATTTAAACGTTTGATGACGGAGATGGAAGGAGTATCAAGAGGGTAATGATTTTTTCTTTTTGAAGAAGAAGAGGAAGATGAAAAGACAACCCAAGCTACTAAGAATTTTTTTTCTCTGAAAATTAAGAAGGCAGAAGAGTTGATGGAGGGAGAGCTGATAACGATGAAGAAGGTTATGAGACCGGCAGGAGTCAAAAAGGGTTTCATATCTCTCCTGAGTATCGAGACCTCCAGATCGTTGTGCAGATGATGGCTGATGTGGGCGACGGGAAGAATGATGGAAGAGGTGGAGATGCAATGGGGTGAATAGCTTTGAGCTTAGTAACTTGAATAACATCTGAAGCGTGCGTAAGAAATATCCAAACTTGATCAATAACTTGATACAGAAATAGCCTCGTTTCCGTTTCTTGAACCTCACGATCGGTGTGTGCTTCCGATGGTCATCATCCTGATTATCACCATGTGGTTGAGGTTGGTGTGAGTAATCGGTTGAGAGGCCTTTGATCTGCCGGCCTGCTATTTCCGACAAGGAAGACGAGGAAGAGGAAGCTGTTGAATGAGCAGAGGTGAGTAAGGGAAGCGGCACGGTTGAAGCGTTACTAGTTTCTTCATCTTGTGGGTCAGAAGTACGAATGGGAAGTTTGAGCTTGAAGTTAGGATTTGAAGAAGAAGAATTGAGCCAGGCCTGACGAGAGGATTTAGATTTGTTACGCTGGAGAGCGTCTGAAATGGAGGAGGAAGAGATTTGAGAGGTAGAGGGATGGTAATTAGTCATGTTCAACCAACTAGGCCGACGATGGGAGTGATTGAGCGATCCAGATCGGTTGGGTGTACTCGGATGAGACAGTTGATGATGAGGAGTGTTGACGGTAGAGAAGAAGAGATCATGTATTGATTCTAGACTAGGATGACTGGAGAGGGAGGGGTGAATGAGTTGATTGGGATCGTAATCGGAGAGAGAGCTGGTTGTTGGTTTACCGAATCGGTTGATAAATTGATTAGTTTGAGGGTCGTATTGATGGACGATTAGGCCGCCGTGTTCTTGAAGTAAGTTAGACTTGTCAAAGTATTCTAGGAGTTCTGACTGAGATGGGAAGAGGATCCGATCGAGGGTAGATTGGCTTAGGATTCGTTTGACTACCTGCCACATGCCCGCATACATCCAGCCATAGTTGAGAATAAAGACTGCTCCAAGCAAGTCAGGGAAATTATCTTTGACTAGATGGAGCAGGTAGGGTAAGAGTTCGACTTCCTATAATAGAAACTTTTTTCAATCCAAACTGCCATTGAATAGGGTAGAGAGATGGAAGAGGAAAAGACTGACGAGGTTGTTGATCGATGCGCCCTTGAGGTCGACTATCAAACTGATCTGGAGGCTGGTTGGTATTTCTGAAGGAGTAGGTGATGATGGTGGTGAAGGGTGAGTGTTGGAGGAGTGTTCTCGATTGGATTCGTAGATCGATCTCCTGGCGAGTTCGCAGTTCCAGGCGATGAATTCTTTGAGTCCATTAAGACTACCATCCTCGGTACGGATAAGATGTTTGAGGTTGAGGATGGCTGTGGTCCTACCCCAACGATCGTTGAGTTGAGGGTGGAAGAACATGAGTGGGTTTCTGAGATAGATTGGTTCTAATGAGTTGGATGATAGGAGGTCGAGGTTGAGGTTGAGCCTCCATCTGATTGAGTTTTCAAGAGCCTCAAGGGTGAGTTGATTGTCGAATTGGTGACGATAGAAGAATCTGAATAGGTTGAGCTTATCGTTAAGGTAGTAGTTGACGAGTTGGCTAGAGAGTGAGGATAGTTGGAGTGATTGGGTAAGCTGGGGGAGTAGCTGGTGGATGGTTAGCTGATGGAGTTCATGTATGGCTGTGAGGTTCTGAGTGAATGCTTGTTGGTATTGCTGGTGTCTTCGAGTGATCGATTGGCTCATCGAGTAGGTTGATGGGTTTTGTTGTTGTTGAAGTTTGGATTTTGTAATTTTTTAAAAAATAATAAAAAAAAAAACTTACCCCTAATACATATGTACATAATCAAACCGCAGCAAAAACAAAAAAGTCAGCAGCAGCAGCAGCAAGCAGCACACCGCAGCATCAAGGTTTTTTTATCAATTTAGGTAATATGTATTGCCAAACAGTGACCACCTCTACGTATTTATCTAGTACAACTTTTTCAGATGACGGCCTAAAAGATTAGTGTTTGTTTGTTTGTTTGGAGGTAATACATCTAACAAGATCCAAGTTGTTATCTTCAATCGGATTCAACCAATTCATCTCATCTGATCAAGCATACAAATCACTAAAAACAGATATATATATAAAATAATCAGAAACCCTTCCCTTTCATCTTAATCAGTCAATCAACACTCACTCTTCATTATCCTGTCCAAATTGAGCTGCCCCACCATTACCACCACCACCACCACCACCTGTACCTTCACCTTCTGGAAACTTAAACGAGCTACCAAAACTTCGACTTTGTTGCAAGTTTGTCGAGAACATCTCATCTGTCATGGAGAGAGAGAGAGAGAGAGAGAGAGAGAGAGATTTGATTGGTCAACAGCCACAATCGTCCTCATAAATCATCTGGATGACATACAACGTCTGATATCTTGATCTGATACTGATCGTCGAGCATATTTCATGGCTTCCTCAAAGTGACTGTTCAAAAACCGCCGTATAATGAGATCCGGTCAGTTTTCCCTCAACTCAAAACCCAAGTTTCCTCAATCCTCACCCAGCTGTAATTTCGGGAACGGGATCCTCTTCAGTATCGTCCTCGTCCATGATCGCCTCTCCGCCTGCTACCTCCTGTCGCGCTTCTCGTTCGATCTTGGCTCTCTCCTTCTGCATATCTTTGTCGATACTCTCTCGAATCGCTAGCTTGGCAGCCCGTTGACAGATCTCAGTTAGATCTGCACCAGAGAAACCGTGAGTAGATTGAGCAAGGAATCTCAGGCTGATCGATGGTGATAAGGGTGACTTCTTCAACGCCGCTTTCAGGATCGACTCTCGCGACGTCTCATCCGGTAGGGGAATATAGATCAGTTGGTCTAAACGCCCAGGACGTAACAGAGCTGGATCGATTTGGTCCGGTCGATTCGTAGCACCGATCACAAACACGTTCTTCTTCGCATTCATTCCGTCCATTTCTGTCAAGATCTGATTCAACACTCGGTCTCCCGCACCGCCTGCATCACCCGAGCTACCGCCTCGAGCTTTAGCTATCGAATCCAGTTCATCGAAAAACATCACACAAGGCGCAGCGGCCCGTGCCTTATCAAACACATCTCGAACGTTGGCTTCCGATTCCCCAAACCACATAGTAAGACTGGATCAGGAGGAGTTCACGTCTGTCAGTAGGGTTCCCCCGATAGGCTGAGAATAGGTTTACTCACAGTTCGGGTCCCTTGATACTGATGAAATTCGCCTGACATTCATTGGCAATAGCTTTCGCCAAAAGGGTTTTACCAGTACCCGGTGGTCCATAGAACAGCACACCCTTGCTGGGCGACATACCGTACTTGAGGAATTTTTCTGGATGCTCGACTGGATATTGCACAGTTTCTTGCAATTCTTGTTTGACTTTCTCCAAGCCACCAATATCGTCCCAGGTAACAGAGGGGACTTCGACAACAGTTTCTCGAAGGGCGGATGGATTTGATGTACCAAGAGCAAAGCGGAAGTTATCCATCGTCACGCCGAGTGAATCTAATACCTCGGCATCAATCGTATCTTCATCGAGATCGATTAGATCCATCTTTTCTCTGATTTGCTGCATGGCAGCCTCCGAACAGAGCGATGCAACATCCGAGCCGACATATCCATGCGTGTCAGCAGCGATCTTCTCCAGGTCTACGTCATCACCTAGCTTCATGTTTTTGGTGTGAATTCGCAAAATCTCAAGACGACCAGTAGCATCAGGGATACCAATATTTACCTCCCGGTCAAATCTACCAAAACGACGAAGCGCCGGGTCAATAGAATTAGGGCGATTTGTGGCTGCCATCACGACAACATTGGAGCGAGCCTTGAGGCCATCCATCAAAGTGAGTAGTTGAGAAACCACTCGACGTTCGACTTCTCCGTTAGTCTGTGAAGGAGAAGAAAAATTGACTGAGCGATCAGATTACGGGGCGTGTCGATTAAATCAAATAATTGACCAACCTTCTCTCTCTTGGGAGCGATGGAATCGATTTCATCAATAAAGATAATGGCTGGGGCATTTTTTTCGGCCTCCTCGAATGCCTTTCTCAAATTACTTTCACTTTCACCAGCCATTTTACTCATAATTTCTGGGCCATTGATCAAAAAGAAAAAGGCACCAGTCTCGTTGGCAACAGCTCGGGCCATAAGGGTTTTCCCAGTACCAGGAGGTCCAAACATGAGGATACCACGAGGGGGCTTGATACCAATGCTCTTGAATAATTGAGGGTGTCTGAGTGGGAGCTCCACCAATTCTCGGATTTGAGCCATTTGCTTGCGACATCCACCGATGTCATCATAACCAACCTCGCTGAGGTTACCTTCTTCATCCTCACGCTTAATCGGCTCGCCTTCGGTGTGAATAACAGTATCTTGTGCGACGATACAGTACTCGGCTGGATCGGTCTCGACCACTTTGAATTCTACCGATCGGGAAGCTCCACGTGCCAAAAAGGAATCGCCCTTTCGAACGGGTCGGTAAGCTGATGGAAATAACAATAAATCATAGGCACGCCGTCAATTCGAGACAGATAAGAAGGAGGGTTAGTCAAGGCGAGGTAGTCTCTTAGAGAGAAGGAAAAAACAACCGACCTTCGAGGAAGTAAGGCTTGAGGAATACCTCAAAGAGGTTCCCAGTGAGACCCTCAACGGAGTCATCAAACGGTAAGACGTGAATGCGTTTACCATACTTGATATCGTGACATGGATGGACGTTGCAAACGTCACCAAGCTTGACCCGAAGATTGTTCCGGGCAACTGACAAGCAGCAAGTGATCGGGTCCCAGTCAGAGAAACTGTTGATGTGTTCATACTATGGACGAGTAGACAAGAACGGCAGATCCCCTGAGCTGACCTTTGTTCATCTGGATTTTGCCCTCATCTACCTCATCGCTGCTGAGAACAATCAAGACGGTATCTTTACGCTTCTTGCCTCTGACGATGATGGTATCACCCCTGAACAGAGACAATGTTTCCATGGTAGCAGGATTGAGAGTAGCAACTGAGTTGTCATCGGAGGTGGCTTCATCGACCTGTAAGAAAAATTAGAAAATCTCTCATCGGCCTCGGCGAGCTATAGATTCGATCACTGGAGGGGCGATAAAAGTTCTTACGACTAATCGGTTAGGTCTAAATGAAGAGCACAGACGATCAGGATGTGTTCGATTGGAATTACGATCAGAGATTTACTTACGATTTTTTTGCCCTGAGGATGGCTGTGAGTTAGAAAAAAATTCAGTAAATATCCCGGGGAAAGTAGAAGGAGAGACGCTTACCGGTGGCCGGGTCATGATCGCCTTCGGCCTGAGTCTCTTTCTTGATAGAAGGGTCGTCGGACATGATGAAGGCTTGAGGTGAGACAGGAAAATGAGATTAAAAGTTTTCTGGTGGAGGAAAATAGTAGTAGGAACTGATACACAGGGAACAGTGGTGTTGACTGGTGGCGGATGGGCTTTATGAGGAGGTGGAAGTCAAGCCGTGGTGACGGAGATGGTCAAGGAGGGATGTGGAGTGGAAGGGGTATGGAGATCGTCTGGGTAGAGCGTGCCCACCGGGGCTTGGTATCGGTTACGTAATTCGATTACTCAACCTTGGCAGGCCACCTCGCACGCACCGGCCCAATTTCGATCATTTGGCTTACGCGTCGAGGCGGCCGCAGCCGATTTGATCCAGCAGGACTCCGCGAATCTGTGGACTCAGAGCATCCACAGTCGTTTCGATAAAATTTCGACAACTGTGGAGCCCTTAGCGAGCTCGATAGTTGATTTATCGAGCCCGTCTCCACTCGTGGCTCGATAACCCGGCTCGATTGCTGGGATATCGAGCCGTTCCACACTCGTGCCCTCTGCAACTCGAGTCGATAACTCGGGGAGGGATTTTGGGAGAGGTTCAAGTCGGGGGGAGGGTTCACCAAAAGGTGACTTGTGAAAGATAATCACGACTTACCTTATTGAGCTTGGTAGAGGTCCATAAATTTATGGACCTCTATCAAGAATTCTATTGAATCGACAGTTATCATGCGCTATCAAGCGCACAAGTGTGCAACGTCTTGATAAAGTTGGCTTATCGAGCCGACTTATCAAGACAATTGTGGATAAGTTTTTGACAACTGTCAAGCTCTTAGCGAGCTCAAAAGTTGTTTTGTCAAGCTCTTAGCGAGCTCAAAAGTTGTTTTGTTGAGCTCTTAGCGAGCTCAACAGTTGTTTTGTCAAGAGTTTCCCCACTTGCGGCTTGATAACCTGGCTCTATTGCTTGGTTAGGCCATCTCCACCGCAGGGAGCTATCCAGGTTGCTATTGTGACTGTGCCGGGGCACCTCGCCGGAGTCATAGCAACCCAAGGTTGGGCTGCTACACACCGCAAGCTACGATATATCACAGCTTGGGGTGGTGAAAGGCTTTGGGTGTTACCAAAGCCTCCCGGTTGTGTGTGGCTTAAAGTGACCGGGGGGAGCCAGATATCACATTTTTTTGCTGTGTGATATCTGGCCAATGGGTTGCTATCAAGTTGCTATAGCAGTTCCAGATGTGGAACTGCTATAGCAACGGAGCTGTGTAGATTTGGGATATAGCAACCCCAGTGGTGTTGCTATATGGGGTTTGGGTTGCTATATTTAGCATAGCAACCCCATATAGCAACCCCAGTGGAGATGCCCTTATTGAGCCGTTCCACACTTGTGCCCTCTGCAACTCAAGTCAATAATTTGGGGGGGAGGGATTTTGGGAGAGGTTGAATTCGGGGATGTTAGTCGAGGGGAGGGTTCACCAAAAGGTGACCTGTGAAAGCCAGGACGACTTACCTTATTGAGCTCAATAGAGGTCCATAAATTTATGGACCTCTATCAAGAATCCTAGGGATTTGATTGCTATCAAGCGCTATCAAGCGCACGAGTGGGGTGTCGTCTTGATAAAGTTAGCTTATCAAGCCAACTTATCGAGACAACTGTGTATGCTCTCAGGAAACACTGGTGATCATCAAAATTTCAGTCAGAATCATGCTCAACTGACTGAGCCTCTGGCGGAGGAGACCACGTCTACTGCGCATCCAATTAAGACCATGAACCAGGTCACAAGAAAATCTCACGACTCAGCACAAACCCCTTGATTGGAGAGCCTCATTGGCTGGCAACCCTTGCAATGCAAACCTGCAACGGAAAGAATTGTTGGAAAGTTTTCAAAGACCTTTTGCCATTTTTGTGGTGTTTTTCTCCCCCATCCAGTTTCTTCCTACCAAGCATTTCTCACATGTGTGGTAGATTGAAGGCCTGGATTTTCACTTTTTTTTGGTATCAACCACCTCCTCATCCCCCTGTAAATGCTCCTCTTAATTTCCCCCTTACAATTGCTACATTCTTTTGTATCTGACCAGAATTTGTTTTAGAAACAAGCCAAGACTATCCAATTTTTTTTGGGACCATCAATTTCATGAGTGCAAGTGATCATTGGGGTTCCTAAAATTTCTTCAAGGTAAGTGGTTTTTCTGACCTTCAGCTTCTACTCAGAAAATTTTTCCAACTGCTTTTATGAATGGCACACACTGGGAAGAAAAACTGGCACTGGCACCCTGATATTGGTTTTCCCAAAGATCCTGTGCCACCACATGAGTTTTGCTTCATCTTTGGTTAAATATTTGATCCACCAGTCAAAATTGGGAGAGGCTTCCATTCAGGGCTGAAAAAGATCTTCTGGGATTGACTTGGATCCGCAACCTGCAGGTTTTTCTGTGGCATTGTAAGCCAGGGTCTCTATATTTACTACAGGACACAATATCTTGTGAACTACTAATCTCCATTTCACAGGATAAGGAATATGAATATTAGAAAAGAAGGGAGAGAGAGAATATAAAGTTTATTTTATCTGTGTTTGTTATTTGTGAGTGATTATTTGATTGTATCTATGTTGGTTCTTTGTGATTGATTATTTGGAGTGCACTGTTCCAGATTCTTTAAAAGTGCAACAGCGTCCTCAAACACTAAGGAAAAAGTGGAGGGACAACTGATTAGTAAATAATCAACCCATATTTTGGATATTATAGTCAAGGTTGTAAAAGTGTAACCTGATTCTGATGATAATTCAATTTAATTTGATGAGGATGATTTGAGGATGATGAAAGATTTATATGGTTTTTGTGTGAATCAATAAACTAAAGATGTATTTCATGTAAGTAATATGACAAGTGAAATATATAAGAGAAAAGAGAAAGAAATGTTTATACCTAAAGGCAAGAGCAAAAGAAATAATAATGATGACAAGCTTCAGAAAGAAAACAGGAATAAGGCAACTGAGGATAAAGAAAACTAATGTAGAGTAGTGTCAGCGATAATGGTAATCAGATGAGATAGTGGAATATGTAATACTTGAGACAGTGGATAATGTTACGCTTATTTGAGACGGAGAAAAAGGAGTCAAGAAGGAGAGGAAGGAAGATAAAGAAATGTAAATAGGGTAAGGAAGAGGGTGGATGATGATGGGAGATGATCAGATGATTGATAATTGGAGAGCAAAGGAGAGGAAATGAAGTCAAGGAGAGGAAATGAAGTCAAGGAGAGGAAATGAAGTCAATGGATGTGATAATTGATCTTGAGGAGAGGGAAATTTCAAGTGACAACTATGTAAGTTGTTTCTTTCCTGGGGATTAAATTTCCCAGAAACAAGAGGGTTTATATAGCTTATTATCAGGGGATCGAGCGAGGGGATTCGGGAGATTCTTGATGATCTGATCAAGAGGAATCTTGATTTTAGCTGAGAGAAATGACGACATAGGAGGTTCAAGAGCCTTAAGATTTTCACTAAGTTTAGCGCGCGCCTTGAGCGCGACAAGTTGCAGAGGAAGAATGAGATTCAGATCTCAACATGTTGATGATAGAGAGAAATACAAGGGGTATGAGGAAAACAAGTTTAAAGAGACAGAGAAATTTTGGATTAACAAGGATAAAAAGAAGGGTACTAACTGGCGATATCTGTTGACTTTGGGTGATTAGAGCACTGGGAGTATAGTGGCCTTCATGAGTAGTTTGAGTGGTGAGCTGAAACTGGTTGATTTTCATGTGACCAAACCAAGATACAGAAGGGTATTTATTGAATTGAAGTTCAAGAAATAAATGTGGATGAGGATTGAGGATAATCTAAAAATTTTTCAAAAATATATTTGATAAGTGAAATGATTCCATCTATATCTTTGATGGTAGAAGATGAAAGGAATTTAGCAAAGGCTTAGGGCACAATCAAGGTAATGGGTTTATTGGAAACCAGTTAGGGAAAATCAAACATATATTAAAATTAGGAAAAAGAAACAGAGATGAAGAAGAACAACAGTATTTATATTTGATACAATGGAAGAAAAACTTTAGAAACTTCCAGCAGTTGGCATGCAGCATACTCCAGTGTAACTGCCATTTTAACTCCATGGTAATCCATCATACCAACGGTGGGCCTGCTACGCTAACATTAGCTGTAGCATATCATAATTTTAGGCTTTGTTGCTACACACACAAAAACACAAAAACACAAAGTTACTGTTAGCTGAAGATTTTTTCAGCTAACGCTAAAACCATTTTGTCAAAAAAAAAAAATGTGGGTAGTGTAGTGTTAGCCACGTCAAAAAAAAAAGTTAATGGTACATGAATTGCCTGTTAGCTGGAACAAACTCTACACTAACTGTTAGCGTATCTAGTCAAGGAGGTTGTATGCCCTCCCCGGCCGGAGGAATACCCCCCGGTCAAGGAGGTTATACAACCTCCTCAACCAGAGCAAGTCCCTCCATTCAAGGAGGTTGTATCACCTCCTGGACCGGGGGGAATCCCTCTGGCCGGGGAGTCTATATAACCTCCTTGACCAGAGGGAGTGTCAGAGTTTGAGACAATAGCCCACATGTCTACAAAATAGTACAAGCCACATAAACCAATGGTTAAGGACTTGTACTCAAAAATGAACTAAGTGAATTATAATAAATCCATAAGTTCAATTCACATTTGATTCATAATTTTACATATTAATTTGATCTAATATTTATCATTTTGATAAAGTAAGTATTATTAAATACTATAAGAAATTATAATTGTAGGAGAGATTAATATCTATCCGTGAATTTACCCTGCAATATTATACTTTAGTTATATCTCCTACAAGGATACTATTTTTTTAAATTTACCCCATGTAATATAAACTCTTTGAGTCATTACATTGGGGTTAAAATTATGTGTAATATTTAAAGGGGCTGAGATTACCTTCAAAGAGAATTTCCCCCAGATCATTACCATAAAAACCTGCTTACCTTACTATTATTTAGTGAGTGGGTTGGTTATCATAATCATCATAATCCACCTTTCTCATTATCCATTATCCCATTCCTAGTCACTAGAATATTTATTCAAGTGACTCGAAGTCCTCTCCTACTCACAGGGAGCAGTTGAGGCAAATTGCACAGAGCTGTTACATAGATGCAGTTTTCTCAAATTTACCCCATGTAATATAAACTGTTTGAGTCATTACATTGGGGTTAAAATTATGTGTAATATTTAAAGGGGCTGAGATTACCTTCTAAAGGGAATTTCCCCCAGAATTTTACCATACAAAACTGCTTAACTTACTATTATTTAGTAAGTGGGGTTTTTATTCCAATCATAAAAATCCACCTTTCTCTTTATCCATTATCCCATTCCTAGTCACTAGAATGTTTATTCAAGTGGCTAGAAGTCCTCCTACTCCCAGGGAGCAGTTGAGTCAAATTGCGCAGAGCTGTTACATAGCCGTGTTCCTTTTTTACACAAAGGTTCCAGCTCTTCTGCTTTAAAGCATAGATTTGCTGAATTCCACTGGCCTTTAAGGTTATAGTGAGAACCCCAAAAATAGACTATAATACTGAAATCAGTATTATTATACACCAACAGTACCAAAGCCAGCGCAGAGCATCCAATAGCTTTCTTTCAAAAAGAAAACTACATCAGCCGCCAACAAAAGATTGAGTATTAATACTAATACTGCAAACAAAACCAATAACTACTTGATCCCACAAGGAAGAACAGTCCAGTTTTCAGCCTGCTACTAATTCATAGACATCAGGAATATAGAAAATTATACCAATATACAACTTATATTCTTATTCTCAAAAGAATGCACACCTTATGTCATTTGTTTCAAAAGAAATTATTAATACAAAAACATATAACAAAGAATCTACATATAACTTCTAAAGTATAAAGAAAACTTAGAATATTGCTTCATATTCTGAATCTACATGTAAATTAAACTAGGGTAGCTCAGCAAAAGCACCCCATAATTATTACTCCTTCATATCCCTTCACAAGGCCTTCAAGTTTTCATATCACTTAAAGATCTACATAACCTTAAATATATGCTAGTAGACTATTTAATTAAGGTTAATAGAGTTCGGTTATGATGCATAAATAAGGTCTGCATCATCATTTCTATAGTTAAATGTACATGGAACCTGTAACAAAAGCCATAACCAACGCCGTGGCCATACTGTTCCTACTGAGGCAATATAGCCCAATTGGGTGGTTGTAAAGGGACTAATGGTCCAAAAGGAAAAATTAAACAAAGGTATCAACCTTACTGGGAAGGATAAACCACTTCAGACCATTTGAAACATGTAACCAAGCCCTACCGTAACCAAACCAGTTAAACAGGTAACTAGGGCTTAGTAGAAGACCAGACTAGGAAAAAATGAGCTTCTGCTTCGCCTCCAAGAGCCCAGAATGGATATATAAACAGCCCTTCCTTCCCAAAAAATGATATCCCCATCTTCATTTACATTTACCAGCTTTTACCTACCATATCAACCAGTCTTATAGCCTGTTATATAGTACAGTTTCTGCTTGTTTTATACCTGAAGTTCATCAACCACCTGTTTTAAACTGTTTCAGTGTTGAGATGTACAGGGCTGAGGACAGCAGGCATGGTACAGGGCGGTGTTTGAGAGTCGTGGAAGGATGATGTTGCAGATCAGAATGATATGTAATGAACACAAAGAGAGGAGAAAGGAAAGAAGAAAAGAAGAGGGAGAAGAAGAAATAGAAAAGAGAAACTGACCTGAGGACAGCAGGCACGGTAAAGGGCGGTGTTTGAGAGTTGTGGAAGGATGATCAAAGGGTCCTTCCACGCCTGCTGCTTCAGGAAGACTACATACAGGATGTGACATGTGTGTGACAGGACAGTGACATGGATGAAGCAGACAAAACAAAAGAAAACCTGAGTACTATACTCAACATTCAGCACTCAAAAACCACTTGTTACTCAACCTTTTGAGCGCTTCTGGACCATCCACAACTCCCTGAAGAACCCCTAATTGGAAATAGAAGCAGTAAGTCTATTATCTCCAATCCTTCAGTAGTTATTGTCTAGGTGTACTCCTTGTTCAAAGGACTAGACTATCAGGTACCCAAAATACCCCTGTTTACTCAGGTCCTGAATATTTTAGAGGGCACAGTAAATACCCCTGTAACTCAGGCCCCTCTGTTAATAAAAACTTTATAGTTTTTTATACCTTTTTCACCTTTTTTACCCACCTTTCACTGCACAACCTGCAGCTTTTTTTACCTTGCACCCTTGTGTAGCCAGAAGAATCCTGTTCTTGACATCACAGAGGCTGACACCACTCAATATCATCCGAATCTTTAAATTATCCAAGTTCAGAGTTCACATACTAAGCAACCTTATTGCGCTGACAGTAGCAACTTAGAAGTCATAAATGGTTAGCACCTTCTCCACTATCATATCTTACAAATACTAGTAGATACTTGGATAATGTCTTTTACTAGGAGCAACCACCCAGCTCTTGTTGAAGCCCAAGATCTTACCCGCGCCCCTAGGGGAAGGTATTCTATCAAATCATATTCCATCTCTTTGACCACTCCTACAATTGATGAAATCCCACTTGGATTACTTAGTAACAGCCAAAAAAACAAAGAATCTATACTTGAAAGTCACTTGCCTGAAACTGGTGTCAAACACCCAGATACTTCTGGCAAAGAAAATAAACCAGCAAGAGTTCAACCAACTTTTTGGAGTGAGGGACTATTTAGCAGAAGGGGAAGCTTTCTGTCAGACAAAGGAATGCTGAAAATTCCTGCGGAATCACGGGAGAGACATACCTCTCACTCCAGCACAGGAGATTCCTCTTCTGCAAGATCATTTGCCTCCCCACAGTGGTCAGACCTCAGGACAGGAAGCACCCTTCCTGATTGAGCTAGACCTGGAAACAAGGGAATTGGCCTTCTGTTATCCGCCTCAAGAATATGTAGAACTACAACAACAGCCAGTTTTAGATCCTCCCAGTTCTGTTCCTCAAGGTGATCAAACGCCTTGACCACCCCAATCAGGCAGGAGGAAAAACAGAGCAAAACCCTACAGACAACAATATTGCCCTCCAATCCAAAATACATTGAAGAATCAAAGGTGTCTTCATCACCAGATTTCCATTCATCAAGAAATGATTTGATTAAATTGGATGTACCAAGCGCAATTCCAGGATTTAGAAGCAATGAGGAATCAGAACACAGGATCTGCAAACCGTTGTCAACACCAAGGGAACAAGAAAATGCAAGGAATAAACAGCCAAGGGGTTAGTACCAATCCTGCAAAAATTATTCATTAGCATAGAGAAAGTTATTGATCACAACTTCAAATTACTTTCTAAGCAGGTACACTCAGAAGTCTCAGTAAGCTTGAAGAATGTAATCAGTCAAAACTATGACTCTCAAGAGCAAAAATTAAAATCTCTTCTGTTCTTGTCTGAAAATACAATAGCAATATTATCTAAAATAAGCAAACTTGTATCTTTTAATTTAACATCTGAAGAAAGTCATCTCTTTTCTAAATTCAAAAAATTACATGAGGTAGTTTCCCCTATTATAAACATTCCTGAAATCCAATCTTTGTTGAACTCTCTAAACAATTGTGATTACTTGTCAAAAAAGGGTAGTCTAGTCTATGACAAACTTGAGAGTAACAAAAACATGATTGATAATTTTGTTGTACAACTATCCCACTGTCAGCCTTAGAGTCAGTGCAGCTGACCTAAAGTCGCCTTTATTACTCATTATCTTAATCCTAGTCCCAAATGCATGATGTCTTTGTTGCCCTGAGGTTTAAACATTGTCCTGAATTCAAATTCTGTTTCCGCATTGAAATCTGAACATAGGGTTCACTGAACACTTTTTAATTGCTCAACTCCTTCATGGACTAATTAAATAAACAATTCTACACTACAGCTGGCTGGGCAAGTGAAACAAGGCCAGCCAACCACATCTACATGTTAGATTACATAAGCAAACCTTGAAAATGTTTGAAGTTGGTGTATCCCCCGTTGCAGGCAGGATACACAAACTCAAGACACCCAGAACCACCAACTCAGATACCCAAGGATTCAGCAAGTTACAGCTCACCACTCTAACCAAAAAAAGGCCTCTTTCACCCAGTACTTCAAGTATTTTCAGTCAGTCCCCTTTTTGAAACTTGTTTATCTGAAAGAAGTGCTTCTCTGTCTTCCCCTCCTTTCCCCTCTTTCCATTTCCTCTGTCTTCAATCAAAGATCAAGATCAAGCTTCAAATCATCACATCAAGTCAATTATAATACAGCTTCAGATCAATAAGCTTTATCTCACATCTTTTGCTGTGGTTTTTCCTTGAAAAAAACCACATAGGTTTCCCTCTAAAGAACCTTGACTATCCAGCTTGACCATAGTCTATAAAGCTGAGCTGATTATACTTTGTCTTCTCAGATACCTTCCATGTTTCCATTTTGTGAAGTGGCTGTTGCATTTCTCAAAGACTCTGGCACAGCTGTCCAACGTTCTTTTGGGTTGTTGATTATCAATAACAAGATCACTCAGATTATTTAAATGCCAGATCAATCATAAATCATCACTTCTTTCTTCCCTCTTCTTCTTTTATCCCTTAACAGTTGTTTTTCTTTATCCTCTGAAATACAACTTTTGCCCCCCATCCTTGTGTCCTGTTGTCACTCTATCACACCCACAGCAACATTAAGATGACAGGTGATGAAGCTATTGACACTCACAAATCAGAGGACAAGTCTGCTCCTTTAAAAATAGATAAAGGAAAATCTCCTAGTAACTGTCATCCTGGAGGTCAATAATCCCCACAAAATGACCTAAGATTACATTCTGCAGGAGAAACAAATATATGTTCTTGTCACAAGAAGATTTCTGAGTTGAAATTAGAACACAAGTTGCTACACAAAGTCAATAAAAAACTTGACTACTTAATTGGGTTAAATTATCAACCAGTACATGATATCAATGAAAAGATATTTGCTTTATAAAGAAAATTGAAAAAAGATATAATGTTATGGTTAGTAAAATGCAAGATTTAAAGCAGAATAATGTAAGAGTATATAATACACCTGCCACCTGCAACTAATGATAATTTTTGTACCTCAGATAACTATAAAGATTTTTTTGACAAACACCAGTCTAAATCCAAATTAGGGGCGTTGATAAACGCACGCCAAAGGCGCACACCAATTTTTTTTGGCGTGCGGGGCCTACACGCCATTTTTTTTTGGTGTGTAGGGTCTACACGCCAAAGAAATTGGCATGTGGGAGTGCACGCCAAACAAATGGCGTGTGGGTCCCACGCGCCAATTTGTTTTGGCGTGTGGGCCCCGCACGCCAATTTTTTTTGGCGTGCGGGTCCCACACGCCAATTTTTTGGCGTGTGGGGGGACGCTGACATAATAGAATTGGAGGGCCAATTCTATTATGTCAGCAAGCCCAGCCAGGAGGACTTCCTCCCGGCTGACGAGGTTATACAACCTCGTCAGCCAGGAGGAAGTCCTCCTGGCCAACAAGGTTGTATAACCTTGTCGGCCGGGAGGAAGTCCTCCTGGCTGACAAGGTTATACAACCTTGTCAGCCAGGAGGACTTCCTCCTGGCCGACAAGGTTGTTGTTGAGTTTTTCTGTGCCTCCTCAAAAGTATCTTCCCTCCATTTAATTTTCAGAGAATCAACTTGTTTTTTCAGACTAGAATACATCATAAATATTAAGCTATTTGTAATTAAAATCCTTGATTTAATTGATTGTTATTTCTTTTGTCTGAACTCATTTTATGATTACTAAAAATCTGATTACTAGAATTAACGCCTCTTAGTATTTGTGGTTTTTGTAATCTGTCTTTTCTTGATTAATATACTAGCTTGACTAAAAGAGACTGAGAAGGCCTGACTAGTTATTTCTTCCAAGTACTCATATTATACTCCTCTCAGTTTTTATTCAAATTACTCTTTATTCATTTTCATTTCACAACCACAATTTGTCACACTTGTAACTAGTCTATAAAAACATAGCCTAGTCCAAGAAATAACATTATCAGTTCTCCTCATAAAACAAAGTCCCCATCTTTTGAGTATCCCAGAGTCTGTTCACTAATTCCCTTCTTTTTCTCATCTCGCCAAAAATCCAACAGTTGTATAGCCTCGTCAGCCGGGAGGAAGTCCTCCTGGCTGACAAGGTTGTATAGCCTTGTCAGCCGGGAGGAAGTCCTCCTGGCCGACGAGGTTATACAACCTCTTCGGCCAGGAGGAAGTGCTCCTAGCTGACGAGGTTGTATAACCTCGTCGGCCAGGAGGACTTCCTCCCGGCTGACAAGGCTATACAACCTCGGCAGCCGGGAGGAAGTCCTCCTGGCCGACGAGGTTGTATAACCTCGTTGGCCAGGAGGACTTCCTCCCGGCTGACGAGGCTATACAACCTTGTCAGCCGGGAGGAAGTCCTCCTGGCCAACGAGGTTGTATAACCTCGTCGGCCAGGAGGAAGTCCTCCCGGCTGACAAGGTTATACAACCTTGTCAGCCAGGAGGACTTCCTCCCGGCTGACGAGGCTATACAACCTTGTCAGCCAGGAGGAAGTCCTCCTGGCCGACGAGGTTGTATAACCTTGTCAGCCGGGCGGAAGTCCTCCTGGCCGACGAGGTTGTATAACCTTGTCCGCCGGGAGGAAGTCCTCCCGGCTGGGCTCGCTGACATAATAGAATTGGCCCTCCAATTCTATTATGTCATCGTCCCCCCACACGCCAAACAATTGGCGTGTGGGACCCGCACGCCAAAAAAAATTGGCGTGCGGGGCCCACACGCCAAAAAAAAATGGCGTGTGGGAACCACACACCATTTTTGGTGTGCGGGTCTCACACGCCCTTTGTTTTTGGCGTGTAGACCCTACACGCCAAAAAAAATCGGCGTGTAGGCCCCGCACGCCAAAAAGAAATTGGTGTGCGGGTTGGCGTTGGCGTACGCTGTTGGCGAGCATTTATCAACACCCCAGGAATATTGAGTGAATTCTTTGAAGTACCTTCAAAAGTACATTGAGAAAATACTGAAAAACATATCACCAGAATCTAGTAAAGTTATATTAGGGGGTATCAAATATGACCAAATCCACCATTATCTAATCAACTGGTTTTGAAAATCCACCATTTTTAAAAACCATGTATATCTATACAAAATAGGGGGTATCAAATATGACCAAATCCACCATTATCTAATCAACTGGTCTTGAAAATCCACCATTTTTAAAAACCATGGATATCTATATAAAATGGTTCAGAATTCTCAAAAGTGAAGTTTTGTCAAAAAAACTAATTCACTGGTTTTAATTGTGGATTTGGTCATATTTGATACCCCCTAATGCTTCAGAATTCTCAAGAGTGAAATTTTGTGGAAAAACCTAATTCACTGGTTTTAATTGTGGATTTGGTCAAATTTGACACCCCCTATTAGGGGGTATCAAATATTACCAAATCCTCAATCAAAACCAGTGAATTAGGGTTTTCCACAAAATTTCATTTTTGAGAATCCTGAACCATTTTATACTGATATCCATGGTTTTTAAAAATGGTGGATTTTCAAAACCAGTTGATTAGATAATGGTGGATTTGGTCATATTTGATACCCCCTATTACAAGGTTTATCAAAAATGGAAGCTTGGCCAACATGTTCTGGGGAAGGAGAATATAGTCATTTTGACTTTATCAAGTGGACATAAGAAACTATTAAACAAGAATCAAGAATAGAAGATATAGTAATTAATTCTAGGCTGAAGAATATGTTTACTGGAATAGCCCATGAATGGTTTTCAAAAGTAAGAACCATGGCTGGGGATCAACCTTGGTCCTTTTGGAAAGATGCCATCACCAAAAAATATGGCACAGCAGCGTGGAGAAGAAAACTCCTGATGAGTTACCCAATTTGCAGCTGCTGTAGATCCAGGGCTAAATTTGTCCTTTTGGTATTGCAGCTGCTGTATATCCAGGGATAAATTTGTCCTTTTGGTAACTAAGCAGCATAAAAGAATCATGGAATGTGAACCTCAGACAAACCATGAGAGTTTAATGTTCAAACTGTTCACTCAGATAGATGGAGAAGTTAGCTTGGCAGCTCAGAACTCAATGAAAGACAATCAAAATCTAACCTCTTTAATCAATTTCCTAGAAGATATCACTGAATATACTAGCAAAGGAAAACAAAAAAATTATTTGAGCAGTAAACCATGCTCCAATTACCATATCCCTGATAAAAAGGAATCCACTCAAAAACCAACTCTGGAAGTTAAATGCTATCCTTGTGATAAAATGGGCCACACTTCTAGAAACTGTCCAAAGAACTCTAAAAAGGTGACTGCTATTAAATATCAGAGTGATTCTGACACAGAATCTGAAAGCAATCAAGATCAGAAAAATAACTCTGCAGCTATCATTTGCATAATGCCTATAGAAATTAACTACTTCATCACACCTGTAAGTGGAAGCAATAGAATCATACAGATGAAATTTAGAGATAAAATTTTCAAAGTAATTTTTGACTCAGGGGCATTTAAATCAGTAGTCAGTTAACACTACTTGTCTAAATTCTGTGAAAATTGGAAAACATTTGTCAGATCAAAATGCAAAGACAATTTCCATAGTTGTTCAGATAAGCTGAGTACTATGGGCATATTCAAAGTAAATCTGAAATTTGGGGAATATGTTTTTCCAACAGAATTTAGTTTTCTTTACAATGCAGTGGTTGACTACTTTATAATGGGAAATGATTACCTAAGCTACTTTAAAATTCCTATCATGAATGATCATGGAATTCACTTGAAAATAGGTAAAGATAATACTAATTATCCCTTTCTATTAGATAGAGGAATGATAGTGGCTCATAATGAACCTGTCTATGAAAATTTTGTCAAAGAAGTTGTAAAACAGTCAAAGATTAATTTAGCTCTATCTGAATCACAGAGAAGTGATTTGGTTTTATTACTGCCCAAATGCAAGGCAGCATTTGCCACTATAGAAGAACCCAATAGCTGATGGGAAATCATAAATATGGATTTTGTCACTGCTCTACCTTCTGCTGGAACAGATAATTTTAATGCTGTCTTGGTGGTATGTAATAGGTTCTCTAAAAGAGCTAGATTTTTGCCATGCTACAAAGAGAGTAGTGCGTGGGACATGAATTAATATTCTGGAATAACATAGTTAGTGATGTAGGTTGCCTAAAACTATTATAACTGATAGAGACCCTAAATTCACATCTGAATTTTGGCAAAATCTATTTGAGATAATGGGGACTAAAGTTGCGTTTTCTACAGCATACCATCCTCAAACAGACTGATTAGCAGAAAGGACAATCCAAATATTAGAAGATATGATTAGAAGATACTGTGCTTACAGTATAGAATCTAAAACAACAGATGGATATATACATGATTGGGTCTCTCTAATTCCTGCTTTATGATTTGCGTATAATTCCAGTGAGCACTCAGTTACAGGTATTACACCATTTGAGTTGGAAAGGGATACCAAGTATTCCAAAAGATTTTTTATTATCTCAAACAATAAAATTACATCCTAGCTCTGAATGTTTCCAAAAAAAGATTCATTGGATTTCTGCCGAAAATGATAACAGGACCAAAAACCAGACTAAAGATAAATACAAAGATTAGATATAAGAAAGAGAAAATTAGCAGATAATCAACAGAGAGAGTAGAGCATACCACCAAGGATGGATTTAAAGTGAACTAAGTTGAGGACTTTTTAAAGTGAAGAAAGAAGATAAGGACAAAGCAGCACTGACTAAGGAGAAGAAGATTAGGATTAGTGATTTTCACAACAAACAACAAACATAAAGAGAAAGACAAGAGAAGATAATGAAACAAAAAAGCAGTGATTGACAAAGAGCTTCTTAATAAAGTTGCCTGATGTCTGACTTTGATATCTTGAAGGAGTTGATAATCAGCCTTGTTTTGAGGAATAGAAGTAAGGGAGTCAGATTGAGTTAATCAAGGTTTTCATTGAATGATTGAACTTTACAGATTTCAGGTCTTGATGAGATATATTGAATCTTGAGGTCTTCTAGATTGATGGATTGATAAAATGAGAATCTTGTCGAGTATGAAGAATAACAACTTGGTATTGAATCTATCAAGTACTAGAGAGTTTCAAGCCCTAACTGGTGTGGAACTACTCAAGGGCAGAATAGAGCTTGGAAGAGAGATGTATAACTACACTAGTACTAATGGAGGTTATGATAAAGGTGCTGATGTAAGAGCTGCCTTCCTGACTAATGCTAAGGGGATGAGTGTAACACTAAGAATAAAATAAAAGGAGTGGCTAATTTAAATCTATTCTTAGAAGATTAATATTAATGAGCTTGCTTACCACACACACCAGGTGAGAGGAATTGATAAAGGGGGAATGAGTTGTATAAATTATATGTAATATAAGTATAATATGGGGCAAGGGTCTGTAGCTCTGGAGTCAAGGTGGGTTAAGAAAGAGAGGGTGCAATAAACGGTGGGCCCGCTACGCTAACAATAGCTGTAGTGTAGCGTAATGTTAGCTTTTGTCAATACGCTGACACAAAGTTACTGTTAGCTGAAGATTTCTTCAGCTAACGCGAAAAGTTGTTTAACAAAAAAAAAAAATAGCAGGTAGCGTAGCGTTAGCAACATCGAAAAAAAAGTTAATGCTACAGTTAGCTGATTTTTAGCGGTTTTAGCTGGAACAAACGCTACGCTAACTGTTAGCGTAGCCCTCTTGTCAGCTACACTAACTGTTAGCGTAGCGCTCTTGTCAGCTACGCTAACTGTTAGCGTAGCGCTCTTGTCAGCTACGCTAACTGTTAGCGTAGCGCTCTTGTCAGCTACGCTAACTGTTAGCGTAGCGCTCTTGTCAGCTACACTAACTGTTAACATAGCGCTCTTGTCAGCTACGCTAACTGTTAGTGTAGCACTCTTGTCAGCTACGCTAACTGTTAGCGTAGCGCTCTTGTCAGCTACGCTAACTGTTAGTGTAGCGCTCTTGTCAGCTACACTAACTGTTAGAGTAGCACTCTTTTCAGCTACACTGACTGTTAGCGTAGTGCCCTTTTGTGGTGAGCTAACTGTTATTTTAGCGCTACACTAATTAATTTTCCTCTAAAATAGGAATTGGCATTTGATCTTCTTCAATGGAGTCTTTGGGCACTACATTAAGCAACAACCATAGATGTATGGTGAAGATCAGTTTTGCCATGCAGGTCACATGGTTGTTACAAGAGGCCAAATGTCCCAAAGAAGAAGAAAATCCAATGTCAAAGCTAAAGTGGAGTGTTTTTTGGAAGAACAATTTGTTTTGTAAAAAAAAAAAAAAGACAAAAAAACTTCAAGATAGAAATTTCAAATAAATAAATCAGAAAGAAGCTGTTTTGATTGCTGTAATTTCTCAAATACAGGAGTTAAAACAGCATTTTGATTGCTTTACTTTTGCAAGTAGAGATTTTTGATTGCTTTACTTGTGCAAGTACTGGATCCTAATTGAGCCAAGTGGACCAGCTTTGACCTAAGACAGGGAAATTTATCACTCCTGCTATATTACAAGTGTAGTATTTGTGATGAGGTTGACACTGATTAGGTGTTTTGCAGTCACTTGTAATATAGCAGGAGTGATAAATTGCCCTGTCTTAGGTCAAAGCTGGTCCACTTGGCTCAATTAGGATGCTGTACTTGCACAAGTAAAGCAATCAAAAATCTCTACTTGCACAAGTAAAGCAATCCAAATTTTGTTTTAAATCCTGTATTTGAGAAAGTACAGCGATCAAAACAGATTCTTTCTGATTTATTTATTTGAAATTTCTATCTTGAAGTTTTTTTGTCTTTTTTTTTTTTTTACAAAACAACACCAGGGGAGAATTTCCAGCACCTGCCTGTCGGGTGCCATTGCAGATTTCATTGCAAGGGTTTTGTTTGAAGGGTTTCCAATGTTGGTAGCAACTCATGCATGTGTCTGCTTGGCAATATAAGCTGAAGTCTGCCCAAAGTATGCTGTGTATATTTTCAATGTTTTCTTTGGGACTCTTTCAGAACTAAATTCCAAGTCTTACTGAACTGTTTCACAACTCATCTGGAACTAAAGCGTAATTGAAATTTGAGAATGATCCAAAAACAGAAAAGGGCAGGGGGAGTCAAAAGTTGGAACAAAAATGTAAATAGATGAGGGGAGGCTTTTAAGGCTGGGCTTGATGAGATTGACACTCAATGGAAACACCTCAGACAAAATAAATAACAAGCCACTCCTGATGGTAATATTCAAGGAGAAGTGCATAGATCATGTTATGATGGAGAGATCCCTTGCACATGATGTCTGCATCCAGAAGCTACATATTTGACTTTATGCTTCCCATCTTCCTCAGCACCTCTGGTCTTCTTTGTCTTCCTTTAAACCTGTTTGATCAGGCTCCACAACAAATGCACCATGTTAGAAATAAAGATGCAAGGTCCCATCATGGCAGCCTTGAGCCATTTTTTGGGTTTGAGTTGAGTGCAAGAAGCACAGCCATCCCTTCAGTGTCAGCCTCCCTGATGCCAAGGATAAGTCCTTCTAGCTACAGGTGGTGCAAGGATATATGGAAAGAGTGTATAAACTCTGGGTAAGGTACAATGTTACAATTCCCAAAAGATATGGGGGAATTGTGACGTAGAAATTGAGAGAAAAATAGGTTAATAATTATATTAAATAAATTTAATATAATTAAAAACCAGAGGGGCCTGATAAATCAGGGGTGGTTTAGATCCCTCTAAGGTATCTTACAAATAAATGCAGAGGATTTAGGTACCTGGAACACTGGGGCCTGTTGGAACAGGGGTGGTTTAATCCCAGGAATGGAAATGGGGGAATATGTCAGCCTCCCTGATGCCAAGGACAAGTCCTTCTAGCTACAGGTGGTGCAAGGATATATGGAAAGAGTATATAAACTCTGGGTAAGGTACAATGTTACAATTCCCAAAAGATATGGGGGAATTGTGACGTAAAAATTGAGAGAAAAATAGGTTAATAATTATATTAAATGAATATAATATAATTAAAAACCAGAGGGGCCTGATAAATCAGGGGTGGTTTAGATCCCTCTAAGGTATCTTACAAATAAATGCAGAGGATTTAGGTACCTGGAACACTGGGGCCTGTTGGAACAGGGGTGGTTTAATCCCAGGAATGGAAATGGGGGAATATCTTCAAGAAAAGGGTTATTACTTACTAGTAATAAACCTTGAGGGATCTTGGGGATATTCTGGGTGAAACTGGAGAGTTTGAAGCGCTTGGATGGATGGTTGGTGGAGCTTGATGGGCACTGTGAAGTTGTTGGGGAAGACAGGGCTAAAGAATAACTACTAAGAAGCTTACCAGACTGTGTTATAAAGATGTATATATCTAATAAGAAGTGGGTAAGGTTGTTAGTGGGTATTGGGAAGCATGAGGAGCCTTCTTTGGGCGGTTGAAGAGCTCCTTAAATAGTCTTGAGTTCCCCCTGGGGACCCTGTAGTTATTATTGGCCAACTTGTGGGATCTTAGGACCACATTTTGGCCATTTTTGCTTTCTTGGTGACGCTTCAGCAGCCCCTGCTTTGAATACACGTCACCAATTGATTTCATTAATGTATTTTATTATTATTTACATATTTATATTGTCTTACAGTCTGTAGTACATCAGTACTGGTTGTTATAGATTTAATACTAGTGGCTTATTTGTATTTTATAATAAGCCACAGTATTGTTTGTACTGTTTGTTCAGTCAGTATATTTTAATTATATGTATAACTAATAATACAATCTACTATAATTAATTATTTAATCCCCAGTAACCTTTATTACATATATAACATATGTAATGAGGTCACTGGGGCGTGTTTTTACTGATTTGGGTGTACCTGAGTGACTGTGGAGTCCGCGTGCCAAGCTGAGAGTCTGTAAGGGGCTTAATGCTTGCGCGGGGGCTTGTATCCCAACTTTGGCGCGGGCTTTCAGACACGCGGGTTGAACTTCAAGTTCTGCGGACTGCGGTACGCGGGGTTTGAGTAAAACACGGTGTATTTACACTATCTCTCCTAGTTTACACAACACCTCATTTCCGTGACTGGAAATGGGGTTTAAGCATATGTATATATATATATAAGCATTTAATTACGGCAAGTACTTTTTATTTAAAAGGTACTTGCTAATTCTTCTTTGCTAATTTACATAGTGAAGGAGTGGGAATTAGGGGTACCTGTGAGTGAGGTACCCTAGGTTAAATTTAGTGTAGATTCAGAATATCAAATAATATTCTAAATATTATTTGATATTCTATATTTTTTATAATAATTTTGTGGTAAACTTGTGACAGGTTGCTCTGTCATAGTAGCAAGCTGACATTCCCTACCACCAAGATAAGTCTCCCGGAAAAAGGTAAGTTTCTAACTAAAGATAAGGTTATTTAAGGAAAAAAATTTCAAGAGGACCTCTTGGATGCCCTGTAATTTCTCAGATGAATTGCTCCATCTGGGATATTATTTTCAGGTAACCACTCATCTTTGTCTGCTGATTGGTTCTTATATCTGACAAGATAAAGTCTTGTATCTTTTCCCTGTATCCTCTCTTTTTTATCTTTCAGGATTTTATGTACTTTCAATTGTCCAGAAGGTGGGACCTCCATCAGGGGAACTGGTTGTTGAGTGACTGGTTCATCTTCAGTTCTAGATTGGTACTTTTTTACCAGACTGACTGGGAATACTGGGTGTTTTCTTGATAGTTCCTCTGTCAGTATGACTTCCACAGCATTTTTTCCATGAAGTTGTTTAATGGTAAAGGGACCTATAAAAGGGGGCTTTAGCTTCCTGCTACCTCCCAAGTTATTGAAGTTAATAGTGGATAAAAGGACCTTATCTCCTATTTTGAACTCAGGTTCTTTTTGGCTTTTATCCCATCTCCCTTTGTTGTATTCTACTGCTTCTTCCACGCATTTCTTAGCATGTTGTTGGGTCAGATCTAACATTTTCTTGAAATCTAGTGCTGTTGGATGCAGGTGGGGTAATTTATCATTCAAAGTATCTTTGGGCATGCGTGGTATCCATCCTCTTTCCAAGACATATGGAGCTTCTTTGGTGGAGGAATGTTTACTACTATTATAGCCAATTTCCAATGCTGGTAGTAGACTAACCCAATCATGAGTGTATCCATCATGATTCTTAAATTCAAATCCAAAGGAGCAGAATCTATGTAACATGTCTTCTAGAGTTTGTATCATTCTTTCTGCTAACCCATCAGTCTGAGGGTGATAAGCTGTGGAGAAAGCTAGTTTAGTACCAAGCATGTCATGTAGGTTCCTCCAAAATTCTGATGTAAATTTGGGGTCTCTATCACTAATTATAATTTTGGGTATACCTACATCAGCCATGATCCTATTCCAAAACAACAGGGCAACCTCCATGGCAGTATCATCTTTATGGTTAGGTATGAACCTGGCTCTCTTGGAGAATCTGTCTACGACTACTAGTACTGAGTTATATGAGAAGGATCCTCCTGGGGGTAAGCCTGTTACAAAGTCCATGTTTATGATTTCCCACTTGTCAGTTGGTTCAGATATTTTCTGCAGTAGGCCAAATCTTTTTCCAGTTTGCTTATTGCCGTTCTGACACGCATCACAAGATTTGATATAGTTGTGTACTTGTTCTTTCCAATTGATCCACCATGCTGTATACTTAATCCTCTCCACTGTTCTTTCTTCAGAAAAGTGTCCAGAATTAACATTATCATGGCATTCTTTCAGAATGTTATCAATTTGGGAAGGGTCACTTAGTACTAGTACACTTGAATGCCTATTCCTAAAATATAGAAGGCCATCTAGGAGGCTGAACTTTCCAAGTTTATAATGTTTGGCTAATTCTTCTGGTAGACTGGCTATTAGTTCTGGTGAGCTGTTGTCATTCCTAAGTATGTCTACTAGTTTTAACAACTCAGGGTTCTTGTCATAGCTATTCTGGACTAATTCATAAAATGCATCATCTAGGTCACACACATGAATTCCCAGGATGGGAAATATGTCCTCATCTTCTGGGTCATAAGCAGGATTATCTGGGTTATTAGGCAAGGCCCATCTACTCAGTCCATCTGCATTTTTGTGCTTGGCTCCTGACTTATGAATAATAGTCATATGTCCTCTATACTGTTGAATTGCAATTTGCCATCTGAGCATATGTCTATTAGGGGTCTTCATATTCATCAAGGTTCTTACAGCTGTGCAGTCAGTTACCACTAGGAAGTTAGATCCTTCAAGATAGTAATGTAACTTTTCCAGAGCCCATACAAGTGCTAAACATTCCATTTGACTTGCTCCATATTTCTTCTCAGTGCTCTTAATTTGTCTTGAGATGAATAAAATGGGTTTCTCCACTGGTTTATCTTCTATCACAAATTCCTGGTGGAGGGCTGCTCCTAAACCATCTAAGCATGCATCAATATACAATATAAATGGTTTAGTATCAGGTTGAGCCAGTACTGGTGCAGTGGTAAGGAGTCTCTTTAATTCTTCATAATTTTGTACTCTATCATAGGTCATTTCAAATATTGTATCATGATTACAGAGTGCATAAAGGCTTTTACTTGGGGACATGTTGGCGGTAATAACTACAGAAACCTAGAAAGGACATAATTTCTGTTCTATTCTGAGGCATGGATTTCATTAAGACTGCTGCTACTTTATTTTGGTCTATAGCTAGGGAAAGACCTGAGACTACTCTTCCTAGTGCTTTAAGTTCTCCGTATCCAAAGTTACACTTTTTGATGGACATTTTTAATCCTGCTTTTATGGCAGTTTGGAGTACTATATTGATCTTTTCTAGGTGAGTTTCCCAGTCATCAGAGTAAATGATAATGTCATCTATGTATACCATCATCCAATTTTGTCTAATGAAAGAGCCAAAAATGGAGTCCATCATTCTTTGAAAGTGTGATGGTGCATTCTTTATGCCAAAAGGCATTCTGAGGTATTCAAAAATCCCTAGGTGACATATAATCCTCAGGAATTTCCTACTCTCAGGCGCTATGGGGATCTGGTGGAATCCTTTCAGTACATCCATAGTAGTGATATACTTGGCTTTAGACAAGTTGTGTAATGAGTGGTCTATCCTGGGGATAGGATAATAGTCAGGTCTGGTGTAGTTATTCAGAGCACGGAAATCTCCCACCATTCTTGACTTTTCATTATGCCAGGCAATTATTACAGGTGTAGTAACTTCTACCTGTTCATTATGTCCAACTTTTCTCAGGACTTTGAGTTCTTGTAGCTCTTTGATGTGTGTTTCTAGAGCTTCTCTTGATTTGGGGCTGGAGGGGTAGGGTGGTCTCCTCAACTGTGGGGGATAAGGTTTGTCAATATTAAGTTCCAATTTCATGTCATGGCCCTTGATGTTACCAATTGGTTCTTCTGTAGTGCAGAAAGCTTCTTTATGTTCAAAACAAGTTTTCAACACATCCATCTTCTGTTTCTCATTTAATATGTCACTGACAGCAGCTTGTGATAAGTATTCTTTCTGGAAAGATAGTAGATCTTCTTGGATTTCAACATTGTTAATGGCATCTGGTATCTTGATGTTAATGTTGCAGATTTGGAATTTTCTTTTCCAATCACCACCAATAGTGTAGAATCTATCTTTACTCTGGAAAATATCTATACCATACATACAGAAAGCATCATTACCTAGGATCAGGTAATCACAGACTGCATCTTGTAACACTACAAATTCAACAGATAACCTAAGAGATCCTTTAGAGTGAGGAAATATTAGAGGTATGGATACTACTCCAATAGGTTTCATAGCTGAGTTGCAACTACTGAACTTGGCTTTTGGCATGGGCATTAAGTTATCTCTCCATCTGGGGTAACATCCATCTAGAAAGGTACTACTGGCACAAGAACAGAAAGCTCCCACGTCAAGGAGGACTCTTATTTCTTTGTTGTCAAACAAGACAGTAGTATAACTAGTTTTCCCCATGGTGTAACTCATACCAGCTTCAGGTTTATTGGTGAGTAACTTTGCATCAGATATATGGCCAACCTTCATGGAGGAATCCCATTTTTGTGGTAAATTAGAGTCACCATGTATAGCATTAATGGATAATTCATCCCCAATGTCAGCTTGGATGACTGAGATTCTCATCAAGTCTTCTTCAGCTGGTTCATTCATGACTATTTCAAACTGGGAATGGGTATCTTCTTCAGTTTCTGATGGGGTGTTCATTACTACCATATTTACTCTTTTACGTATATTGGTACATTCATTTTTCCAATGACCCTTTTCTCCACACTTGAAACATTCAGGAGTAGCAGTTTTCTTGGGTATTTCAGTTGTGGGGTTAACCTTTGTGGATTCTTTTTGGAACTCTTTTCTCTCAGGGATGTTATTCCTGGTGTACTTCTTGTTCCATCCATTAAGGACTACCATTTCATTTAATACACTGCTGAATTCTGTCAGGTCTACATCTAGTGAGGGGAACCTACATCTCATTATACTCTCAAGATTTCCTTTACATTGACTCAGTAATCTGTTGTTGGCTTCTTCATCTGAGACTCTGTCATACACACATTCAATCCTTCTTCTTTGTTTCAAACACCATTCAGAAGCTGTTTCTGTGGTTGGATCAAAGTAATCTTTTTCAAAGGCTTGGCGCTTTTCATTTTTCCAAATTCTGGTGCCAAACTGGGCTTTGATTAATTCTTTCCACACTGACCAAGATTGGTGTCCTACAGCTTTACTTTTGGTAATAAACCAAGTAGAAGCCATTCCTTCAAAGAGTACAGTAAGTCTTGAAGTGATGACTTCGTCATCAGCTTGGTAAGTCCTTACTATGTGATCAATGTATTCTATGAAACTCATGTGGTCATATTCTCCTTTACCATCAAACTTGGGCCAATCTTTTAAGGGGGGCATAAGTTTGTGTATAGCAGTCATATCAGAGTTTCTGTAAGGTGTGGACATTCTGGTATCTTTGGTCATAGGTCTATTCTGCATAAAAGGATTGTTATACCTAGGTTGGGCACTATTGGTATTGGGGGCGCTGTGTTTTTCTTGAGGGGCAATGTTGGGACTCAAGTATTGGGGATTTTTATATGGATTATTTTGTTTCTCCCCTTTGTTGTTATAATAATTAGAATTAATATTGATGTGAGGAGCTTCATCTCTGTCAAGATAGGTGGTGGGTTTAATGTCAGGTACCTTGTCACCATACTTATTCCAATTGTTTGTAGCTTGGTTAACCATCTCTTCTTCACTGTATGAGCTGCTGGGTCCTTGAGGCTCATGGTATTGTGGATTCATTTTCTCCTCTTTCAAGGATTCTATACCTGAGATGATAGTTGTTAATTTTGAAATTACATTGTCCTTTAATTTCAATGATTCAATTTCAGAAGTAAGGACAGATAATTTGTTGTTTACTTGTTCCTCTAGTTTCTCAAATTTTGTATTAAAATTGTTATGAAGATTTATAATTAAATCCTCTAGTTTGTTGTTATTTGTTTCATCCTTTTTGAGGGAATTAATAACATATTCTGCCATTGTTACTTGGGAAGTTTGCATTTCTTCAAGAAAATCTAAAGTGTCATTGGTATTTTTGTTGATTTCTTTTGTTATTTCTTTAAGATTCTCACTAGTTTTGTTAAGTTCCATCAACATTTCACTATGATGTACTGGTAACTCAAGGGGCAATGGTTTGTCCAGTGTTTGCAAAACTCTCATGGTGCGTGCAGTAATATCGTCTTTAATTTCTTCTAAGCTTGTATCTATTTTATTAATAATTATCTTTAGATTTGCTTCATTATTAATATCTAAAGTATTTGAATTATTTCTGTCCCCAGATCATGGGTTCCTCTCCATTTTCTGGGGACAGAAAATAAGTTGGGGGAGGAACACCTCAGCTGTCATATCCAGGAATTTTAAATTTTCTTCTTCTTCTTTTCCCATCCTTTTCTTCATCTTTTTTTCCATCTATCCACCTCTTGACAACTTTGTATTTCACCCTTAAAAATAGAATTATTTTCCTCTGGACCAGTACCCTTCACCTTTCTCTGGATCAGTCATTTTTTTTGTTTCCTTGGATCAGTCACCTGTAGTCCCTGCACCCTTTAAATCCATCCATTTCTCCTTTGGACCAGTACCTTCACTCTTCTTTTGATCAATTCATTCTTCTTTGGATCAGTCAATCTTCTTTGGGATAAATTAAACTAGTAGTTTCTTTTAATCCTTCCAAATCCAGCTTTCTTTTCCCTGGACCTGTGGCCATCTTTCTTCCATGGATCAGTCATCAATATATGTTTAACTACACTAGTACTAATGTAAGTTATGACAAAGGTACTGATATAAGATCTGCCTTCCTGACTAATGCTGATGGGGAAGAGTGTAACACTAAGAATAAAACAAAAGGTGTGGCTTTTCTATTTTAATCTTAGACTGACTAGTACTTATAAGCTGACTATTAATACCTCTGTGGTATGGGGAGTGTTGAGGAGGAGTTGTGAGGGGAAAAGAGTTTGTGTAAAAGGGTTTAATGGCAAATATATCTAAAATTGTCTAGGTAAAAACTTTCTTTTGATGAAAATGAATCTAATATTTGGGGTAAAAGGTCATACAGGTTGTATGGGGTAGAAATTGCATGGTGGTAATACTAAAACAGAGTGTAGTATATATGTGGAAGGTCCCTTCAAGAGGGGAACAAATGATGAGCACAGTATTACAAGATATGATGATGAGCAATGACCATAATAGTAATAGTGATGAGCAAAAGATTACAAATGTAATAGTGAAGTGAATGTATGTAGTAATGATGAGCATTTGTTGTAGATTATGTAAAATGTTTTATTTACTGAATAATAATGACTTGAATGATGTAAGCCAAAAGGAAAAGAAAAGACAAGAATGTACCTATGAAAACTATGAAGGCTAATAACTTCTGATCCAAAAGGAAATCAAGGGTGGTTTGAGTGAGCAACTAGGGGTAAAATAAGGTATAAATTCTGAATCTGGAATAATATTGATGGATATATGGATGGAATATAAGATGTAGAAGAAATGATGTGAGAAGGAACAGGATTACCACAATGTATCCCCTGTTCCTGTTCCTGTAATGTTCCTGTTTATTCCCCAAGTTCCAGTTCCTGTTTATTTCTAGTTCCAGTTCCAGTTCCCTGTCCAGTTCCAGTATTTTTTCCTGTCCACAGTTTTGTTGAAATTTTCAGCCAAGTTTAAATTTGTTCAGGCCCCCTTTGGATCTTGCAAGGGGGCTCTCTAGTTGTTTAGTTTAAAGTCTGCCCTTCATGTGAAATAAAGACTCATTGAGTCAGAGAAACAACTTAAAAGACCCAGCTCCTTGTTCAACTCCTCCTCATTGCCTCTCAGCATCTCATTATTCAAGTGAAATCTTGACAATTTGGACAAGGAATATGTGAAGAAGTTGATATTCATCAAATTTGAAAGCCCAGAGCTTACTGGTACCATCACCATCACCCAAATAATTGAGGTGTGGGTGCTTCTATATAATTTTGCTTTCACATTTTCTGACTGCTGCTTGCTTCATCTACTCTAGAAATCCAGTGGAGTCAATGTCAAGATCTTCCAACAGCTTTTCTGCCCCCCCCCCCCTCCACTTCACATAATCTCTTTTACCAAACAAATAATGAAGGTTATTTTGCTAATCTTCTGGAGCATTCCAAGAGCCATCAAACTCAGGCTGAAAATTTAGTAACTGCTGTGAATGAGCACCCCAGTCAACTTGAAGCTTTTGATTTATATCCAGAAAAGCTCACATCAGCCAACCATCTTCCTCAAGTATTTTCATCTTCTCACCTGCAGGCCAATGGTCTTGAATTGCACAGAAGGCGTGTACACCACATGTTTGTATTTTTTCTTTTATGCCACAAAACAATTCAAAGATACTGATCCAATTCTTCATTTCTTTTCCATAATTCCTTTTTCCAATGTGTGGATTTGTGTTTCTTTCATTTATTTTGGGAATTGGGATTGCTGTCTAATCAATCTCAACTTCAACAGTAAATATTTCTCATATGGAAATTGGTGAAACAGAAATTAGAATTCCCATCAGAGAATGAGGAGAATGTGTATTTGAATCAAAGGAAGAGAATACAGCAGGAAAATTAATGCTTCAGCAGTTTCACAACTGCTCCAATCCCACCTGGCAGCAGAATTCTTACCAGAAAGTCAAATCCAAATGATCTGGTTACTGAAATAACCAAAGATTACAAAATTAACAAGAATCATCAACAACAACTTGCAGCACTCCGTTATAAAGAGGATCCAACCAAAAATCCCAAACCTCCTAAAAAACCTATTTTTGCCCGCAATCCCACTATGGAGGAAAATCAACTAGCACTTCAGAATGTCAGGGATAATTTCTTCTTTTTAGACCCTGGTTACACAAAGATATGTGATGGACAGACTAGCAAAGTAGTCAAAAATTTTGAGTTTATAAAATTCAAGGATCTAGCTCAAGAGAGTTGGGATGATCTTCAATTCCTCTGCCTCTTTTTACACAATTTTCAAGAGTTCATTTCCCTGTTGGTTCCAAATCTCAAAAATGCACTGAGATCATGTGGGCAGTGGGATGGAGGAAAGGCTATGAAGGTCTTGAAATAATAGGAAGATATCAACATCAAGCAGCAATTGATGCTAATCTGGCTTGATTCAAGAATCTCATGGAGGAATCACTCAGGGCTGGTGAAGTTATCTGGAAACCATTCCATGAGTTTACTACAAAATAAGTTTCAGTTCACTTTGGATTGGATTCAAAATAAATCACATTTGAAAGGACTTTGATTTGTTTTTTTTGAAATAAAATTGAATGCATTAAAATTAATTCAAAGGTGATTTGAATTTATAGTTTTAGGTTCTAATCTGCATGAATCTGGGCAAAACCTGGATACTTTTTTAGTCCAACACTTAAACCAAAGACTTTGATTTATCCTTGAAATTTTTCCTAAGGCTTCAGAATTTCTTTGAAATATTTTCAAAGGATTTGTGAAAAAAAGAAAAAGGATTGGGCTACTGCAGCATGATTTTTAATTGAAACCAGAAAGGTGCATCAATGTTTTAGGATGAGTTGATGAATTCAATTTTAAATTAAGTGAGTGAATCCCAGTTGATCTGGGATGAATTAAAGCTAGGGAATCATGCTGGAATTTTTGTATATCTATGTTTTTTTCATGCTAAAAACAAACTATCTCATGGTTCTTACCCAGAAAAATTGCACATTGCATATCTGAAACCTTGGTAGCTCCTTACTTGAGTTTTTTCTCAATCATTGGTACATCCTTATTTTCTTCTTCCTCTTGAGGAAAACCTATACCACTATCCCCTCTAGTAATTCTTCTGATAACACCTACTTTCTGCTTTCAAACCTGATTCAGTCACAAAATATTGTGGGAGATATCTTCCAGATCATATTTCTGTCCAAGTGTTAGAATTATGGTTTTCATTCTGCAAAACACCTTCCTTTTAATTTTTTTCTCCTATGTAAATCTTGTTTCAAATTCTGCATTACCATTCCACTTTTACGGGTGTTGATAGGCGCACGCCAAAAAAAAATGGTGTGCAGGTCCCACACGCTTTTTTTTTTGGCGTGCGGGGCATACACACCAAAAAAAAGGGCATGTGGGAGCACACACCAATTTTTGGCGTGCTGGTCCCACACGCCAATTTATTTTGGCGTTGTGGTAATCCTGTTCCTTCTCACATCATTCTTTCTACATCTCATATTCCATTCATATATCCATGAATATTATTCTAGATTCAGATTCTACACCTTATTTTACCCCTAGTCACTCACTCAAACCACCCTTGATTTCCTTTTGGATCAGAAGATATTTAGCCTTCATAGTTTTCATAGGTACATTCTTTTCTTTTCTTTTTCTTTTGGCTTACATCATCCAAGTCATTATTATTTCAGTAAATAAAACATCTTACATAATCTACATCAAATGCTCATCATTGCTACATACATTCACTTCACTATTACACTTGTAGTCTTTTGCTCATCACTATTACTATTATGGACATTGCTCATCATCATATCTTGTAATACTGTGCTCATCATTTGTTCCCCTCTTGAAGGGCCCTTTACACATATATACTCCACTCTGTTGTAGTATTACCAGCATGCAATTTCTAGCCCATACAACCTGTATGACCTTTTACCCCAAATATTAGATTCAATTTCATCAAAGACACTTCTTACCTAGACATTTTAGATATCCTTTCCATTTAAACCCTTTTACACAACCATTTTCCCTCACAACTTCTCCTCAACTCCCCATACCTCAGAGGTAATAGTAGTCAGCTTATAAGTACTAGTCAGTCTAAGATTAAAATAGAAAAGCCACACCTTTTATTTTATTCTTAGTGTTACACTCTTCCCCATCAGCATTAGTCAGGAAGGCAGCTCTTATATCAGCACCTTTGTCTTAACTTACATTAGTACTAGTGTAGTTATACATATCCCTTCCAAGCTCTATTCTGGCTTTAGAGTAGTTCCACAAGTGGTGTCCCAACAGTGGCCTTTTCCATCCCTCAGAAATCTTCAGCCCTAGTAACAACTTTACCTTTAGCTACACACTACTTCTTACACCTCTTCTCTTCACTCACCCTCTTCCTTAAAACCCTTCTTCCCCTTCCACTTCACTTCTCTTACTCCTCTCTTCATCCCTACAAAGGTTTTCAAATCACAATCAATCATCAGTCCCCCTTCTTGTCTTTCAGCACCCTCATTTAAATCCCACCTACATACCTTTTAAATTCACTTCCCCTTTAAAGATGTCTCATTCTGGAAATTACATCAACTTCTCTGCTCCCAGTCTCTACCCAGCTCCTAGTCAACCTACCAACCCAGTCAATCCCCTTCCTCAAGGCATGGCTCCTGCTTCTGGTCACAACCCTGGTCCCTACAGAAACAATCCCCAACCATCAGAAGATTCAGAAGACTTAGGCATCCCACTTCAGTCCCCCAGAACCCAGTTACCCATGAGAAACCTACACAGGCCACCACCCCAGGATTCAGCAAGATTCAACTCACATTTTTTTGAAAGGGAAGCTTCCATGCCAGTGTACCAGGACCCAACCTCCAGGGGAATCAAGATCAAACCAATGGACAAAGAGCTCTTCTTTGATGGTGGTAATATGCCAATGGAAAAGTTCATCAGGAGATTTGAGGCTGCAGGAAGGCATGATGGTGCTAACTCAAAAGAACTGGCTGATCAAATTACTTCATTTATTAAGGGTATGGATCTAAAAGATGAAGTAGAGGAGATGTCAGGACATGAAGAACTGGATTGGGAAAAGTTAAAGAAACAGTTGCTTAACAGGTTTGGATCCTCTCAGCCTTTGGTCAGATACACCAGACGGGACCTAAGGAATCTAGTCAGCACTACTGCCCATGATGGAGGAATCAATACCCTGGAGGAATTCAAGACATTCAGAACCAAATTTGAAACCATTTCCCACTATCTAGTAAGGATGAATTACAGTACTGACCTGGAAGAATTCAGAGATTTGTTGCTAGAAGCCCTCAGCCAGGAACTGGAACTTGCTGTAACAGATGAACTTCTCAGGGACAACCAGATGCTTTTAACCAAGGATGGAGGTGATATTTTACCAAACACTGAAATTCTTCTCACCTACATACACAAGAAGGTCAAATCAGCAGCTGTCATCAACAGGAGGAGACTTTACAGGACAGAAACCCCAAATACAAAGGACTCACCTGTTATCCCCACCAAACCTTTTATCCCTACCAGACCTTTCAAACCTGCAGGATCAGCTCCCTTGGAACAGACTATGGATAATCTTACCAAACAACTTGCAGCATTCACAACTGGCAAATCCCTTCCTCCCCACATGGACAACACCACCCTAGCATACAGGCCCCTCAAATGTTTCTACTGCTTCCAGGATACCCATGGGACCAACAGATGTATCAGATTATCCCAGGACATCAGCTCAGGACAGGTAATCAAGGATGGAAAGGACTACAAACTTCCAAATCAAACCTTAATTCCATGGGACACCAGGAGGCCAATCTTAAGTGTGGTGGAGCAATTTGCCAAGGAATCAGTCAAACTTTCAACTTCTTTTGGACAACTGGAGGAATATGACAACCCTCAACTTACTGTGTATGATTCAGACATGGGAAAAAGGACCAGATCTTCAGAGGAACCAGCTATGCCAGAAAAGAGGACCAGGAAGGAAAAGACCACTCTCATGGATATGGACTCCCAGGATTTGCTCAACATGACCAGGACTCCCTTTTCTTCAACATCCCCTGCCCCTGCTTCAAAAGTCAGATTTCAACAACCATCAGAACAGCCAGATCCCAGTAACCCTTCCAAAGAGAAACCTGCCAGAAAGACTTACCTGGAAAAGACCCTAGCCAAAGATTACCCTGGAGTAGATGATGAGGTTGCCAACAGAATCCTAGGCCAACAAACCATCCAACTCACTATTGGAGAAACTTTTGCTCTTTCCCCATCACTATCAGAAGCAGTAAAAAGAAAGATCACTAACAGGAGAGTCCCAGTGGAAGAAATTAAATCAGCAAGCTTTGGAGACTTGGACCAGGAAAAAGAAGAACCCCAGGAACCTGCCACTCACTATTCTTGCCCCCTTGGATATGTAAACCTCAGCATCAATGGACAACAGCATCAAGCCCTTCTGGATACTGGATCAATGATCAACATTATACCTGAATCCCTGGCCCACAAACTTGGACTTCAGATCACAGCCAAACCAATGAAACTCAAGGGAATTGGAGGCCACCTTACAGAAATGCCTGAAATTGCTGAAGATGTTACAGTCACCATTGGGAAAGTATCCAGGACTGTCCACTTTTGGGTAGCCAAAGGATCTGTTCAGCTCATCATTGGAAAACCTTTCTTAATGGATGTGTCAGCAACCATCAACTACCATGGAGACAGAGGGGAATCACTGGAAATCAAAAACACTTCTGGACAAACTTACCTGGTTCCAATCATCCTTCCCAGCCACCAGCAATGGGAAACTTCTCTCCCAGCAAACTCAGCAACTTTTGGATTTCTTTAGTCCAAGGCCAGGTTTCCAACTACACTCCTTTACAGATGGAATCCTGGAAAATAACCCAAAAGAACCAACCCTAAGTCATTCATTCAGCAAAAATATAAATCCAGAATAAATAAATAATAATAATAATAAAAAAAAAAACTTACAAGCAAATACAAATAAATAATTAAAATAAATGAAGTTAAATTAAATCAGTTTTCTTGTCTTTTTTTTTTTAGATAAAAATAAATAAAAAAAAAATATAGAAAAAAAAAAAAAAAAAAAAAAAAAAAAAAAACTCACTAAATAAAACCATTTATATTCTCTTTATCAATAGGCAATCCCCCCTTTTTTTTTCCTCTCATTCCCATTATTTTGTGAATTCTACGGCTCATTTGCGGCAATTGGCTCATTTTCGGCGATTGGCTCGTTCCGATGTGGCGAGGCGGCTACAGTATCAAGTCGGCCCAACTACGCGTCCGCGTTTCAAAGAACGGCCTGGTTGGGGAATTAAAAGTAATAAACAGTCAACGAATTAGTTTCAGACACGAGGTTGTGAATAGAAATGGGGAACGAACGATTGGTAAAAAGAAACGATATGAGTCGGCCGATTCGATGGATAGAGGCTAAATAAGCGGAAGAAGGATGAACGCAACCAACTTCGAACGGGTTGGAGAAGAAATGCTCGATAACCAACAAAAGGAAAGATGGAACGTTTTTTTTATTATTATCAAGAAATACAAAAAAATAAAATAAAAATGGAACGAGGGTCGTCGAAGCCCTTTATAAAAAAACATCTACGTTTTTCGACGCCGGTGAACGACCCGGATATACGTTCTCAGGTCCTTTTCCCTTGGCCTACAACACCTACAACTGCTTGGCGATGCCGGTGCACGACCCGGGTTTTCTTTTCTTTCTTTTTTTTCCTTTATCTTTCATTTTGCCTTCGATCTTTTTTTTTTTTTTTTATGTTCTCCCCATAACCGTTCTTCTTTCCATCGAAGAAGAACGGTTTGCTTTCATCTCCGAGGTCATCCTTCGACCCGGGGGACCGTTCCTGCGCCTTGGAAACGCCGGCGACTCCGCGGACATTGTAGCACCCGGGACTCCGCGTCTACTCTCCACGCGGATTCACCACTTCCCTCCGGCGACTCTCCTCACTCCGCTGAGAGGTCAATACACTAAAAAAAAAAAAAAAAAAAAAAAAAAAATGGAAAAAAAAAAAAAAAAAAAATTAATCATGAAGGAAGAACAAAACAAAAATAAATAATTTTCCTTTCATCCACTTGGGGGAGGTTCCTGATTTTTTTTTCTTGGGGATATCAATTTAATTTTACTCCTTCATCATCAACCATGAATCCACTTTTTTCCTCCCTCCAATACATCATATAAATTTAATTTCCCCTTCATCCATCTTTGAGTATCCTGATTTTTTTTTTTCCCTTCATCCATCTCATTATCCACTTTTTTACCATCATCCATCTTTAATCCATATACTAGATATTCTTTCATCATCATCTTCATCCATCTTTCATCCATATACTAGAAATTCCTTCATCACCATCCTTCCATCACCATTCATCCTCATTCATCATCATCCATCCATCTGGACCAAGGGGTCCATCACCAATAATCCATCACTTTCATTTGTTTGTTTCCCCTGAAATTTCTCCATTCATCATGTCTCTATTTTTCATCCACCCATCACCATCTTTCCATCACCATCCATCATCATTCTTCCATTCTCATCCATCCATCACCACCCATCCATCATCCTCATGTCTCATTCATCTTTCCTCCATACTAGAAACTTCTCATTATCCTCATTCATCCTCAACAGCTCATCCATCTTTTCTTCATAAATAGTAAATTCATCATCATCATCATCCATCCTCAGCATCCATTCATCATTCATCATCAACCACCATCCTTCCACTTTCTTTGGTTTTTTTTCCCTTCCAACATCATCCATCATTAACCACCTTCCTCCATCTATTTTCCTTCAAATCCAAATCTCATCAACTCATTTCTTCCACACCACTCCCTTCCAAAATTCATGGGTTCTTCTCCATTGTCTGGGGACAGACAATAAGTTGGGGGAGGAACACCTCATCTGTCATACCCAGGAATTTTAATTTTTTTTCTTCTCCTTTTCTCATCCTTTTCTTCATCCTTCTTCATCAGTCCACCTCTCCACAACTTGGTATTTCACCCTTAAAGCATACAATTATTTTCCTCTGGACCAGTACCCCTCACCTTTCTCTGGATCAGTCATTCTTCACCCTTTAAATTCATCAATTTCTCTTTGGTTAAAATTCATTCTTCTTTGGATAAATCCCTTTCTTCTTTGGATCAATTTATTCTACATTGGACCAGTTCATTCTTCTTTGGACCAACTCATTCTTCCTTGGATCAGCCATTCTTCTTTGGATAAATTCATTTCTTCTTTGGATCAATTCATTCTACATTGGACCAGTTCACTCTTCTTTGGATCAATTCATTCTTCTTTGGATCAGTCACTCTTCTTTTGGATAAATTCAACTAGTAGTTTTCTTTTTAATCCTTCCAAAACCCAGCTTTCTTTTCCCTGGACCTGTAGAGCCATCTTTCTTCCATGGATCAGCCATCAACAATTCTTGCATACCCAAATCAACTGTTCCCTTGTTTTCTTTCATCAACAATTCCTTCATTACCCAAACCAACTGTTCCCTTGTTTCTGGAATTTCCCATCCATCTTCCATAAAACCTGTTCATCTCCATCCAACCATTCTTTCCCTGAACCTGGATCAGTCAATCTTCTTTGGATCAGTCACCAATTTCCTTCAAATTAAATCACATGGCCATACTGGATTCCTGGACTTCTGGACAGCACTTGGATATTTTCTTCCTCTTATCTTATGACTTAAAACCATTTCATACATCCTGGACCATCATCAAATTCCACTGGCATTCTTAGAGATATCTTCACTTCCTTCTAGCTTAAAACTGAACCCACCATCCCATCTTCCTAGTAGAGTTGCTGCATACTCTCTAGACTTCTAGTTCAACTACTCTTTCATAGTAGTCTTCTGTTCAATTCACCTGTCATATGTCTATACTATCTTGGGTATAGCAAAGGTCTTCTCATTTAACCTCCATCATTTGCAGTAACCTGTTGTGTTACTGGTGATATGTTATACAAATCCATCAGTTTTAATTATTAGAAATAGTCAAATATCAATAAAAATAACAGTAGTCTTTCTAGATTTTTCATAGTGTTAAAATCTTTTAAAATCATAAATATTAGTTAGAATTCATCAACTTTCTGGACTTAGGCCTTGGACCTCCCTTCTGGACATTGGATCTCTTCTGGACTTTGGATTTCCTTCTGTACCTTGGATTTCTTTCTGGATTCTGGACCTTGGACTCTTTTGGATCTGGATTTCCCCTTCTGGACTTGGACTTTTTGGACTTGGATTCTCCAGGACTTGGACTCTTTTGGACTTGGACTTCTTCCTTCTTTCTTTCTTTCCCTGATGTCTGGGGACAGACATTTACTTGGGGGAGGATGTGGTAATCCTGTTCCTTCTCACATCATTCTTTCTACATCTCATATTCCATTCATATATCCATGAATATTATTCTAGATTCAGATTCTACACCTTATTTTACCCCTAGTCACTCACTCAAACCACCCTTGATTTCCTTTTGGATCAGAAGATATTTAGCCTTCATAGTTTTCATAGGTACATTCTTTTCTTTTCTTTTTCTTTTGGCTTACATCATCCAAGTCATTATTATTTCAGTAAATAAAACATCTTACATAATCTACATCAAATGCTCATCATTGCTACATACATTCACTTCACTATTACACTTGTAGTCTTTTGCTCATCACTATTACTATTATGGACATTGCTCATCATCATATCTTGTAATACTGTGCTCATCATTTGTTCCCCTCTTGAAGGGCCCTTTACACATATATACTCCACTCTGTTGTAGTATTACCAGCATGCAATTTCTAGCCCATACAACCTGTATGACCTTTTACCCCAAATATTAGATTCAATTTCATCAAAGACACTTCTTACCTAGACATTTTAGATATCCTTTCCATTTAAACCCTTTTACACAACCATTTTCCCTCACAACTTCTCCTCAACTCCCCATACCTCAGAGGTAATAGTAGTCAGCTTATAAGTACTAGTCAGTCTAAGATTAAAATAGAAAAGCCACACCTTTTATTTTATTCTTAGTGTTACACTCTTCCCCATCAGCATTAGTCAGGAAGGCAGCTCTTATATCAGCACCTTTGTCTTAACTTACATTAGTACTAGTGTAGTTATACATATCCCTTCCAAGCTCTATTCTGGCTTTAGAGTAGTTCCACAGCGTGTAGGCCCCACACGCCAAGAATAATTGGTGTGCGCTCCCACACCCCCTTTTTTTGCGTGTAGGCCCCGCATGCGAAAAAACGGCGTGTGGGATAGCTCACGTAATTGAACCGGTGGACCGGTTTGATTACAAGAGCAAGTCCCCACACGCCAAAAAATTGGCGTGTGGGAACTCTCATCAGCCAGCCAGGAGGGGTTGGCCAACAAGGTTGAATAACCTTGTTGGCCAGGAGGAGTTCCTCCCGGCCAACAAGGTTGTATAACCTTGTCGGCCGGGAGGAGTTCCTCCTGGCCAACAAAGTTATACAACCTTGTTGGCCGGGAGGAATTCCTCCCGGGGGAAAAGGTTGTATAACCCCATCAGCCGGGAGGAGCTCCTCCTTGCTGACAAGGTTACACAACCTTGTTGGCTGGGAGGAACTCCTCCTGCCCAGCCAATGAGAGTTCCCACATGCCAATTTTTTGGCGCGTGGGGAATCGCTCTTGTAATCAAACCGGTCCACCGGTTTGATTACGTGAGCTCTCCCACATGCCAATTCTTTGGCGTGTGGGACCCGCACGCCAAAAATTGGTGTGCGCTCCCACACACCCTTTTTTTTTGGCGTGTAGGCCCCACACGCCAAAAAGGCGTGTGGGACCCGCACACCATTTTTTTTTGGGGTGCAGGTTGGCATTGGCATGCGCCTATCAACGCCTCACTTTTACTGTCTGAACAAGTGGTGTAATTCCTGTCCTTTTTGTTTCACGTTTCATTTCATCTTTTTTCCTATTCTCTTCCCAATGATCTGTATCCTATCATATTTCATACCCTATCACATTCCCCATTTCATGGTAGTCCTGTTCATTTCCTGAAATTTGGTTTCTGGGTAATAGTGCCAAGGCCCCTTTTTCATCTTTCCAGGGGTCTCCAGTTTTTTTCCAATGAAGTGTACTTCCCATTTTAGCCCAAAAAAAACATTGAATCTAAGCCTTATTTCACGCTGACCACAAGTGCTAATAGTATAAGCAAAGCTCTTCTTTCATCCTGTTTTCAATATTCCTCTCTCTTGTTCCTGAAATTTAGAACTTGACACCATCATACCTCTCTACTTGGGCAGTAATATTTCAGTCACTATATCTATGATTTTTGTAACTAATTTTTAATTCTTAGAAACTCCTGGAGGAAACATTCTGGTCAACTTCCACCATTTTAGATGCCCCAAAAATCAGCCAAACTGCCATTTTACCTCCATTGTCTTACATGAAAACTATTTTTTGACAGGCACTGTGTATTAAGGCTTTGTTGAAACATACTGGGAAACAAAATTTGAAACACACTTGTTGAAATGTTTAAGTTTTTCTTCTGCAGTGAATCACTATATTTGACACTTGAAATCTGATAAACTTTACCAAACTAAAATATGATAGTGGTGTTCCAAACATAAGGGGCTGTATATATTTGGAATGAATGTTTTAGATCATTATTTTACAGGACTTGATCCTGTTTCAGCAGGGTGTTTTTGAACAGGAACTGTGTATCAGGGCTTTGTTGAAAAAAAGTGGGAAAAAAACTTTGAAACACACTTGTTGAAACAATTTGGCTCCCTCAGATCTTTTGAAAATTTCAGTTGCATAAGTTTTTATCCTTTGGTGAATAGCTATATTTGTACCAAAATCTGAAACCTACCAATAAAATTTACTAAAATAACATGTGATAGTGGTGTTCCAAACATAAGGCACTGGATATATTTGGAATGAAGGTTTTAGACCCTTATTTTCCAGGATTTGATACTGTTTCAGCAGGATGTTGGTTTATAAAAGTAATCCTGGTCCCCAATGAATTTACAAATCCCCACATCCTCCTCACAAAGTAAAATAAACAGCCTTATTTTTTCCAACCTATTTCACTCCTTTCCAACCTACTCATTTCTCATGAACACAAAAAGCTAGATTAAAATCAAGGAAAACCTTGAAATTATCATCATCTTTTGATATACACAATTGAACCCTATAGTTGAAATTCCTCACGCATAGTTCCCAGAAAAGAGAAAAGATACCATAATTCTTATATATTTATTTATTCCAAAATTTTAAAGAATATAAATCAAATTCATTTCTATCCCATAAAAAACAATTCACGCATCTATAGAAGAGACATTTGTCACACTTTTGGACCCTAAAATAGCAATTCTGTTGGGATATCAGAATTAAGATGATTGGTAAACCTTGGTGGGACATAAAATCATCCTGTTCCTTGGTATCACTCATGGTGATAGGCCTTCATCCTCATGTCTCAAGCATGGATTGTCATATCAGTTTAGACACCTATTGTGCCCAGCCAAACTTACGTGTTGGTTCTGATTTCAAGATAGGTAAGAAGTTATCAATTTCAAAAGCAGATTCAAGCAGCAGTAGAGCTGCATTTTAATTTTTAACCTTTTTGGGTTCATTTTCTTTACCTTTTGGATTTAAATGTTTGTTCCCTCACCACTTGCATCATAGGCTTAAAAGAAACTGCAGGTCAGTTGGCTACCTTTTTGACCTTCCAATATTGTGAATCACCCTAAACATGAAAGTTGATAATCCATTGATAACGTATTTTTTCATGTGCAGAAGGTAAGGAAGAAAATTATTTCACTGCAATAAAAAATCAAGTAACTTCTACAAGTTGAAATGAAGTAAAATCAAGTATATGATAATGCAACAAAAAGTACAAACCTTTTAAATTCTGTTGTGGTACACCCCCACACTGAAAAGGTTAACAGCTTGATTGCAAGGCTTTCTGAGTAGGGTTTAGGCAGAATTTCTTCCAAAATATCCTGGAAAGGTTCTTGGTTTGAACTGCAAACCTTTTTGGATAGAATATTTCCAAAAACTGATTGGACAGTCTTTTCCAAGCCAATTGTTTATGAAATCTGGTTTGACCAATTAAATATATCAATTTAATTCTGAAGTATTTCTTGGGGTCTTGTTTTCAATTTCAACTAGTTTCTTGAGTTTTTTATTTTGGTAATAGATTACTAATTCTAATAAAAATGGGGTTTGATTTTTGTAATAGATCTGGATCCTAGGCATCCACCTGGGAATAAACTATGCTACAAAGATCCAGTGGATATTTCAAAGAAATATGTGTTGACTGAAGAGGATCGCAAAAGTTGGTATTTTCACACCCTATGATATTTCAAAATAGATCATGAAGATTTTCTCATAGAAAAATGTATTTTGATCTCAGAAATATTGGAAATCAGCATAAATCAATCCAAAATGAAGAATCAGATCACTGAATTTGAAACAAGTAGTTTAAATACATCATCTAGAATTTCAATATTTTATCAAACGCACATGCCAAATTTCAAAGACATCTCAGACCAGCTATATGACAGGAAGAAAATTGAAATCTTGACCAGTCAACGTGCACTACTGAGGGCAGAAAATGTTGTACTGAATAGTCAAGCTGTTGATGAAATATTTCTAAAGGTGATAGAGGATCTGTTTTCATGTTTCAGGCAATGTGAAGAAGGTGTGAGATGGAATGACAGTTCATTATATCATGAGGATTCAAGATTGAAAATTAATCTTTTGAGTGACATCATTATTGATTTATTTCTTGATTTGAAGAAATTGCAACTTATCACTCCTGAAACTCTTTCAGAATTTCAGAGAAAAGACCAGGGTAAATTATTTTCAAGTTTGATTATGGCCAAATACCTTCAAGATGATGTTTTTGGTGTATATCTTAACTTTGATATCAGATTAAGCATTGCAGAGGACCATAACCTTAAGGGTAACTTCAAGGAGGTTTTTCAGGGTCAGTCCAATTTTACCCGTAATTCATTGAAATCAAAGGCAGAAGAATCCCTATATGTACCTAATTATTCCTCTTTATTTTTATTCAATTCACAGCACTTGATGGAGAAATTTTGGATCATGTAGAGCTCCAACTCATCAAGCACCAAATTTTACACAACAACTCCAATGATATTTCTCCAAAGTTTCATGAATTATTAGAAGGATATCTCACAAAAGCATCACCATTCAACAACAATTCATTATTCCAAATTAGGAATCTCTTGGAAAACATAATTGACTATGTTTCAATTCCTGCAGTAGATTTGAAATTACCAGAACAAAAAAATACACTTATTACTTGCAAAGCTCTACATGGGATGACCAGAATAATTTGTAGAAAGTTCCCAGAGGTCATTTCAAATGACTTCAAGCAATCACTTAAATTTCAACAACTTCAGGTATTCAGAGAAGCTATTGGGGTAATTTCAAATTTCAATCATCATGTATATACCATCAGCAGATGTTTTCCACTGAAAATAACAAGGTGGCAAAGAAATTTTGACAACAGATTGAATCATCATGCAACCCACACCAAGGAACTGATAGATAAAAACTATCTGACTGATTCAAACAAACACAGAATAGCTTCAAACTGTGGTCCCAAAAAAGAGGATGAAGATTATACCCTAGATAGTGAAACAAAAATGGAGCTGAGGAGATCAAAAGAGTTCAAAGAATTTGAGAAATATCTTCTCAGAGATTGGACAAGTGGTTTTGTGCCAGATACAATGAGAAGATTTGAGGATCAGTATTTCAGATACTTGATTCAAATAAATAAACTGAAAGAAAAGGAAGATAGAAAAAAACACAATTTCTCAAATAGTATGGAAAGGTTAGTTTCATTAGGGCTTGATTTTGAATCCTTCAAACAAAATGAGCTTTCTTTTTTACCTCAACTTGATGATCCAGTCTGATTACTTCATGGGGCAGGAAGAAATAAAGTATCAAGTTTCACTGCCTGATTTTACTTAATTAGATATACAGATTTTCTTGTTCTTCTTCTTTTTTTTTATTGTTATTCTTTTTTATTAGATGATACCACTGCCTGATTTGAATTAAGTATATATATATATATACATAGGGTGTTGATAAAAACACACTGTTTTTCCCCCTGTTTTTACCTGGTTGTTCCAGGTAGGGCTATTTCCACCAATCTTCCTTCATGCCTGGTGTTCCACCTGGACCAATTGATGTTTTTAAAAAAATAATTTGCGAAATTTAAATAATTTTTGTTATAGAATTTTGCAAAAAACAAAAACAAAGTGTACCCAGTTTTTTATTTTGTACCTGGTTTTCCACATTTATATTGGGAATTGATAATTCTACCCACCTGGAAGTACACCCACACAAGGGACAAACCTTTCCCAGGAGGGGTGTGTGAGCTGGATGCCCCTCCTGTGAAGGGAGTGTGATCCTGCATGTACTTTGTATACATATAAAAAGGGGTGCAACCCTGAATGTCCTTCCTATATGTATAGGTACGGGATACACCATTCCTTTACATATAGGAAGGGTGTGCCACCAAGCACACCCTCCCTATATGTATATGAATGGTGTGCAGGGTTTCAAGCCTCAACCAGAGGTAATCCCTCCAGTCAAAGAGGGTTGTATGACCTCTTTTACTGCAGGTATTTAATCCATTTAAAGAGGATTGTTTGGCCTCTTTTACTTGAGGAAGTCCCTTTGAATGGGGGAAATCACTCCAGTTGACAAGGTCATACATGCCTCTTTGACTGGGGGGAATCCCTGTCTCTGGTAAAAGAGGCTTTGATGGCCTTGTGAACCAGAAGGATTTCCTCTATCTGGTAAAAGAGGCTTGTATGGCCTTGTTGAATGGAGGGGTGTCCTCTGGTCAAAGAGGCTTGTATGTACTTTTTGAAAAAAGGGACTTTTGGTCAAAGAGGCTTGTATCGCCTCTGTGACCAGAGGAAGGCCCTCTGGTCAAGAATTTCATAAAAGCCTCTTTGACTGAAGGAAATCTCTCTGGTTGAAGGGGTTCTACGGCTTTTTTTACCTGAAGAAGTCCCTGGTTCTAAGAGGCCATACAAGCCTCTTAAACTGGAGGCATTTCCTTTGGTCAAGGTGTGCAACCCTGCACTCCCTTCCTATACACATAGGAGGGCCATGCTGGGTGGCACACCCTCCCTATATGTATAGGCATTTTCAGCCACAGAGAACATATCAAAGTGCCTGACATGTAGAAAGTAACTACTGTGTGAACTCCTTTTGGGATGGTGTAGTTCTGTGAGGGTTAAATAGCAGTTATAGTATTTCAGGTGTGTATGAATCTATTACAACTGTTAAGGGTGGTTTGAAAGACCTTCCCCTCTATTTACTACAAGAGTTAACACAACACTTTTATCTATTGTTGTGGCTGACAACTTTGTTTTTTTTTTCTTTAAGAGAACTATTTATGTAGTAATCTCTTATCAGACAAAGATCTAATTTCAATTACAAATAATCAGCAATGAGCTTGATGAAGGGATCAGGGAAGTGGATTGGGTGTTACAGAAAGTTTTGATAAATTAAATACAAGATTTTGGAATTGATGAGGAACAGTATTTAAATATTTATGATTTATTTATTTCTTTCTTTCTTTTTAGATGCAGTCTGAGAAAATGAGTAGAAGGATGTTTTGGTATAATGTGAAATATTCAAAGTGTTGTACCCTCTTCCTTAACCTTTGGTTAAAAGAGCACAATTGTCCTTTTGTTTCTTTTGTTTATTTTAAACTGATATGAAATATTCTGTTGTGGGTCACCTGATTAAGATCACACTATTATATGGATGGGTAATTTTATTTAGTTTACTTGCTGGATGGTGGGGAGTGGGATCCCTCCAATTTCTCTCTATCCCTGCCTCCTTATATAGTAAAATGTGAGGGATTTTTGCTGGTAAGACGTCTGATTGAGGTTTTTATGCTGGTGGGTTGTCTTGTTCTACACTGCCTTTATGCATGGAGTGCATAAAGTGAGATATTTCTGCTGGTGATGTTTTCTAAAATAATAATAAATTAATTAATAAAAATACACATGAAAGAGACATTATTACACAAGTAATAATGTAACACAAAATATAATAAAACATAAGAAAAAGATAACACGTCAGAATATGTATAAATATATGTAATATGAGAGTAGTCTAGTAAGTAGAAGTCCTTAAAATACGGGATAATTACTCGAATAAACTATGTAATTATCCTTTAAACACATAAATAAAATATTAAATAACATTTGACATAAATACCACGCTGTTTTATAGTCTTTGTATTATTATTAACTTATACAAATATATACAGTATAAGTTAAATAATATTATAATACATGAAAGACACAAACCAGGGATAAAGAAAAAATTATAATACTTCAAACAAGCCTAAAGGAACTTGTACAATTAAATGACAAGCTCCTTTAAATCACGGGAAAATAACAAATGCTGACACTTTTCCCACAATGTTTGCTTGTCAAATAATTGAATGCAGAAATGCAAAAAGCGCCCTCCATGCATGTATGACAAGAACTCTCATGGTACAGAACTTTGTATATGAAATAACCAAATTAAACAGAAATAAGATTCTGTACTATAATTTGATTATTTATTTTTTATTTATTGATCAAATGATCAATACATGTTGTACATCAAACTAAGAGCTCTTGAAGCGCCCTCAGATGATGTCTAAAGATGACTGAAAGGATGTATTAATTATTGACAGCCTGTACATGTAATAATTTGATAAATTACATCATTTATTTCTACTAAGGATAACTCCTTCCTTGTAGTGTTCCCATAGCCAAAATAAAACTTGATGTTTCGCCATCAGGGCTCCAGAAAGGCATTTAAGAGGCCCTTTCTTCCCCCTGTATTTTCATTCCCCAGCTTTATCATATTTACAACCAGCATTCCACCAGTCTAGCATACTAGTGTCCTGCCCAGTAAATCAGTCTTCAAGACTTCAAAGCCTCTTGTCCTCAACCCCAACTCTGTCCAGCCTTCCAGCCCATCTTTCCAACCGCTTTCAGCTGCTCCAAGGAATGGATTACAGAGGGTGCTAATCTATGTTCTTGTAGAGATTGGCCGCAATCAGAAGGAGATCTGTGGCCTTCTTCCACTCGACTGGGTCGTCGAAGTTGATGGAGGAGGAGCTTTTGTTCTTCCCTTTGTCTAATTTCTTGAACTTCAGGGTTTGCTTCTTTGGAGGCGCTGGGAAGTGGATTTTCTTTTCCTCCCAGGGGTTCCAACCTTTTACATAGGCCTCTATCTCGTCGTTGGGGATCAACTTCTGGAGAGCCTTCTGACTGTCTTGTGCCGTAGTCAGCAAGGCTCTCAGCTCTTCTGTAGGCCCCTGCCTTAAGGAGACTTGGCACTGTTTCCAAATGGAAACGTGCTCTTTCACCCGGTGTCTGATCTGTTCTTCTTTTGAGAGAACCTGGATTTCCGGGGTGGAAGGGGGTTTCTGGGTAGCTGCCGACGACTCTGGGGGTCTCTCGTCGACGTCCATGGGGGTTTCTGCTTCCGTTTGAGGAGGCGGGAGCTCTTGGGGCGTCACTGAGAGCTCTTGGGGAGTTGGGGTGGCCTCCGGCGTGGCTGGGACAGGGCCCTTGCGCGCTATGTTCGTCATATTCAGATTCTTGACGCGCTGGTGCAGTTCCTTGGCCGCCGCGAGTTCTTGTTGGACAGGGTAGGAGACCTTAAAGTTCTGGTTTGGTCGACCTGGTGGATTTAGCCATTATAGGTTAGTTTTTATTATGTATTTTTACATGTAATAAGCACTTACTGGGCTGGTTTTCCGCATCGACGGTGGGAACAGTCTCTGCTTGGGCGGGGTTTTCAAAGGAAGCCACTGAAAGGAAGGTTTGTTAGATTCGTGATTGAAAGAATTGAGAAAGAAACGGTACTCACTTCTTTCTTGGTATCTCTCTTTAGATATCCTCGCTTTTTTTAATTTTAACTCTCTTAAGTAGTTATGGAGAGTTATTTCGGCCTCGAGATTTCTTTCTTCTCTCAAATGAGAGTGGTAGGCGGCGAGAATGAGGCGGTCTTCTTGGGAGAGGAGATCCCAGTCTGTAGGATGGTAGTTCTTAATTTCTTCCTCCTTTTTTAGGCGAAGAACTCGAAGGTAGTGTTGAATTAGAGTGGCGTTGTCTTGTAGATTCACTGTACGCGCCGCAGAGGTAAAAAAATGTAGTAAGTATTAATTACTGTAATTTTATAAAATATTTTTATTAGTTATGTAACAATAGTGTATATGATTTTTTAAAAAAAATTAATAAGACTTACGATTTTTTATAAATTTTTGTTGGGTTTGGTTTTTTTTTAAGAAAAAATAAAACAAAGACAGTTTTTTGTTAGTTTTTTGAATTTTATGGGATGAGGTATAAAAAATGATGATTTTTATTGGTTTTAAAAAAAAAATTACGGGTTTTTTATTTCAAAAATAAATTTGAAAATTTCCCGGCCAGACCCCCAATTGTCAGCCTCCCTGATGCCAAGGATAAGTCCTTCTAGCTACAGGTGGTGCAAGGATATATGGAAAGAGTGTATAAGCTCTGGGTAAGGTACAATGTTACAATTCCCAAAAGATATGGGGGAATTGTGACGTAGAAATTGAGGGAAAAATAGGTTAATAATTATATTAAATAAATTTAATATAATTAAAAACCAGAGGGGCCTGATAAATCAGGGGTGGTTTAGATCCCTCTAAGGTATCTTACAAATAAATGCAGAGGATTTAGGTACCTGGAACACTGGGGCCTGTTGGAACAGGGGTGGTTTAATCCCAGGAATGGAAATGGGGGAATATCTTCAAGAAAAAGGGTTATTACTTACTAGTAATAAACCTTGAGGGATCTTGGGGATATTGTGGGTGGAACTGGAAAGTTTGAAGCGCTTGGATGGATGGATGGTAGAGCTGGATGGGCACTGTGAAGTTGTTGGGGAAGACAGGGCTAAAGAATAACTACTAAGAAGCTTACCAGACTGTGTTATAAAGATGTGTATCTAATAATAAGTGGGTAAGGTTGTTAGTGGGTATTGGGAAGCATGAGGAGCCTTCTTTGGGCGGTTGAAGAGCTCCTTAAATAGTCTTGAGTTCCCTCTGGGGACCCTGTAGGTGTTATTGGCCAACTTGTGGGATCTTTGGACCACATTTTGGCCATTTTTGCTTTCTTGGTGACGCTTCAGCAGCCCTTGCTTTGAATACACGTCACCAAATGTTTTTATTAATGTATTTTTATATTTATATTGTCTTAAAGTCTGTAGTACATCAGTACTGGTTGTTATAGATTTAATACTAGTGGCTTATTTGTATTTTATAATAAGCCACAGTATTGTTTGTACTGTTTGTTCAGTCAGTATATTTTAATTATATGTATAACTAATAATACAATCTACTATAATTAATTATTTAATCCCCAGTAACCTTTATTACATATATAACATATGTAATGAGGTCACTGGGGCGTGTTTTTACTGATTTGGGTGTACCTGAGTGACTTTGGAGTCCGCGTGCCAAGCTGAGAGTCTGTAAGGGGCTTAATGCTTGCGCGGGGGCTTGTATCCCAACTTTGGCGCAGGCTTTCAGACACGCGGGTTGAACTTCAAGTTCTGCGGACTGCGGTACGCGGGGTTTGAGTAAAACACGGTGTATTTACACTATCTCTCCTAGTTTACACAACACCTCATTTCCGTGACTGGAAATGGGGTTTAAGCATATGTATATATATATATAAGCATTTAATTACGGCAAGTACTTTTTATTTAAAAGGTACTTGCTAATTCTTCTTTTCTAATTTACATAGTGAAGGAGTGGGAATTAGGGGTACCTGTGAGTGAGGTACCCTAGGTTAAATTTAGTGTAGATTCAGAATATCAAATAATATTCTAAATATTATTTGATATTCTATATTTTTTATAATAATTTTGTGGTAAACTTGTGACAGGTTGCTCTGTCATAGTAGCAAGCTGACATTCAGTATACCCCTCCCAAGACGGACTCCGCTGGGTCTGGCAATGGCAAACAGGGGCTAGAGTTTGGTCCAATGCCAGGCATGAAGATGGCTGACTTGGAAAACTCAAACTCCTCCCTCAGAAAGAAGATTGCTTTTGTTATCAAGGTCAATTTCCCCCCATCCAAGTACATCTCCATCTTCAACACTACGGGTGACATCTGCATCCAGTTGGATATCAAGGAAAACTCCACCTTAATGCCAGGAAGTGTTCAAAGCACTGCAAAGATTATTGTATCAGATTCTCAAATCTGGCATTACATCAGTTGAAAAAATCTTTTATCATATCAGAAAAAGCTGGTATTGTATCTACCACAACTAATATTATATCTACCTATTATGATATTATGTCTATCATCAGGGATATTAAATCAGTTGAAACTATTTAATATCAACATGACTGACTTGATCTCAGATTTTTCCATCTGATGTAATACCCATGGGCCAAAATGTTATGTCAGATGCAAAAAACTGATATAAAGTTAGGGATGTTGATATTTAATTGCATCAACTGATGCAATATCTGTCATGATAGACATTACATCAGGCAAGGTAGATATAATATCAGTTTTGGTAGATACAATACCAGTCTTGTCTGATATAATATCAGATTTTTTCAACTGATGTAATGCCAGATTTGGGAATCTGATACAACCATGCTGGCAGTGAAGTAACACCCAGGATGGATTCAGGTAACCCTATCCTCTATCTCTTTCCCATATTAAAATGAACCCTGTTTCCCATTTCCCTCAGATGCACCCACATTACTAATCACTCCAGCCCGAGTCCATACAATGATTTCAATGCATTCCTGCTGAGCCCCCCGAGCACCAGTACAACCCTTTCCTCACTAATCACTCAGCCACATAATCCATCCCATCATGGCCCCTTGGCTCATCAGCTGCCCCATCAACCATTATCGCCCACTGACTTGAGTTCTGCCATCAGTAGAAACGGAACATTTGAAATTACCTGTTCCGGCCATTCTTGTAACTTGCCCAACCATCCTCACAACCGGAGGGAATCATATCCAACAGCCGTCAATGATCCTGCTTACGGACAAAGAAATTCCACTCTTTCTGTAGGCTCCTTGCGTAGTCTTCAGTCCAGTTCTCCTTATCCCGCCTATGCCTCCTTAGGCCCTCAAACAAGTGCACAGTCTCAGATCTATACTTTAGCCAAAGATCTCTCCAGCCATGGAGTGTTTTACATGGATTCTGGGTGCCACACCATGCCTCCACCTTCCCCGATGACTTCCAGTGTTATGCAAACTGAGATGATGGCAGAGATCCACCGCGCCTATTGAAAAGCCAGATTCCCCAAATGGTTCATTCTGCCCCTCCAGTAAGTTAATTCCGTCAAAGTACGCTATCAGAAAATGTCACAGGGAGCCAGTCAAACCCGTTTTCTCCGCTATTGGGCTAATCTTGCATGATGATTTTTTTTACTATCATAAGCCCTCAAAGCTTGCAACTAGGCAATACCGTAAGCAAACCCCACCAGAGGTCTGCGCAGTGTGTCCCGCTCGGGAGACCCCCGAATGGAGGAAAGGGCCTTCTGGTTTACGAACCCTGTATGTGACTCTCTTTGAAATCAGTTCTTGGGATAAGATCTGTTTCCTAATTGTCTCCTATACTTGGAAGTTGTAATGCCTGCGGGCTTACTGCCGCCAAGATTTCACTTGGAGAGCCAACGTGTATTGAGGATGTATGGGCACAGTTGATTGAAATAGGCTGCATTTGCTTCCGTAAGAAGTACGTTTTTGAAGAGCACAAGAAAAAAGCGGCCGCTCAAACCTGGACTTCCCAGTTGCACAATGGTGGGCGTTCGGGAAACGGCAGTCGCTATTCCTACTCGGCTTCAGCAAGCTCCCCTAGTGCCAGGTTGAGCCGAACATCATTTTCTAGTAAGTCCAATGGCCAGAACGACGAGCAATTGTAACCCAGCTGAGATTGATGCAGCCCAGCAGCTTTTTTGCCTAAGTAGGGCAAGAGAGAATGGTCTCAATGGTGTGATTTCTGGAGATCAATCGGTAATTTCTTCTCCAAATGTGGGACATCTTCAATCTTACAGCTCTCCTTCTCACGCAGGTAGGTGGGAGATAATCAGTTATTCACTCTTTGAGTATCAAATCACTGACTATGACTAATGTTTAGCTAGCTTAAGGATGGGTTCTTTGAGTGAAAGCGATCATGGCCTCACCGATGCGTTTTCGACCCACCTTTCTTCGCCAATGTATGATTTGACAGAACAAATTTTAGAAATGTACAATACTCCAATCCATTCAGACAACTCCTGTCGCGACTCAATAGGTGGACATAGGATGGAGATTTCTTTTTGACACGCCTGTGGGCGCACACATGGGGCGGGCACACTTTGGCACGCACCTGGGGTTAGCGCCAGCAACCCTATGCTCTGGGAACGCTAATGTACGCGCGTACATTAGCGTTCCCAGAGCATAGGGTTCACATTGCATCACCCCTGTTGAATACCAGCATACAACTCGATAGTTTGCTGCACCTTCACCATACACACCCTCCACTGGACAGGCAGCAGGCATTAACCCAGTGGCTGGAATGGCAGCGGCTATCCAGGCCCAATGAGCCTCAGACACAAACCCACCTCCCATCAAGCACAAACTGAAACCACCCCCTTATTCCTCCTCTCATAATACATATGTACCAGAACTCTACATCTTTTTTTTGCAGGCTGAAGTAAACCTAGGCTTCTTCACTGGCAACTGGATTCAGCTTGTCAAAAGGAATGATAGCAAACAAGATTGGCGGACTGTAAGGCTTAATGGTTTTGAAGTTATTTTCCCTGGTAATTTGAAACTTCTCATCTCAAGAGTTCAGCATGTTGATTAAAAAGAACAGTGTTTTCTTAATTTCTTCAACCAAGTTTTTACTTCTCCGCACTGCTGATTTCTTGAACCCATGATACATCTCAGGTAACTATTTCCAATTATGAAACCACCACCACCAAGAATATGACTTGCATATCATTCAACCATAAAGAAAAATAAAACCTTAACAATAACTGTGGTTTCACACATTTTCAACACAAAATATGTTGTACTTTCAACTATAAAGATCAAGCAAAATTCAGAAAGATATTGTACATCAAATGGACTGTTATTTCTCTTTTTTTTAAACAAAACGCGCAGGGCAGAGGGATATATTAAGAAAAGGAGTCAGCTAAAGGTGCAAATTGCTAGCACGGGCGCCGGTGGCGCATCCTTTTTCAAGGGTGTTGCCATCAAACCTACCAGAGAACCATTTTGGAAGTCTTGTGGAACCTTGGTGGAACCTGTACTCATCCTCATGTTCCACAAGACTTCCAACTGGCTTTTGAAAATTTCGTCACTTTCTAATAATGCATTACTGCCTATCATCCTTCCTGTTGGGAGGGGAAGTCACTGAAAAAAATTCTTCCTAATGTGTGCATACAAAAGAATTAGGTCAATATAAATGCACACAATTTATTGACCACATAGACACCAAAATAAAATTAATGGGAGTATTATGCCAGTGTTTAATGGCCTGCATTGTATAGCACACTAGAACACAAGAGCACCAAACAAGCCATACTGATACACCATAAAACTTGGCTTAGGGCAAGAATTACCCCAAATTTGCTGATATTAGTGGAGTGCAACACAGGTTCACAGTATTAAAAATGGTGTCAATTTTAACCCAACCCAGAAATTTTGTTCCCTTCCAGCTACAAATTCCACTGGTGTCAAGTAATCAATGCAGCAGTGACAAAAGATCCCATGGAGGCAACCCAAGCAGAAGAACACCCCTTAAGGATCCAAGTGCAATAATACCAAGAACAGGCAGCTGTTAATCTGCCATTAAGTGCACCCACGTGACCCAAAGAAAAAACAAACAAGTTGAAGTTACAAAAAACAGTCTAATTTGAATCATTTCTCTATCTTGTTACTCTTTATTATATATATAGGGGATTGATGGTCAGACCATAAATTCTTAAAACCAGCTCCAACAATACCAACAGGAACCAAAAAGTTCCACAAGGCTATTAGACGAAAAAGTCTTTAGAGTTTGAGATACTCGTGAGCAAGCAAGCAGACAGCGGCGGCGACAAGAGTTGGATGGAACAAACCTTTAGAGTTTGAGATACTCGTGAGCAAGCAAGCAGACAGCGGCGGCGACAAGAGTTGGATGGAACAAACCTAACAGTTTGTGATAAGAATTGAGTGAGCAGAGTGAACGAGGTTTGAAACAGAGTTGAATGATAAAAACATTACAAGAAGAGGGAACTTATTTAAATGTGATCAACTAGGTTTCAAATGTGCTGCGGACTACAAACTATCATTATAACTATATTATGCTATTACTAATTAAACAATGAAATATGCTAATACCCCCCCTCGTTTTCTAGCTTCAGGCGGTGATTGCTTTCATCTTGAGATGTTGAATGAATTCAGAGTGCTTCGGTCGTGCTAAAGATTTGGTTAAACCATTGGCGGGCATGTTGGCTGTGCTGACGTAGGTGACGGTGATCCATTCTTTTTCAACAGCATCTCGAGTAAAATGATATTTAACATCAATATGCTTGAGGCGAGAGTTGGCAATAGGATTTTTGGTGAGAGCCATTGCAGCTTGATTGTGGGTTTGGATGTGAATAGGATAGATGGATGTTCCTTGAATTGAATTCATAAGTGATTCTAGCCAAATGGCTTCTTGAGCCCCATCGTACAACGCCCGATATTCAGCCTCAGTCGTCAACGTAGACACTGAAGATTGCTTCTTTGATTTCCATGATATGATTGAATCGCCGCAGGTGACTAGGTAGCCGGAGTAAGACCTTCGGTTGATTGGGCAGTTTGCCCAATCAGCATCAGTGAAGACTCGAAATATGCCGTCTCCCCCACCAATCTTGATTGCAAAACTTTTTGTACCACATAGATAACGAAGAAGATGATTAACCGCTTTCCAGTGATTCATTCCAGGGTTTTCGAGATGTTGAGAGAGTTGAGATACGGAGAAGGAGATATCGGGGCGAGTAGAAACCGAAAGATAGTTGAGAGAACCAACTACCCGACGATAGCTGACCCCCAAGCGCAAAAATTCCTCCCGTTCTTCTTCAGTGGCCGCCGTGAGCCTCGTGTTGGGAATCATCGGAGTACCAACCGTTCTTGCCATGCAGAGGTTGTGCTCCTGCAAGAGAGCCTCCACATGGCGCTCTTGAGAGAGAGTTAGATGGTCGGAGTACCGGGTGATTTTCATTCCAAGAAGAGAGCTCGCTGGGCCCAAGTCGTCCATGAGAAATCGGGCATTTACTAATGCTTTGAATCGATTGACATCGTAACTAATGATAGCCATATCATCAACATATACGTGGACTAGACAAACCCATTCCGGAATTGTTGAAACGAATAGACACGCATCCGCCGGAGACGGAGCAAAGTTGATTGATTCAAAAAATTGGGAAAGGGCCTTGTACCAAACCCTAGGAGCTTGCTTTAACCCGTAAATGGATTTGTTTAGCTTCAGACAGTAACCGGGTGGAATTGATAGGCCTGCTGGGCATCGAAGATAAATTAATTCATCAAGCGTTCCATTGAGGAACGCATTACGAACATCCATTTGATGGATTTCCATGTTGTTATTGACACCATAGGAAAGAGCTGTGCAAAGAGCTGACGGGCGACCAGTTGGAGCGTATGTTTCATTGAAATCGATACCCTCTTTTTGTGCGCTGCCTTGAGCGCAGAGGCGAGCCTTGAACTTGATAAGATTCCCGCTAGCATCCAGCTTTTTGCGAAACACCCATATAGTGCCAAGTAGGGTCGAACCCTTCGGTTGAGGAATGATTTCCCAAACTCCAAGTCGATGCATTGCTTCAAGTTCGGCTGTAATTGAAGCTGTCCAACTTGCTGCTTCAGAAGATTCCATCGCGCGCTTATATGTTGTCGGAACTCCTGGAGAGGTGGATACTGCAGCTGCCATGGCAAACATTGCCTCGTAGAAGGGTTGAGCCGTGATCAATGAGTTGGCCACATGAGCCCGTCGCTTTGTTGAAATTATGTTTGACGGATTGATATCAGATGATATCTGTTTAGATGGAGGTTGAGTGATTGGGAGGTAATCAAAACCCGGTTTCGGCGGATGTGGTAGGGAATTAGATGGGATTGCAATGCCATTATCAGTTTTGATAAGAGCATCTGCAGGAGAATCTAGTGAGGTCTCGCTGGTTGGTGCAATTTCAATTGGAGGAGATTGCGATTCGTCGAGATCATCTTCTTGAGGAAGAACGCCAAGAATTTGCTGATTGTCACTTGACGAGTTTGAACGTTCATTATTGTGAGTTGCAGTAGGAGAGGTTGTATTCAAATCTTCTTCAAACGGAGATGTAGGAATATCTGTCGAATCGGAGATGTTGGAGATCCCTGGGAACATATTCTCGTCGAATACAACGTCGTGACTGTATTCCACGCGATTTCCTGGAAGAAGAATCCTCCAGTTATGAATTCCTTGACGATAGCCAACTAGAATTCCAACTTTTGCTGTATCACCGAACTTCCCTGATCTTCGTTCTTTAGGAATATTGACATACGCTCGACATCCAAAAATTCTTAAGCGTGAACTGTTGAACGGAACACCGAACCACAGTTCGTGAGGCGTAACCCAACCGAGACGTTTCATTGGAGTGATATTTTCATACAAGACTGCAGTGGTCACGGCTTCCCCCCATAGGTAGCTGGGCAAAGCGGCTTGCTTCAACAGTGCTCGAGCTTTTTCACTAGTTGTTCGATTACCCCTCTCGGCAATGGAATTCTGCTGTGGGGTATACGGAGCTGTGATATGATGAATTATCCCGGTAGACTTATAGAATTCATCGAATATGTTGGAGCAGAATTCTCCCCCCCCATCCTGTAACGACATTTTTAATTTTTATACCATGAAAATTTTGGACTTCATTGCAATAAATTTGAAATTTTTCCAAAGCTTGTGATTTAGCTGAGAGAATATAAACATGCTTGTATGATGAGAATGCGTCTGTTATTTTGAAGTAATATAATCCTCCTCCGCTAGATGCAGGCGTAATTTTTCCGCTGAGATCCATATAGACAAAGTCTAATAGGCCTTTTGGTTTTGGTAGAGAACTGGGGAATGGAAGACGATGGGATTTGGAAAGACGGCATGATTCACAGTTGATTGTAGGGAAATCAACGCCAAACATTTTCACGAGAGCTTTGGAGCTTGGATGACCGGCACGCCTGTGAATAGATATAGCGTCAACTTGAGATGTCTTCATGCAAGAGAATGGATGAGACTGACCCGATTCCTTAACGACTTCGGCTTGAATTGAGAAGAGTTTTCCTTGAACTATTCCATCGAATAAGTGTGTGTTGTTGGATACATCAACCACTGAGAAACCTTCAGGTCCTTTTCGGATAAAATCACAATTTTTGACAAACAGACGGCCGAAACTGACTAATGGATGCGACAATTTAGGAACATGAAGAGCTTTGATGGTATGAATTTGACCTCAATTGTTTTTGAGTTGTATCATTCCTGAGCCAACGATTGGGACAGTTTGACCATCAGCTATTTGTACCGAAGATTTCATGGGTGAGTAATTGATGAAATTAGATCGTTCGGGGAACATGTGGTCGGAGCATCCACTGTCCAGAAGCATGTAACTACGATTTTCGCGAGAGGATATGAATGCCTTCCCAATGGCTAAGTATACTCCGTGCTGGCTGTCAACGCTCTTGGAGTCTTCGGTTTGATCTGTAGTGGCAATTTTCGCTTTCCGTTGTTGCTTTTCTTTCCATGAATCAGGTGCTTGATCGGGATGAAGCTGGTAACATTTCGATTTGTGGTGTCTCGTATTGGGATTGTGCTTGCCGCCTTCACAGTACGCGTTATTGGAAGATGTGCTAGCTTTGTGAGCCGATTCAGTTTTGACTTCGATGTCGTTGTCATGACTTTTGGATTCAAGTTGATCTTTTACGGTTCGAATAGTTAAGGGCCGTTTTTCGAAGAGGATATCCTTGGTGATGTCAAATTTGGCTGGAAGTAAACTGACAATTTGTTCCGAGAGAAGAGTTTCGCTGATATCCGGTTCACCCGGCTTTGGTACGGCTATTTTTATTCCAACGGCTCGCATAGATGCAATTCCGTTATCTATTTGAGTCAGGAAATCGGTAAGAGTTGACTTGAAATTGATCTTTAGGAATTTTTGATAAGTTTTTGCTTGGTTTTGGGATGAACTGGATTCAAAATGTTTTTGAAGATCGTTCCAAAGTTTGTGAGGTTGATTTTTGTTTTCTTCGGTGACCAATTTGCATTCTATGTCTTCACTTAAATATCGACGAAGTATACCAGCGGTTTTCTTCTTTTTGTCTCTCCAAAGTTCGATGGTTTCTGGAGTTGTAGCTGTCGCTGCTTTATCTTTTTCAAGATACTCGTCAAGGTTGATCTCCATACAGTAAGCTTCGATTTGTGATTTCCATCTTTTATAGTTGTCGTTTTTAAGAACTGGTAATCGAGCTGAAGTGGAATCCGACATCGCTTAGAGATTATTCGAGTATACTTGAGATGACGATATTAATTGAAATTCGGCACTTAGATGGCACCTGGGCTCATAACCTATTAGACGAAAAAGTCTTTAGAGTTTGAGATACTCGTGAGCAAGCAAGCAGACAGCGGCGGCGACAAGAGTTGGATGGAACAAACCTTTAGAGTTTGAGATACTCGTGAGCAAGCAAGCAGACAGCGGCGGCGACAAGAGTTGGATGGAACAAACCTAACAGTTTGTGATAAGAATTGAGTGAGCAGAGTGAACGAGGTTTGAAACAGAGTTGAATGATAAAAACATTACAAGAAGAGAGAACTTGTTTAAATGTGATCAACTAGGTTTCAAATGTGCTGCGGACTACAAACTATCATTATAACTATATTATGCTATTACTAATTAAACAATGAAATATGCTAATAAAGGCAACTCCAGGGACTGGAGTTTTGGGGCAAGAAAAGTGAGGGAGCAAGGGGTTGAGTATCTTATACAACAAGAAAGGATAAATACAGGCAGGTCATCCCAAGCTGATCACGCCCATCTTCTGATGAGAAATCACCATTGCCATTTTTGGGGTGAACAGGACTGTGTACACCAGTGATGGACTTGGTTGCCCAGTTACTTCTGCCACTTTCTGTATCTCCCTGACAGACTCTTTGGTAAATTCTGTACAGTATTCTTCCCTTTCATCACTTTTCTTGCCGCTCTTGGCCTCTGTCAATTTGACATCCATGTTTCAAGTGGCTTGGTGGGATGCAAGAAGATGATCATTGATTCTCTTTAGCCCTAGATGAGGAGGTGGTTGATAAATTTTAAACAAGTTCAAATGATTCCCGCCAAAAGTGTCTACCAAATCTATCTGACCATGTGATAGAATAATCTTTATATCACACTGTGAATACCCAAAGGGTTGAAAAATAAATTACAATATGTGCCTTTAGAAATCATGTGAACACTTACAAGAAAAGTGCTTCTTCAATTGTTACACCGCCTTCCTAGTAAAGCAAACCAGTCCGGATGGTTGGGAGACTCAAAAAAAATTCCTTCAATCTCCTGCGTACCCAATCGACCCGGCAAGCGATAATCGACCCTTGGGTTGTTTCTTCGGCGCCGTCCAACGGCTATTGGCGAGCGGGGTGGAGGAGAGTTTGGTGGTGGTGGTGGTGGTGAAGATGGAGGGGTTGTTGGGATTCTTAAACGACGAACAGTAGTTATAGTAGTGGAGGGTCGACGTGGAATAGAGGCTGTGGTAAGATCTTCGAAAGGGAAACCTAACTCGAAGACACATGGTACTCTAGTAATCCGACATCCCTCGCACTTACTCCTATCCCCTCGCGTCGCAGTACTTGGAGTACAGTCCAAGTTCTGCCTGATGCATTGTCGACATCTTCGATCAACTTCTTCGACCATCTTCGATCTAATCTAAGTAGTTGAAATTTAATTTAAATAGTAGTAGTAGTAGTAGTAGTGGTGGTAGTGATAGTGATTGTGGATGGAAGTTTGTGGGATAATTACTTTGAGGCTCACAGGAGTTCGCCGTCTTTATACCCGGGCATCTGTCACGCGACAGCTCGGCTCAGCTCGAAAAGTCGAACCAATCATCTCAGCTATTCAACTTCGAGACATTCGAACCATTGCTATTCATCTTCGAGAAAGCACTCCTTCGAAATGCATATGCACATTGCTCATCGAACCTACTCAACCTTTCACTTTACAACCTCGCGTGACACCTTTGAAGAAATCAACTTCGAACCAAATCCATACGCCATACTCCAAAGACAGTTCTCATCCTTCGACTGGTTCAATAACCCATTCTCCGACCCAGCCGACTTCGACCTTCTGACTCCGGACGGAACTTCGAGACCGTTCCAATTCTTCGAAGCACAGCATTTCAATTCAACACAGCCAAGCTTCCTTTCTCCCAGGTCTTCCATCTTCGAGTCACTGTCATGTTGTATAGATTCGTCATGTGCTTTCCAATTATTCTTCTCATACTTGTTAGCACAGCGCATTGGTTTCTTCTCATTCATTCATTCAGTACATTTCAGTTTCACTATAAAAGCACTTGTACTTTTCCTCTTTCTCTCTTTCCTCAGTTAATTAATATCATACGTTTTACGCTTCAATAGTTGGATAGTTATTATTGCCATAACCGTGCCAGCGTCGCTTTTGTTCCTAGCCATCTTCGAAGTAAAGTTCCACTTATCTTCGAAGCATCTTCGAACATATCTTCAAAGTATCCTTGAACCATTAAGGATTATCTTCGAAGCATTCCGATTACTTACCTCCCTCCTCGCGCTGCGACCAGTTAAAGCTCCCCTATTAGTACGTTGGGCTGGTCGTATGACACCTGCATGGTGAAACTGATCTTCACCGTAATTGAACTCAAACAAGAGAAACAAGTTGTATTTATCTTCTAAGAGACTTATGGCAGCAGGGTTAGAGCATCTCCAGCAGAGATAGGACCGCACGACTTGTTGCTAAATTTAGCGGGTTGCGCGGGAAAACAGGGGTCCAGCAGACCCGCCACAGGATGGGACTTGGATAAAATCCAATCCCATCCCTCATCCCAGCTGGCTACCAACCCCAGCCTATAGCGGCTTTCAAAGGCCTCCCAAAAAAGTGAGTCCGGTCCATTCAATGTCCGCCATCCATCCTCTTGACGTCAAAACTGACTACCAAAAACTTCTCTCCAAACAGAAAATATATTGAAGATATACATATATAAAATCAACATGAACATTGATCCAAATCTCAATGGGCCATCAAACAAAAACTTCTCTCCAACCCCCGAGCTCGATGTCAGAAAAAAACGAAAAACCCCAAATCAAGGAGGATAGATATCAGCTGGCTTCTGATGGAACTGGTCAGAAATAGACATATCAAGATGATAAAACATCAACGTTGATGAACATTGATCCAAATCTCGCCAACCTACACCGAGTGGTAGGGACCACTCGATTACGTTGACCAATGGAAATATACAACCGTCCTCCTGGCTGACACCTCGTGAGCTGACCAACCTCGTGTCCTCCTGGCCGACATAGCCACCGACCAACGTCAGCCAACCGAAGTATAAAGGAACGAATACAACCTCGTCGGCCAGGAGGCTCGACCTCGTCGGCCAGGAGGAAGTCCTCAAATTCGTCAGAGGAGGAAGACGAAAAGGAACGAATACAACGTCGGCCAATCCTGGCCGACGTATAATCAAGACGAGGATAGACTTCCTCCCTGACTGTATAATCAGTCCTCCCGGCTGGCTCGTACTTCCTCCTGGCCGACAGCCTCGCCGGCCAAGACATAACCTCGTCAGCCGGCCTCGCTCACGTCGAGTGGTCCCTACCACTGGTCACGACAATACGAGCGCCGTTTGGCGTGTGAGAGGGCCAAACAATTGGCGTGCGGGGCCCAACGCCAATTTTATACACGCCAAAAAAAAATGTGTGGCGTCAGGTCTCAAATAAAAAGACCCTGATAGGGCACAAATCAACATCAACAATCACAAACACAACACCAAAATGAAGCCCTTTCTGATTCGCTTGCAAGGCGCGCTTGAAATTTGATGGTCCATCATCCTCCACCAAGTGAACAAGTACTGTGGTTATTTTGCCAATGTATAACGCCAACTTGGGAGCGGCCAAACCCGCAATGAAATTGTAAGCACACATTGCCTTTCCTCTTCTTGTGGTTTCAGCTACTGACATAATCCTGTACTGTATGCCAAAGGGTGTTGAGGCGAAGGCTCTCTTCAAGGCCAACATGGGAACCTCGTTCACGCTGGACCATTGTTGGGTGATTTTACAAAACTCGCCGAAATGGCAAGAAACTATGGACGAGTTAGCTGCCTGATCAAAAACACCAACCAGGAAACAACCCCCACAATCCTCTTCCTACCCATCATCCGAGCGATCAACAATTAAGGAAATCAAGCTCGATGAGGATGCTGAAGAGTCTGAACAAACTGTTGGTTTGTCACACCCCAAAGGTTGCAAGGCCACTAAAAAACGCAAATACAAGGACAATGATGTCCGTGAGGGGCAGAAAGAGCTAATTAGGATATCAAGAGAGAAAATTGAAGCTATTCAGATGGTGGCTGATGAAGCTATAATGACCAAGGACACCTCTACCATGAGTGAAATACAGCGTAGATTTTATGAAGCCAAGCAGAAAGATATAGCCAAAAGACTTGGCTTGATAGTAGATAATTGTTGATTTCATTTTATATTATCATTAGTGCCATTTGTTCTTTCTTTCTCCTATTCATGATTATCAAACACAAGAAATTTTATTATGTTCTCTTTATTCACGAAAAAAAAACAATTGAGACAGTTGAGGTTATATTCTCTTTATTCAAGAAAAAAAGGAATTGAGACAGTTGATATTCTCTTGATTCAAGAAAATAAACATTTGATACTGTTGAGCAAAAGGCATCCAATGAACAAGTTTTAAGGATTCAGCAAAGAAAAAATACTAAGAGGAAAATTCCCCATCACTCAAGCTATCCTCAGAGTCAACCCCGACAATTCCCAATGCCTCTTTCTTCCTGAGCCTTTTTAGATGTAACTTCCACTGGTGCTCTATCAAGGCACCCTTAAGATTACCATGCATTGATTGATAGCAAGTAGCTTGGTAGCAAGCAAGGAAAAAATTGAATTCTGAAGGGGATCCAGAGTGATGGTTTGAATCCGTTTGGCCATGTTGATTGTATTCAAGATTTCCATGAAGGTGTGAATCCCGTTCGTCCTCAACAATCATGTTGTGCCTCAGAATGCAAGCTTTCATCATGTAAGAAAGGTACTCATGTTCCCATAAGCGACTTGGCTGCTTGATTATAGACCATTGAGCCTGTAGAATTCCAAACGCCCTCTTGACATCTTTACAACAATCTTTTTGATGTTTGGCAAAATTTCTTTCTTTTTCATCAACCGGGTGGGCGTTGATAAACGCACGCCAACGGCGCACGCCAACGCCAACCCGCACGCCAATTTTTTTTGGCGTGCGGGGCCCACACGCCATTTTTTTTTGGCGTGTAGGGTCTACACGCCAAAAAAAAAGGGCGTGTGAGACCCACACGCCAAAAATGGCGTGTGGGAACCACACGCCATTTTTTTTTGGCATGTGGGCCCCGCACGCCAAATAAAATTGGCGTGTGGGCCCCCTTGCTCACATAATTGAATGGGAGGGACCATTTGATTACGTGAGCGGGGCCCCTCCCGGCTGATGAGGTTATACAACCTCGTCAGCCGGGAGGACTTCCTCCCGGCACGAGGCTGTATAGCCTCGTCAGCCGGGAGGACTTCCTCCCGGCTGACGAGGTTATACAACATCGTCAGCCAGGAGGAAGTCCTCCTGGCCGACGAGGTAGTATAACCTCTTCGGCTGGGAGGACTTCCTCCTGGCCGATGAGGTTATACAACCTCGTCAGCCAAGAGGAAGTCCTCCCGGCCGACGAGGTTATACAACCTGGTTGGCCAGGAGGACTTCCTCCTGGCTGAAGAGGTTGTATAACCTTGTCAGCCGGGAGGAAGTCCTCCCGGCTGACGAGGTTGTATAACCTCGTCAGCCAGGAGGACTTCCTCCCGGCCGAAGAGGTTATACAACCTCGTCGGCCAGGAGGAAGTCCTCCCGGCCGACGAGGTTGTATAACCTCGTCAGCCAGGAGGACTTCCTCCTGGCCGACAAGGTTGTATAGCCTCGTCAGCTGGGAGGACTTCCTCCTGGCACGAGGCTGTATAGCCTCGTCAGCCGGGAGGACTTCCTCCCGGCTGACGAGGTTATACAACCTCGTCAGCCAGGAGGAAGTCCTCCTGGCCGACGAGGTTGTATAACCTCGTCAGCCGGGAGGAAGTCCTCCCGGCCGACGAGGTTATACAACCTTGTGCCGGGAGGAAGTCCTCCCGGCTGACGAGGTTGTATAACCTCGTCAGCCGGGAGGGGCCCCGCTCACGTAATCGAATGGTCCCTCCCATTCAGTTATGTGAGCGAGGGACCCGCACGCCAAACAATTGGCGTGTGGGGCCCACACGCCAATTTTATTTGGCGTGCGGGGCCCACACGCCAAAAAGAAATGGCGTGTGGGAACCACACGCCATTTTTGGCGTGTGGGTCTCACACGCCCTTTTTTTTTGGCGTGTAGACCCTACACGCCAAAAAAAAATGGCGTGTGGGCCCCGCACGCCAAAAAAAATTGGCGTGCAGGTTGGCGTTGGCGTGCGCCATTGGCATGCGTTTATCAACGCCCCAACCGGGTAGCTAATTGTTTGAATCAAAGTTGCCCACTTTGGATAAATGGAGCCGGAAAGATAGTATGGCATTGTGTACTCGTTTGAATTGACCGTAAACTTTATTGGAGGGAGAATACCGTCCTGGAAGTGCTTGAAAAGAGGAGAGTTGATGTCATTGAGAGTTCTGGGCAAGCCAAAGAAAGCATGCCAAATCCAGGTGTTGTATGATGCTCCTGCTTCCAAGATTAAAGTTGGCTCTGTCTCTTTACCAATATACTGACCGCCATAAGCTGTTGGACAATTCTTCCAATTCCAATGCATGCAGTCAAGAGACCTTAGCATTCCAGGAAAACCACGTATCTTGCCAGTTTTAAGGAGCCGAGCCAAGTCTGCCTCATTCGGGGTACAAAGATATTCTTTGGAGAACACGCCAACCACAGCTTGGCAGAATCTCTTCAAACATTCTAGAGCCGTGCTTTCACCTTCATTTTTAAAGCAATAACAGCTTTTCATCATTTTTAAGCAGACTTGCAACAAAAACTGAAAAGGAAAAAACTTGCCCATTCTAATGTATTCATCAAGTGAATCAGCGCTTGCACCGTACGTAAGCATTCTGAGCACAGAAGTGATCTTTTGATGAGGCGAAAACCCAAGTTGTCCTGCAGCATTGCGCCTTTGCACAAAATATTCATTGTATTCCACAACCACTTGGAGGATCCGGAGGAACAATGGTTGGCGCATTCAAAACCAGCGGCGGAAAAATTCCTCTGAATATGTTGGGTTTTCAGCAAAATAATCTGCATGGGGTTGCCTGTCTGCTTGCAGTCGGCCTCAATTATATATCATCCGTCTAAAGGTAGAACCCCCTCTTGGATGGACCCGGTCGCGTGAAAGGACTTGTTTGCCGATCTTGTATGCAAGACGATCATCATTGCCGTCCATGAAATTCAACAGGTCAACAGCTTTCATCCTGTTTTTGACGGTGTTGATGCGTATCTGAGGGTAGGTATTGGTAGCCGGGTCGGCGGTCGGTGAGGCGTAGAGGGTTGGTCTGGGTTGGATCAATGGCTATCCACCCCCGGCCCTATCACCAGTCTGCTGTGGCACGGGGGGTGAAAGATCTGAGACAGATCTGTGAAACACCCCTTGGCCCGCTAAAGCGACTTGGGTAGATCCCATCTCTGCTGGAGATGCTCTTCTACCTGCTGAAGCCAAAACAACACCATTTATGCAGCAGCCATGTTACCTTGTGAAACTAACAGTTAGCAGGCAAAAGAAACTGCTATTTGAGCATAGTGTAAAGGGAACAACTTCAGCTAACAGCTAACATTTAGCGGGAAAAACTTCAGCTAACAGCTAACATTTAGCAGGAAAAATATCAGCTAACAGCTAACATTTAGCGTAGCATAGCAATGATCTGATGCCGCTACGCTACTGGAAACTTCAAAATCTGTTAGTGCCAGAAACATTACACTACTTGCTAGCGTAGCAGTGAATTTTCCCAGCTAACACTACAAAAAAATGGGTTGAAAAGTTTGTTTCTACGCTAACTGTTAGTGTAGCAGAGTGTAATTTCAGCTAACACTACAAAATTTCTGGGAAAAAAGAAACCCGCTACGCTAACAGTTAGCTGTGAAATAGTGTAGTGTAGTGTAGCGGCCCACTGTTGGTGCAATCTTCTTATATTGAGTCTAAGGTGATATTTTTATAGGTGTGATGGTGAATCTGCTATATATGTATACTATTTTATGGGATCTGTAATGCTGGTATATGTAGGGGGTAATTTAGTAATTCAGGGGGTCCATATAGTAAGTCAGGGGGTCCATAAGGGAACAAGCGGGAGGAACAGGTGTCCTTATATATCTGAGAAAGAAGAGGAGCCATCCGGCTGGAGGAAGGAAATAACAAGACTATGACATGTAGCTGGTGGGAAAAGGAAGAACATGAAAGATGAGTAGTGGGAAGGCGGAGTTTATGTACAGTAGATATGAAGTAAGATGTTACTGAATAAAGCCTAGTCATGTGCAGTGTATTTTATGTAGTTTCTATGTATTTTATATAATATGTGTTTTATATAATATGTAGAATGTATCTTGGTTGTGAAATATATCTACTTATAATATGTACTTATTTTATTCTATAACTTGCTTTACACTGTAACTTGCTGGATTATTCTTGGTTTGCCTGTAACTCTTGAACCATGAGGAATTTGAGGGTGGTTGGAGTGAGTGACTAGGGTTAAAATGGTGTTTAAAATCTGATTCTTTAATAATAATGATGAATATGTGTAAGTTTTGGGATTTATATGTGTATATATGTAATTATTTGGGATTTATAAGTTATTGATAGTTATTGAAAATATGGTAATGATGTGGAATGGATCACCACACTGGTTGTATTCTTTTGTTATAATTATCAAGACTGCAGTGTGCTTTGCAAGTTTGATAAGTTATTCTTGATGGTGACATGTGAGGGATACTCAGGCAAGTAGGCATTGAAATCATTAAAAATCAACATGATTTTTCAAGCAGAACAAGCTAAAGCTTGCATAGAGGAAGCAACAGAATACATTAAAAAAAGATGGGAAAAGACACATCAAGAAAATGATGTGAAAGTAGGAGATATGGTCTTGATTTCAACTATGAATTTTAACAACTTAGGTGGTCCAAGGAAATTGAAAGATGCATATGTAGGACCTTTGTTCATAAAGCAATTCCATGGGAAAAATGCAGTAGAAGTTATTCTGACAGAAGAATTCAGCCAAAATCATCCTACTTTCCCTATAAGCTTGTGTAAAGAATATATTAATCCTACTTGTGGAATGAGTAATGAATTGAAAACTAAGATACAACCCCAAATAGACACTTCAAATGTAGAAAAGGTTCCTTTGAAAATTTTGATAGAAAAAATAACTAGAAAGGAGGGGAAGGATTGTAAATTTTACTTAGTGAGGTTTAAAAATTGCCAATCTGCAGATGATCTGTGGTTACAGTTGGATCAAATAAAAAATGGCCCAGCACTTTTAAGACAATTTAGGGCATCTAAAAGATCAAAATATTCCTCTGTGTGAGTAATTTTTTTGGTGGGGGCAAATGTCAGACATTGAGACAATAGCCCACATGTCTACAAAATAGTAAAAGCCACATAACCCAATGGTTAAGGACTGTTACTCAAAAATGAACTAAGTGAATTATAATAAATTCATAAGTTTAATTCACATTTAATTCATAATTTTACATGTTCATTTTATCTAATATTTATCATTTTGATAAAGTAAGTATTATTAAATACTATAAGAAATTATAATTGTAGGAGAGATTAATATCTATCCGTGAATTTACCCTGCAATATTATACTTTAGTTATATCTCCTACAAGGATACTATTTTTTTAAATTTACCCCATGCACCAGGAAAAAAAAGTTGGCACCTCTATGGAGGGGGCGTTGATAAACGCACGCCAACGGCGCACGCCAACGCCAACCCGCACGCCAATTTTTTTTGGCGTGTAGGGTCTACACGCCAAAAAAAAGGGTGTGTGAGACCCACACGCCAAAAAGGGCGTGTGAGACCCACACGCCAAAAAGGGCGTGTGAGACCCACACGCCAAAAATTGCGTGTGGTTCCCACATGCCATTTTTTTTTGGCATGTGGGCCCCGCACGCCAAATAAAATTGGCGTGTGGGCCCCTTGCTCACATAATCAAATGGGAGGGACCATTCAATTACGTGAGCTGGGCCCCTCCCGGCTGACGAGGTTATACAACCTCGTCAGCTGGGAGGACTTCCTCCCGGCACGAGGCTGTATAGCCTCGTCAGCCGGGAGGACTTCCTCCCGGCTGACGAGGTTATACAACCTTGTCAGCCAGGAGGAAGTCCTCCTGGCCGACAAGGTTGTATAGCCTCGTCAGCCGGGAGGACTTCCTCCCGGCCGACGAGGTTATACAACCTCGTCGGCCAGGAGGAAGTCCTCCCGGCCGACGAGGTTGTATAACCTCGTTGGCCAGGAGGACTTCCTCGTGGCTGACGAGGTTGTATAACCTCGTCGGCCGGGAGGAAGTCCTCCCGGCTGACGAGGCTATACAACCTTGTCGGCCAGGAGGACTTCCTCCTGGCTGACAAGGTTGTATAACCTTGTCAGCCGGGAGGAAGTCCTCCCGGCTGACGAGGTTATACAACCTCGTCGGCCGGGAGGACTTCCTCCTGGCCGACGAGGTTGTATAACTTCGTCGGCCAGGAGGAAGTCCTCCCGGCTGACAAGGTTATACAACCTCGTCGGCCGGGAGGAAGTCCTCCCGGCTGACAAGGCTATACAGCCTTGTGCCGGGAGGAAGTCCTCCCGGCTGACAAGGTTGTATAACCTCGTCAGCCGGGAGGGGCCCCGCTCACGTAATTGAATGGTCCCTCCCATTCGATTATTTGAGCAAGGGGGGACCCGCACGCCAAACAATTGGCGTGTGGGACCCGCACGCCAATTGTTTGGCGTGCGCTCCCACACGCCAATTTTATTTGGTGTGCGGGGCCCACATGCCAAAAAAAAATGGTGTGTGGGAACCACACGCCATTTTTGGCGTGTGGGTCTCACACGCCCTTTTTTTTTGGCGTGTAGACCCTACTCACCAAAAAAAAATGGCGTGTTGGCCCCGCACGCCAAAAAAAATTGGCGTGCGGGTTGGCGTTGGCGTGCGTTTATCAACGCCCCTATGGAGGTGCCTTTGCTTATCTCTTACCCATCCTCAACATATCAACACTGTATCTTGACTGTATCCCCCACTTCAACAGAATGTATCAATGAGGTATCTTGTTTTCACATGACTGCTCCAAAGTTGAAGTATTTCCATATATTTAATTAATAATTTTTCAAATGGTAAGTAAATCCCCGATAGACTTCATGAAATTTGACTAGTTCTCATGAAAAACCACAAGGAGGGGAATTCACTGGATGTCTCCATTTGTCCCCCACATGTTACATCTTGCTAACTCAACTTTGATCTTCAGCGCTTGATACAACAACATGTCACCACCCTGATAGGGTCAAAAAGCAAAACTCTACCTCATCATGATGAAGAGGAATTGCGCATGGATATTGATGATCAGGTGGAGGATCTCTTGAGTGATCCAGACTACCCCTATCCTCATGGTCCTGGTCATCCATCCGCTACCCCCAAAACATTGGCCATCATGCGCAGGATGATGACTGCCGCCGGAGTGCATTCCTTCCGCCCAAATTTCAACCAACCAATCAACAGTCATGATAATAAGCATCTGCTTGGTCTGGCCGTGAAGAAATTTCTTGAGCTGGTCAAATGCAAAGAGTACACTGGAATTGTTCCCAAAGTTCTGAAAGAGGAAAGCATCCAAAATGCCATTCATCTCCATGTTACCCAGCAACTCAGAAGACAGTCAGTTTTTTCCTGATGCTTTGTTTACCTATCATATTGATTCACGTCTCCTTACTAAACAAATTTCATCAGGTATCAACAAGAGAATAAGTGGTCCAAAAGTCAACGAGAAGCACAAGACAAGACTGCTTGGCGCACTTCTAGATTGGTTAATGTAAGCAACGATTGAATTGATGGCTTAAATATATTCCCGGACTAACAAAACCAAACTTTTCTTGCAGCTACAACACGCCGGAATTGCGACCTTAAGCAAGTATCAAAAGCTTTTGGGCCTTGTTCCAATTGTTGAAGGCGCATGCAGTGACAACGATACCAATGATTAAGTATCTCAAATGATCTAAATTGCTTATTCAAAAAGAAATCCCAAAAAATGCACCGTTTGATCAATCCCATGGCAACATCACAAAATTTCTTGCATGATGCGTAAAATTGATGATTTGAAGGCTGCTATGATAGCAGCACCCCCGAAAGGCTCTTCTGGTGCTGCGGCCCGGGAGCGTCAGAATGTTTCTTTGCCAATTGAAAGCAAGCTCAAACCACCATCCAATTTTCCAAAGGCATGCTTTGATTGTGAATGGCTTGACTCCCTCACCGAGCATCGAAGATCTGCTTTGAAGTTGCGCTCAAAACCTGATATTAGAGCCCTGGTTAAGGAACTTGAGGAGATGGTCCCCAGAAATTAGTTCTCATTTATAATCACATTTTCCCTTGTACATAAATAATTTATTTGTAAAAACTCAGAGATGGTCCCCGGAAATTAGTTCTCATTTATAATCACATTTTTCCTTGTACATAAATAATTTCTTTGTAAAAACTCCTGTACATACTTGATTGTAATTGTATCTAATTTAACCTATCAAAATTTATCAAATCTAACCAACGCTTGACTCCGAGAAATATAATTCAACAAAAACTGTGAATCAGAGAAATGGGAAATGAGTTGATAACAATTGAAAAAATTGATTACACATGTAGTTCCTGATAAGGATGGTAGCACTGCCGCATGAGGAAAAAAAAAAAAAAAAAAAAAAAAAAAAAAAAAAAAAAAGGGGAAAAATTGAAAAGTTGATCAATATACCTGATTTTTTGATCAATATACCCTGAGGAAAAATGAACAATCTTTGTAGTGAAAGATGGTGAGGGGAAGAATGAAGATAAAATGAAGCAATTCACAGCTGTCAGGTCAAAACTGATGCAGCTTGATTTTAGTAACAGTTATTCCAACAAACTCCAAATCCTGGATAATAAATTACATATATGGTTATTGTGAATTGATCATAGCTAATAGGCGTAATTCTATATTTATCCTGAAAAATCCATGAAAAAAGAGCTTAAGTTTGAGTGGACTTCAACTAATCATCCACAGGACCTGCATATTTAGTTCTTCAATGGTTAAAATTGATCAATTTCAACCTGAAACTGTGTTTGGTTTTCTAATCATGGATTCTGACGGAATTTGAAGCTGGAAATTTCAGTAAAATGTCACAAATTTTCCAAAATATGACTGAAGTACCTCTATCCAAATGCATTCTATGGGTATTCCAAATTACTAAGGAATCAGGGACTGCTTAATAGCGGTTTCTCTGTTCCATGCAAAATTGAGAGATTAAATTCCATGATTCATCAATTTGGTGGAAATAGTTACAATGGACAAACAATATCCTCTATGTCAAATCATGGCCTCCAAGCTCAGCTGGATCGTAATATCAACCATGAATTCAAATGATAAAATAGCTTCCTTAAGAAATTGAAACCAATGTCTTGCTTGGTATATATGGGATATGGTATCCAATTTAGTATCCTAAATAAAATGTAATTCAAGTTTGACAATTGGTGGTTTGTCTGGAGGATGATGGGAGTATTTAAGCAAGGCGCTTATGGGGTGGTTTTATTATCCAATCTTTGAAGTTTGTGTATCTGTTGATAGAGAAGGCTGAAACTGGAAATTGCTTCTGAACAGTAAACTCCAAAGAGTACTGTAGAGCAGATGACTTTTGATAAAGGAAATGAAATACATGAGCTAAATTTCTTGGCCCAAAGAGCCAGTGTGCTTGAATTTCACAGCAATCATGGTTTCAAATGGATCAAATAAGAGGCTTATGATCCAAATGAACAGCTCTAAATTTTTCATATGAAAATCAAAGCACCTGAGCATATACTCAATCAAAATGTTTCATCCAGCAAAATTTATCTGTTTATCAGATGTATAATTGATTCAAGGGATTTTTAATTCCTCTGTGATTGAATTTCCTGGGGATTTCACCTGTAAGGTTAAATTCTTGATGTTGAGTTTCAGTTACCAACTGAAACCCACAAACAGTGAAATCTTCTGTAAATATCATATGATATCATCATTCCTTGGAATATATTAAGAGCTCAAAAATACTGGATCATACATGAAATCACTCAGAGTGTGCCTCTTTTTTTAGCGGTTCTTCAAAATTCAAAAGAGGTCAGAATCTTTATTTCTACTATAGTAGAGTTGGTGCTGGGGGAAATTAAAACTCAAGTGGAATACCCTGGAAGTTATATCTTGTAATTTATCATCTAAGCTGAGTGAATTGAATGGATAGGTTTTTCAGGCGGTTTTCTGTGAACCAAAGTTGTAATGTATTACCCACATAACCCTTCAAAATTTATTTAAAAACTTCTTGTCAGAGTTGATCATAATTTATGAAGCCTGAGAGGGATTTGCTTCAGGGAAAACAAGGTCTTTGTATTTCACCACGCTGTCTCCACTTTGTATCCAACATATATCAATCACTTGATTAAAGGGATACCAGAGGGATACATATGTTTTATGCCTGATGCCTGGCTATCTGAATCCACTCATATGTATCCAGTTTTGAAATATATCATACTGCAGGGTTGAATTCATCATTTTCTCATGTGGTCTCTACCAAATAAGTGTCTTGGGTTTGATCGAACCTACCCCCCCCCCCCAAGGCTAGTGAAAATAAAACGTGCAAAGAGAAGCACTCTCCTTGAAAATGTCCAATCAGTTATTTTAATGCAATATTTGAGCTGCCTTATACACAAAATCATTGGAGTTTCATCAAACCAAAAATAAATAGTTTTGTGGGTGGTTCTTTATGCAAGAAGCGTGCAGCTTGCATGTGGTTATTCAAGATCCTTTCATTCAGGTAAAAACCAGATGAAAAAATTTGCAGTTGAGTTTAATTTCACTAAGTGTTGGAATTTCATCATTCACATATCTCCTTGTTTTCTCTGTTTCCGTATCTATCATGCCTTTCACTTCCTGTCACTCAATTCTCCCCATAAAGTGCTTGAACTAAAAAAATATTGTATGTGCAGGAAAACAAGGAAAATCAAGGGTTCTGTTTAAGCCCGGCGGGCTTAATCTACAACAGAAAATCCTGGCCGGCTTATGAGTAATTGGGTAATTAAGATTGGGGTTCGACATAAGATCATAGGATATGGCAACATTGTTTTGTTTGAATCCGAAATTTATTGATTATTCATGGAAAAAGAATGAGATTTTTCAAATCATGTGAATCATTTCTAACCAAAGTTGATATTATAAAATGACAGATAGAAGCTGAAAAGGTAATCTATAAATACAAGACCAGTGTCAACCATTCTTTGATAATAAGTAATCTTGGGTCTTAGTTGGAAAAAAAGAGTGTGATGAGAGGAGGTGAGATCAGAAGGCTTCCAGAATTAATTGGTAAGAGATATGGTAAGAAATATATCATCAAGCCAATCATCATGATTTTCAATTTCTTGCTCTTTCTCAGTAATTTTGCATAACTTACCGGAGGACTTGACATGGTTTTTGAAAATTATCTAAAGTATCATCTAAGGATAATCTAGGATTCAGAGTAGTAACACCAAAACAGGATGGTATACATATTTCAACAACACCACAAAATTATACAGGAGATTTGATACCCAAGAGGGCTTTTCCATGCGGGAAGCTTCCAAGTAAATGACTTAAGCTGTTTTTGTGGATATTTAAAAATTCTCATGTAATTGAATGGCCAAATTTCATTAGGATAAATAACATCTTTTCTCTTACAATTCTTTTTGGGACTTGACAGGGATACATTTAAACAGATTTGAAGAGAGAATCAAAAAAGAAATTGATCCCCACCTGAAATCTTGTTGTGTCTAAATTAAATTATGTGTTAGGTTGAAATTTATTGAGACAGAAATGAGAGATATAGTCTGTATCAAATTAATAGGAGGTTGAAATGGTGATTCTCAAATGGATATTAACATATGTGGGGGAAAAAATGATCCTACACCTGGAAAGTGTTTCCTGATTCCAACTAGGGCATTCAATTTGATTTTAGAACAATCTATATACCATATTTATGAATGTGCAATGTGGCACCAAAATTAATGGAATAATCTTTTGTTGATTTTTGCAGAATTCAAGGCCCATGTTCCATAGATGCTTTTTGATAGGAGATTTTTACACTTGTGTTCTTAGTTCAACTTGCACTTACCATAATTACAAATAATCTGATGAAGGAAAAAGAATATGATATCACTGTTTTTCTGAAACTTGTGAACATGGAGGAAGTAAAAAAATTGGGGAAACCAATGCCATATTGGCTTCAAATTGAATAGCTGATGGGTACAAAAGAATCATTCTTAACAATGCAAAGTTTCAAAATAGACAAGGAATATGTAGTAAGAATTTTGTTCCTTTTCAACAGGAAAAGTTGAATTTTTCAACTTAAATTTTGCAATAAATGGCTTATAATGAATCATGTTGTTTACTTCAAGTTGATTATCAAGATTGGTTTTATTTCCATGTTTAATCCCAAAATATCAAATTTATACAAAATAAAATATTAGTTGTGGTTGAATGACTGTGCAACAATTGTACCAGAGTTGAAAACCACAAGGATTTCATGTTGGGCGTTGATAAACGCACGCCAAGCGCGCACGCCAATGCCAACCCGCACGCCAATTTTTTTTGGCGTGCGGGGCCTACACGCCATTTTTTTTTGGCGTGTAGGGTCTACACGCCAATTTTATTTGGCGTGTGAGACCTGCACGCCAAAAATGGCGTGTGGTTCCCACACGCCATTTTTTTTTGGCGTGTGGGCCCCGCACGCCAAATAAAATTGGCGTGTGGGAGCGCACGCCAAACAATTGGCGTGCGGGGCCCACACGCCAATTGTTTGGCGTGCGGGGCCCACACGCCAATTGTTTGGCGTGCGGGTCCCCCCTCGCTCACATAATCGAGTGGGAGGGACCACTCGATTACGTGAGCGGGCCGGCTGACGAGGTTATACAACCTCGTCAGCCGGGAGGACTTCCTCCCGGCACGAGGCTGTATAACCTCGTCAGCCGGGAGGACTTCCTCCCGGCTGACGAGGCTATACAACCTCGTCAGCCAGGAGGAAGTCCTCCTGGCAGACGAGGTTGTATAACCTCGTCGGCTGGGAGGACTTCCTCCTGGCCGACGAGGTTGTATAACCTCGTTGGCCAGGAGGAAGTCCTCCCGGCCGACGAGGCTATACAACCTCGTCGGCCAGGAGGAAGTCCTCCCGGCCGACGAGGCTATACAACCTCGTCGGCCAGGAGGACTTCCTCCTGGCTGACGAGGTTGTATAACCTCGTCAGCCGGGAGGAAGTCCTCCCGGCTGACGAGGCTATACAACCTCGTCGGCCAGGAGGAAGTCCTCCCGGCCGACGAGGCTATACAACCTCGTCGGCCAGGAGGAAGTCCTCCCGGCCGACGAGGTTGTATACAACCTCGTCAGCCAGGAGGAAGTCCTCCCGGCTGACGAGGTTATACAACCTCGTCAGCCAGGAGGACTTCCTCCTGGCCGACGAGGTTGTATAGCCTCGCCGGCCGGGAGGACTTCCTCCTGGCCGACGAGGTTGTATAACCTCGTCGGCCAGGAGGAAGTCCTCCCGGCAGACGAGGCTATACAACCTCGTCGGCCAGGAGGAAGTCCTCCCAGCCGACGAGGTTATACAACCTCGTCGGCCAGGAGGACTTCCTCCTGGCTGACGAGGTTGTATAGCCTCGTCAGCCGGGAGGAAGTCCTCCCGGCTGACGAGGTTATACAGCCTCGTGCCGGGAGGAAGTCCTCCCGGCTGACGAGGTTGTATAACCTCGTCAGCCGGCCCGCTCACGTAATCGAGTGGTCCCTCCCACTCGATTATGTGAGCGAGGGGGGACCCGCACGCCAAACAATTGGCGTGCGGGGCCCACACGCCAATTTTATTTGGCGTGCGGGGCCCACACGCCAAAAAAAAATGGCGTGTGGGAACCACACGCCATTTTTGGCGTGTGGGTCTCACACGCCCTTTTTTTTTGGCGTGTAGACCCTACACGCCAAAAAAAAATGGCGTGTAGGCCCCGCACGCCAAAAAAAATTGGCGTGCGGGTTGGCGTTGGCGTGCGCGTTGGCGTGCGTTTATCAACGCCCTTTCATGTTAGCCATGTTGTAAAGAATATTTTTGAAACCTTGAATTTCACTTGATCAAGCTACTTGATGTTTTTTTTTTCAGATTTTGAAGCTCATGCATATCAGAAATTCAGCTTCCTGCAAGGTGTTGGCAGTGGGGGTGGTGGATCTCCTGGGGTGATGTATGCACTTTTCAAATATAACTGGCTTATTTCAGAGTTCTATGGTCATGTTTTCCAAGAACTTTAGTAATAGATAAACCATGGTTGGATATAATTTTCATCCAAGATCAAACTATAGCCTCCATTTCACAAATTATAATTTTTTTGATTTTATTATGAGCTGTCATTGATTAAACATTGGTTGTAATAAAAAGAATTTCTCGCCTCAGAAATTTCTATAAAAACAATTGGATCTTTTGATTTTTTTTTGAAAACTCCTCTGATGTATCATTATACATTGGTGATACATAATAGATAGGCATGGAGATAACATTGGTGCACACCAAGGATACATAGTAGATAGAGGTGGGATAAGTGGGGGATATAGAGAAGTCACCTCCATGGAGGTTCCAACTTTTTTCCTGGTGATGTAATATAAACTCTTTGAGTCATTACATTGGGGTTAAAATTATGTGTAATGTTTAAAGGGGCTGAGATTACCTTCTAAAGAGAATTTCCCCCAGATTATTACCATACAAACCTGCTTACCTTACTATTATTTAGTGAGTGGGGTTGTTATCATAATCATCAAAATCCAACTTTCTCTTTCTCCATTATCCCATTCCTAGTCACTAGAATATTTATTCAAGTGACTAGAAGTCCTCTCCTACTCACAGGGAGCAGTTGGGGCAGGCAAATTGCGCAGAGCTTATACATAGCTGTGTTCCTTTGTTACATAAAGGTTCCAGCTCTTCCGCTTCAAATCAGAGATTTGATCAATTCCACTGGCCTTTAAGGTTATAGTGAGAACCCAACAAATAGACTATAATACTGAAATCAGTATTATTATATAAGTCTAAGATTCTACCCCGTGTCACATAAGAGACGGGGGCTGACAGGGTGCGCTTATCAAACCCCAAACATGTGACTATTAAAGAAGCAATGAACATTCAGCAAGAGTGTGAGGGCTGGCAGGAAGCTATGGCAAAAGAATTTTATTTGATTTCTTCAAAAAACACCAGAAAATTTGTACCTACTCTGGATGACAACAAAGTCACAGGAGGCATGTGGCTCTTTGGACCAAAGAAAAACAAATTTGGAGAAATTTTATGTTTAAAGGCTTGCTGCGTTTGCTTTGGCAACCATAAAATTCATATGCTCCAATATTTTTATACCTACACTTCAGTTGCTCAAAATGAGTTTTTCAAGTTGCTATTATTGGTGGCAGTAAATTGATGCTGGTCTATCTTTCAATTTGAAATTGAAACCACTTTCCTCTATGGTGAAATTGATGCTGTTTATGTAGCTCAGGTGGAGGGTTTCAAGCAATCAGGCAAAGAAACTTGAGTCTGGAAACTAAACAAGTCTTTGTATGGAGCAAAGAAGGCCCCTTGACAGTGGAGAAAACACCTTGTTGGCACGCTTACTGGACTCAAGTTATTGTCATTGCCATTGGATGAATCTCTTTTCTATGATGAAAATAAATCAATTTTCTTGCATATGCATGTCAATGATGGCTTCATAATTGGCGAGTCCAGATCAATGGTATTGGCATTACTCAATGACATCAAGAAAGTGTATGCAATCAAAATCAAGGAACAACTGTCTCAAAAACTTGGCTATACACTTGACTGGAGGGAGGATGGCTTGGTAAATGTTAATCAAGCAGATTTTACTGAGAAAATACTGTATGACTTTAACATGCAAGACTCCAATCCAGTCAGAGAGCCGGAGCCAATGAATCTTCACAAGATAGTTGCCACAGATGCTCCAGATTTTCATAAGAAGCTTTATCAGAAGGCAGTGGAAATGTTAAATTACTTAGCTTTACATAGGCGGTCCAATATCACATTTGCTATAAATTTATCAGCTCAATTCTCAAGTAACCCAAACAAAGCTCACTGGTTGGTCATCAAGCATTTTGTACAATATCTCGAAGGAAACTTGTCAATGGGAATCTATTTTATGCAAACAAGGGACCCTAATGAGCGCCTGTGTGGATGGGCTGATGCCGATTATGCTGCCTCTTTGATCACACAGAAGTCTATGTCAGGATATGTGATTACTATGTACTGAAACCCAATTTTCTGGTAAACAAAGAAGCAGCTGGTATTTGCTCAATTGGAAACTGAAGCAGAGTTTGTTGCAATGAATTGGTGCGCCAAGAAACTCCAATGGCTCACAAACTTAGTACTAAACCTTCATATCAATATCAAGGCTCCAATAATCAAGAACAATAATTCTGGAGGAGTAATTGCGCTTCAGCAAGGAATCACAATTGAATGAAAATACTAAGCACATAGAAGTAAAATTCCAATATGCTCTAGATTTGGTATCCAAAAAGCAACTATTCATCCAGCAAGTCTCAACACATGAAATGATTGCTGAAAGATTAACCAAACCACTTGGATTTATTAAGAGCCCAACTTCACCTTACAGACACAGAATCAAGGAGGAGTGTTGGATAGTTAATCCTGATCTGCTGTGGTCAAGTTATGTACAAAATTGAATATCAAATTGTATGCATGCACGGATGTTGAATTGAGTTTGAGACTTGGTCAAGATTGAGTGAATACCCAGACTCAACAAGAACCACAATCCTTATCCACCATCAAACCCAATAGACCTTAATTCACTATTGATTCAATGCTATGTGCTTGCATCTAGATCCAACTCATGTACTCAACAAAGACTCAAGAAAATCAGCAGGAGCAAGGTCGTATATCAAGTGGAGGTAGTTCTATTCTTCATTTCTGTTTAATCTCACTCTCTCAGTTTCTTATTTTCTTTTTATATTTTATTGACCTTTATTTTCATTTCAGGCTTGATGTTATTTTCCAATCTCCTATTAAGATTTCTATTTGTCTATTGTTGTTTTGCCACTAGGTCTAGATCATTAGAAGTTATTTCATGATTTCATTCATTCATGTCATCAAATTCCCTACATATCTTCTTTACTTTTATCTATTGTTCAAGTGATTTACTACTATTAGCTTTTGATACTAGTTGCAATAAAGTACTTGAGCTCATATTCCTACACTGTGAAGGGAATTTACAGGAAGGAAAAAGCCAAGCAGAAAGGTCCACTTGCTGAGTATAAGGTGTTGCAGGGAATCCAGTTAGTCATCTACTAACAGCCATTCATTTGGCAGAGGAAATCAAAGAACTACCAGAATCAACCAGGAAGAAGGACACTTGGATTTTCAGGGCAGAACATACCAAGTCTGTCCTTGGGTCATCCTTATTTCCACACCGTCAAACTCCAAGGTGGACATTTGGGCCTGCTGCTTCACCTGGTTGAGCTGTTCTTGAACTTGTTCATTGCCAGTACCTCCCAATATTTCACCTGGTTCCTTGACTGACATGGCAGCAAGCTTCTCTTGAACGCGCTTTGATACTTCAATTTTGATTGCAGCCTCTGAGGTGGAAATTCAAACTCATCTTTGACAATTAATCAAATCATCCAAGCCAACACTATGGACTACCATTCCTGGAAATTTGACTCAGCCTTGATGCTTATCCAATAACCCTTTCCTGGACTAGCTCAAATGCTCTACTCAAACTCAATCTCTAATCTTGGCACTAACCCATTTCCCTAGCCTTGCATTTAAATCAAACATTCTGTCTGAGGGAGTTCACCTTTGACTCAAAGACATTCACTTGATGACTTACCCTCAACTATCATGTGCTTTTCATTTCACTAGTTCATCTTTGAAAATCATGTACTCTTCTTTGTTACTGACTCAAAATTCAAATCCCTCAAACATATCTTTGATACTTCTTCACACTTATCTTTGTCACCTTTGCCTCATCTCCATCTTGCACTTACAGCCAGCTCAATCCCTCTTAGTATGTTGGGTTGGTTGCATGACACAAACTGTGTTTGGGGTGTTGGACTGAGTGAGGTTTGTAGATGATCTGGGAAAAAACTTTGAGCAAGTGGTCTGGTTGGGGTGGTTTGTTGCTCAGATTGCTGTGATATGGCTAGAATGGTGCCCATACCTGGGACAATGGGTTGAGAATGGGAAAAATTGGGTTTTTTTGGGATCCATGGATTGAAAGATGGCATGATCTGGTGTCAATGATTTGGTTTGATGTAATTTTTGGAAAGGTGAGGTTTTGTTGTGTATGAGGTGGATGTTTATGATGATATGACTTGAAATCACTCTTAACAAAATAACTGTTGAGCTCCCTAAGTGCTCCATAGTTGTCAAAATTCTATCCAAAGAACTGTGGATGCTCTGAAGGCAGCTTCAAAACATCTGATTGACAGTTGTATTTTGAGCCAGGCTCACTTGGAAGCCAAAAGCTGTCCCATTATTCCGGGTGTGGCAAATCACGTCAATAGTATTCTGCCCCATCCGCAGACCAATCGCGCAGGCTGCTCGGTCACTTCAAAAGGATTGACATCTCTCCGTCCGGGAATTGAACCCGGGTCACCCGCGTGACAAGCGGGTATACTGACCTCTATACTAACGAAGATGCACATGCAACCAACAATTAACAGTTCCAACCATTCAATCCAAATTATATGGACCATTTTGATAAGAATAGCATACAGTTGTTCAAAAAAGTGATGTATCCAGTACTCTGACCTATCAAACAAGCAGGGAGGGTTTGCGACCGCAAAAGAAGGAAAGGTCAGCATCACCTACTTTCTATCCTATCTTGATAGGCGCGTGTTCATTTATGCGATGTATGTATACAATATCATGAAAATATCTTGATACGATATCCAAATTGCTACTCGAGAGAAGATCGTGCATGCACACGCCGACACAATGTTTGTTTTTGTTTATTTAAATACTATCATGAATTTCTGATCAAAAAAAGGCAAGAAAAACAAGACATAATAAAGCGAGAGAGAGAGGGGGGGAAAGAAAAATGAGAAAAAGAAGGCAACAGCGATTGGCACGCTCGCCTTCTTTTTGCCAAACAAGTGAAGAAAAAGATTTTGAAAGAAAATGGAAAGTTGGAGAGATAAGAGAGAGACATGAATTATACACAATCCGAAACGGATAGGAGAAAGAAAAAGCAAAGTATTGATAAGAGGAAGCAGAAGAGGATCAAGGTCTTTTGCTAAGCCGAGCTGCGAGCTCGTTAGGAGGATTAGTACCACCGTTATTACTATTAGTGTTAGCATCCTGGATCTGAGGAATAGACGAAGGGGCCGGGGGTCCCTTAGCCCTTTTCAAATGAGCGGGGTCGATGACAGATTGAGAGCCGTTACTAGTGCCGAGAGAGTCGTCCTCACGGGGACGTTTATTAGCGGAGGCGACGAGGGAAGAAGGGTTGGGGGGGATCATAGAGGGCGGAGAAGGGTTCTCGGGTGTTGTGCCGGTGGCCTGCTTCATCGCCATTCCGAGGATGTTTCCGGCGCCGCCTTTCTTGATCGTTGCCGCGCCACGGATGCTGACGCTGCCCGGAGGTCCTGGCTTCTCCGACATTCGACCCTCGGCGGGCAGCTCCACGCTGGGGGCGCTAGGAGCGACGCTCGAACCACTAGGCTCCGGTGCCGTGCTGGCCGACATGCTCCCCCCTCTGGCTGCCGACATGCTCCCCCCCCCTCTGGCTGGCGCTCCTCCCCGCCCAACCATGCCACCACGGGCTCCCATGGTTCCTCTGATAGCCCCCCTCCCGAAGGTAATCATTCCGCTTTGCCCTGGTCCTGCTTGGGGTAGACCCTTCGATACATTCCCTGGTCCTTGGGGTAGGGTGCCTCGAGTTGCTCCTCCGCGACCTCGAATTGCTCCCCCTCGTGCTGTCTGGCCAGCTAGACCGCCGCCTCTAGCTGGAAAAACGGAGCTGTTGGCGAGGGGTAGCGACTTTGGTGCCGCGCCGGTCAGGTTGGGCTGGGGGGTCGCAGGGCTGGGCGCATTAACTACTGCGCGGTTGGCTTCTGATTGGAATGGCGATCCAGCTGGTGTGGTCGTGGGAACGAAGGCAGACGCCGTCGGAGCGAGCGGTGTGGCGGGGGCAGTTGCGGCTGGGACGGCACCGGTCTGGGGAGCGGTCGACTGAGTTTCCTTGGTCCCGTTGAGCTGTGCGGTAAGCTCGTTGACCTTGGCCGTGAGTTCAATATTCGTGGCGCGCAGTCGCTTTAACTGCATCTGTACAACACTGTGTTTCGAGTTCATCTCCGCCATCACTTTGGTTTTAGTTGTTTCAACGATCCCTTCTGTTGATGTTTTGTGCATCTGCAGAAGCTCAGCTTCTTTGTTCTTGACTGCAACCTCAACCGCCACTTTGGTGATTTCATGTAACTGTTCTGGAGTCGGTTGCTTCGAGGCTGGATCCTGAGTTTGAGCTTTACGCGCTTCGGCAAGCTCGGTCTGATGCTTTCTGACTAGCTCTTGCTCCTTCGCCGCAGCGGCGGCCTCCAATTCTTGCTTGATCTCAGCCACCTTAGAAGATACGCGAGCTTCTACGAGGTCTTCTGGTACAGTGGCCGACGGATTGGAAGCTGATGACGCTATTTCCGCTCTAAGCTTTTGGGTGACCTCAGCCTGCGACTGGGTAAACTGGGCCGTGAGTCTTTGTGTAGTTTCTTCGACAGCCTTCTGAACGGCTTCCGCTTTCTCAGAAAGGGCCTGCTGCTTCACCTGGTTGAGCTGTTCTTGAACTTGTTCATCGCTAGCACCTCCCGATATTTCACCCGGTTCCTTGACTGACATGGCAGCAAGCTTCTCTTGAACGCGCTTCGAGACTTCGATTTCGATTGCAGCCTCTGACATCTCGTTTGGCGGTTTTTGAGATGCTTCTTCCCGGAGTTTAGCCAGCTGTTCAGTAAGCTGCTTGTTGGTGCCTGCAGCGCCATTCTAGAAGGAGCACAGTAATACGTCAATCTGGGTTGTGTACTTGTTCCTTACTACTTGAGCAAGATAAATTAGACGACTGACATTCTGCGTGAGCAGTTTGGAAATTTCACTTTCTCGAGCCTGTCAAGGGAACGAAGCAAAGTGAGTCCAAGTACATGTTGAGAGCAACTACAAACATACGAACCTCGAAAGCAGCTTTGACCTGATCGAGTTCCTTCTTAAGAGTATCCAAGGAAGCCTGTGTCTCTGCTGCCCGATTCTTGAATGTGAGAGCCTCGGCCAAGCTAGATTCCGTGACGGCCTTTTCTTGGCGGAGGGCCTGCAACTGTTCTTCAGCTTGTGCAGTAGCTTGTTCGACAACCGCCTTATTCTGCGGTCGCGCGTTCGTTGGATATAAAGATATAAATTCACCAGGCCTCGCACCAATCACTTGTAGGGGAAGGGGCTGAAGAGACCTTGGAGGCAGCTCACCTGAGTTTGGAAAGTTTTAGCATCATTTTCCAGCGTTCGCACAACCTCTTTGACTTTATCGAGTTCCTCATTGACTGAGCTAAGTTTAGCTTCGAGTGCAAGCTTTTCTTCTGTCGATTTCTGCCGGACGTTACGAGCCTGGGCTTGAATGCCTCTAAATTTATCTCTAAAGTGAGCAAGTTGTGATAGCTGTGGAGGCAGGTAGGTAAAATTCAATTTCAAAAAAAAAGATAAAAAAAGATAGATAGAATATTCAAATAAGAGAACACATGAGTGACCTACTTCTTCTCGGGTTGTAGTTAATTCTTGTTTTAGTCGCTCGATTTCATCCCGAAGGCCTTGAACTTCAGCGGGGTCGATCCGATCATATTTCTCGAGGATCTGCTGATTCCTCAGCTTCCACCGTTCATTATCTTCGTTCAGAATCCCAATCTCTTGCTGGTATTGTTGCACGGTGAGTTGCAATTCCCGCAATTCCTGTTTGAGGGGCTCTAAAGTTTCAGAAGTCTGTTTTAGTCGCTCTTCCAATTGCTTGGCTTTGCGCTCGGATCGATTTGCTTCGTCTCGCAGGGTGACGTTACTTTCTCGGATCATGTTTAAGGTGTTGATTTGATCGAGCAGTTGCGCGTGTTCAGCAGATGATACGTAGCCTTCTCGGCTTCTCTCTCGCTCCTACATAAAAAGTGAGCGAATGAGTCACGCATCTGGGACAGAACAGAGAGTGAATACGGTTATACTTGGTTGAGCTCCGTTTTAGTCTGATCAAGAGCCTTAGAAGCATGTTGCAATTGCTGTTGGAGTCTGGCAGATTCCATTTTGGAAAGTTCGATTTGTTGTTGTGCAATATCGTAGTTGTTCCTGAGGTAACGGATCACTCCACGTAATTGTTCGACGGATTCAACCACGTTTTCATTGAGATCATTTTGCGAAAGTTTCTGATCTCCCGGATCACACCCGATAGCCTGATCGATGTTGTGGCTCGATAGTTTGGTTGCCTGTGCACTAACCGTTTCGAGGTGCTCATGAAGCAAGTTGTTTTGCTTCATAAGATCATCACATCTTTCAGAATTACAACACAAACGAGTCAGTTTGGTAGGATAAGATCAGGTTGAAAGCAACCATGACAAGTTTGGAAACGCACCGAGTTTGAATATTGGAAAGTTCCTTTTGAAGGGTAGCTTTCTGTTCCGACCAGCTAGCCTCTGATGAAGTAAGTTTAGCAGTAGCTGTTTGAGCTGTAGTCTGAGCCTCTAAAATCGACTGCCGAGCAGTTTCCAGTTCTGATTTGACTTGCTTTAATTCATTGAGAGAATTCGCATGGTTTTGAACCTCGGCTTTGTAGCGATCGTGACTGTCCTGGGCAAGCTTCATTTGATTTTTTACTTCCTCTCTCAACTCATTATCTCGTGCCTTCACCCTGGTCTCAATCTCCTCCAAATCAACTAACTTGTTGTTTAGGATCAGCTTCTCCTTCTCGAACTCAGCCCGCTGGGACTCTAATTGTCGATGAAGTTCGGAGTTCTGGTTGGTAAGAGCAGAGAGATCCTCGGTAACCTTCCTCAAATGTTCTTCGAGTGATGTAAGGGCACTCTACAAGTCAAGAGGAAAAGGTGAATCAATGAAATATCCGAACACCTCAAAAATATCGCAGATACGTACCTGTTTTCTTTCGAGTTCAGCTTCCTGTGAACTCTTGTATTCGTCATGCGTCGCTGTTAGGGACGCAAGAGCTGCCTCGGCACTCTGTGATATCGATTTGAATTGGTCCATATTTTGCCGAGACCGTGCACATTCTTCTTTAGCGGCCGCAAGCTCAATCCTAAAAGTTTAAAAGAGAACATCAAGAGGAGCATGATTGCATGGGATTAGCAGAGTTAAAATGCTTACTTGATTTCTGATAATTCTATTTCTAGCCGTTGCTCCTTCGTCAGACTAGGATCGTCAGAACTAGATGCATTAGTATTTCCGGCTTGATTGGATCGAGGATCAGATCGGCGATGGCCCTCGTAAACAGCAAGCCTCTCTTCCTTCATGGACAGCTGCTTTTGAAGTTGAATTACTTGAGCTTCCAAATGACTCTTCGTAGCGGAAGCCGCACCAAGATTTTCTCTAGCTGTCGAATGCTCGCTAGTCTGAGGAGATGTGAAGCCGATAATGTTAGCACTAGGAATAGAACAAGGTCATCTAACGATCAAATTCATACGAGTTTATCAATCTTGGATTGGTATTCTTTGCCTTCAATCTGCCGTTGGAGAGTAGCTTGCCGAGCCAGATCCGCTTCAACTTTGAGTTTTTCTTTCAATTCTGATCTGTAGGCAGACTGGTCAGTAAGCAAACCGAAAAAACTTGAGGTCTCGTGGTCGAGACACAAAAGCTTACAGCTGCATCTCTGCCTTGGACAACTGAGTCTCCAAGCGTCGGCGGGAGTCCTCCGAGTTTCGTTCAATCTCGCCCTGCATGACTTGCATGTTCCTTAGGATATCGTTGATATTGTTACGTTCACGTGTCAAACTGGTATTTTCGGCCACCAGGCGCCCTTCCACACCCTGAAAGTAAAATGTAGTAAACGATCAAGTCAACCGAGTTTCCTACGTCATGCGCAAGAATAAAAGATTGACATACCTTCCAAACTTCCCTTTCAGCTGTCAATGATTCTACTTGGTGTTGCAGTAGATGGCATTTTGCCTTGAGTTCTGTGACATTCTCGTTGGCCTGTCATTAATAACAATATTTTAAAATAAGTCAGCGAGGATAACGAAATGGGTCGTTAAAGCAGACTGACATGATGTAGTAACATCTCTCCCTTGGAAACATGATCTTGCAGCTTGGCGCTCGAAGCTGTGAGAGTCTGTACCTCCTGAGCATACATAGCATTGGTCTGATCGAGGGAGCGCTGTCTTTCTAAACGTCCTCAACAAAGAATAAGTCAGTTTCAAGATGAAAGCTGATAATTATCAAGTCTTGGGAAAGCTCACCTGTGAGATATTCGATTTGGGCGTTAGCTTTAGCAAGTAAGACTTGAGTGCGAGACAAATCAGTCCTGGCTTGATTGAGATCTTCGTTCATTTGTTTAGAATCACGACCGATTTCGGTACGGTAAACTTCAAACTGTGTTCGGAGTTCATCAAGCTTCTGTCGAGATCCGTCTGGCGCGGTGGTATCTAGTTCGAAGGTGCCAAGATCGCCTGAGTTCTTGGCTTGTGACTGATTGAGCATCTTTCTAAGCATGTCCCTTTCTCTGGAGAGTGCTTCACTCTTTTGTTGCGCGGAATGAAGGTCAGTCTTGAGCTTGAGAATCAGTTCGTGAGCTTCATCGATGGCCTGCTTTGTGTTTTCGTCTTCTTCTTCATCGTCATCATTCATCCTGGTCCGGTTTTCTTCCAGCTCGTTTAGTTTGGTAGTCAGCGTGCGTGCGAATAGGAGCAGTTTGAGGTTCTTTTGTTGCATATCAGCAATGTCTCGAAAAGTGATGAGATCGTGGGCGAACAAGATATCTTCTTCCTCCTCGACGTCTGCATTGCGCCAACTTGGTATCTCTTTTTCAAGGTCTTCCGGATCTCCTTTGATGGCAAATGGATCGCCGGCTTCGCGTTTGGTGACTTCTGCCGTAAGCAATCGAACTTGTAGGCTGAGATCATTGACCTGTGAATTAGCTAGATCATAATCTCGTTGGAGAGCTTTGAGGTCGAGGTTACAGCTTTGGTAAATTCTCTGAGCTTCTTCCTTTTCTTCGATAACTTCTGTAAGTTGAGCTGTTAGATTGATACACTCATTCTCAATTCTATCGTGTTCGACCCTTTGTTGGTGCAATAAGGGCGCCTGGAATATTTTGTTAAAAAAACAGTCAAGGGTTAAGATTTACCGTTTGTAGTACTGATTTCGGAAGAACTGACCCGGTCTTGGATTTCTCCTAATATCTGACTCATTGTCTCACTGAGACGGACGTTTTCTAGTTGAAGTTTTTTAAGTTCTTCCTCGAGTACGATTTTCTCAGTATAAACTTCGGTAAGACTCTTGCCGCTCTTTTGAAGCTTGCTGACCATAGCAGCTGCTGGGCTGATGGTGTTAGCAAATAAAACGCCGTTTTGTTGCTTCCTCGATAGTGGAGTTCCGGGGGTTCTATGGACGAGAGGAGTATGGGCGGCTATTTCGAGCAGATCTTGAGGCTCATTGTCATCGATCTCTGAAGCGCACAATCTCGAAAGTGCGTTGGTGGTATCGAACAATTTTTGTTCCAACTCTGCGGCGTGAGCGCGTTCGTTTTCCAGGGCCTCGTTGATCTTTCGTTCCTGTTGATCGAGCTCAGCACTTCGTTTGTTAAATTCTTTCTCCAATTTTTCCATCCGTTCTTCCCGTTGTTTGTCTCTCTTATCCATCAGCATCGTCACTCGTTTTTGAGCTTCGATCTCTTTTTGGAAGGCCGCCTCGGATTCGATTGATTGGTTGGTCAGCTGTTTGATGCGTTCCGTCGCGTCTCCATAGAGCTTTTGGAGTTCGGTATGCTGGGATCTAAGGGTTGTTAAATTGGTAGTCGTACTTTGGTGGGCATAAGTTAGCTTATCGAGTTCATTTTGGAGGTTGGCAGTTTGTTGATGCTGAGGTTATGTATGGTTTAGTGTTGAGCATCGCCCAACGAGGAAAAACAAAAAAACGAGAGGATTGAATGTTATCATTTTATCAGCCCATGGGTGCTGGAATCAGATGGAGAGTGAGGATTGTTCTGTTACGAGTACATACGCTTTCGATTCTAAACGATTGCCATTCTTCGCGAGTTCTTTCGAGCTCCTTGGAATAAAAGTCACGATCTGAGCTGGCTAGGGTGGCTTGAGATTGAAATGCTTGGGATTGTAAGCGAATGGCTCTTTCGGCACTCTTGCTGGTCGATAGAGCGCCCTCTAACTCTCTGATCGTAGCTTTGGTAGACGAGAGCTGTTCGTTTTTTGAGTGGAGTTCGGCTATAAGAAAGGTGAGTGGGTGGGTGGGTGGGTGGGTGTGAGTGAGTGGTGAGTAGTGGGCTAGTGAGCTGGGATTATTTGGATGGATTGATGATGATTGAGTGAGTATATTGACCTTCGAGATCCGAGAACTCATTCTCCTTATCGCGAATGACTTGTAGTAAGTCTGCCTTCTCGGATTGTAAACTTTGGAGTTGATGGTTGAGAGTTTGATCGGATTCGGAGCGGGTTTCCAATGAGGTTTTGAGACGTTGAATTTCTTGTAAGCTTTGCTCTAGTTGTGATCGTTGCGCGTTCTGATCGGTTAGTTTTGATTCGAGTTGGATAAATCGAGCATTTGCAGCATTCAGTTCAGATTCGGATTCGATTTGGAGTCGAGCTAGTTCAGACTTTGTCTGATCGAGTTCGGCTTGGAGGGCTGCTAGATCGGAGGTGTCTGGGTTCGGTTGAGTTTCGGTTGAGGAGACTGGTGGACCCTCTTGATTCCCGTCTTGTGGATCCATCGAGCCCAAGGGAGGGAGTAATGTAAATATTTATGTATGAGTTATTGTACTCGATCGAATCTAAAAAAATCTAAATACGTTGTAGTTGGTACCAATTGGATGTTGTGATGATGAGCTTTGTTCGAACCGAGGTCTTTTGTTCTGCTGACCTACCCCGGGGAGCAACTCTCTCCCCCCCGTGGAGGCCCCTGGGGGCGGCGGGGGATGCTCTGATCTCCAACCTCTGACAACCACCCACTCGACCACTTGACCAACTTGACCAACTTGACCACTTTGACCACTTGGAGAACTGAAGATGAAGATGAAGACCGACTCACTAAGAAACCTACTCAACATCAAACTCAGCCGAATCATCAACGAACTACCACTCTTACTCGTTCGTCAGTCTCAACTAACTAATTTTTAACTAACTACTATCTTAACCTTCAATCAATCAATAACACTGACCTCCAAACCATCATCTCTTAACAGTCATCATCCTCCTCTGGGCGCAGTACACCATCTCTATCTCACTCGTGCTCAACTATTTACTCCTTACTCGGAACCTGGTCTTCTTTGGACTCTCGATCTGGATCCCCTTCAACCTCTTCTGGTCATCAACTATCATCAACCTATTCAGATGTATCATCACCGGACCAGGCTGGGTAAACAAATCTCCTCCTAATAGTACCTCAACCCAACCCACCCCACCAGATCTAGATCTCGAACGACAGCGCTTTCAGCAGACTCACAAGATCCATCACGCTCGACCAATTACCAGTACTACCACTACTCCCGCTCATCAGCCAACACCCTACTCAGCAAGAGAACTCTCAGATCCAGAGGCTGAACTCTCAGATCTAGAGGATGAGATAGGATCTGACCTCGAACAGGAACACACCTCATCAGTCCCACTCCTCTCTCAAAACCACCACCCCTCACCCTCCACCTCATCCTCCTCTAATCATCATCATGACTCGATACCGATGAGCAATAGATATCGACCAAGACAAAATCTACTCCTACCTCGTCCCCCACTCACCTCCACCTTGCCGCCCTCCTATCTCGCCGATCACCTCAACCTCCCGTCCTCGAGCCTCTCCTTCCAAGAGCAAGTTCAACGCCAACACCAGTCTTTATCCCACCCCAGCGATCTTCTAGCCCTCCTCAACTCACCCCCTCCCCTCCCGCTTCCCTCCAATCACCATGAACGGTCGCAGAGGCCAGAATCTCTCATGTGCAAGTCCGACGGCTCGCTCCGGTTCTGTCGCAAGTGCGATCATTACAAGGCCGATCGCTCCCATCATTGTAGCTCCTGTGGCCGCTGCGTACTCCGGATGGACCACCACTGTCCTTGGCTGGGCGGCCGCTGTGTCGGACTCAACAATCACAAGTTCTTCATCCTTTTCCTCCTCTCATCCTCCATTACCTCCATCATCTCCGCCTTTGCCGCCGGCAAGGGCCTCATGGACTTTGTCTCTAATACCCGCCTCTCCGCTGCCGATCCCTTCCAGTTGGCTCCCCTCAACTGGGCCTTCCTACTTCTCGTCGGCGGCCTCTTTGGGATGGTCTTGGCTGGATTCACTTCCTATCATCTCTACCTTATCTCTGTCAACCGGTCCGTTGATCTCCTACTCTCTTCGCATGAAAAACAAAACAAAACACACTTATCGTAGTCTCTCTACAACCGTCATCCCATAGTACGACGATTGAGAACATGGAGCGCTCGGTAAGAATTAGACCGACGGGCACGAGAGACCCGAGCGAGTCGTACGCACTACTACGCACGACGAGGCTACGAGCGTTTGATTCTCCTAACCTGGGGACCGGGGGACTCAGGATCGATGAGCCGTGCCCGTCGGCTGTCGTTGGCAATCACGTCCAGGATGGCGAGAGGCAAGGGGCCGAGGAGATCGGTCAGCCACCCAAGCTGCCATCGTACAACCTTCCGATTTACAAATCAGACGACCAGCTCAGCCGGCTCGAGCGCAGGAAACTCGAGGCCGGGGCCACAAAACTTAACCTTTTCGACCTCGGCTCGACCCGTGAAAACTTCAAACAGATATTTGGCGTCCACAGTCCAGTCTGGCAGTGGCTCCTGCCCGTCCATCCTAAAGGGTAAGCGTTCTCATCCTCTTTATCACCCAGAAAAGCTGGGTTTTGGCTTGGAGGGTTAATTGATCTGGTCCCTTTTGGTCGTCGTTTAATGGCATTCTAGAATCAGTGACGGTTATCAGTATCCCATCAACCATCGCAACCTTCATAAACTGATTGAGCTGACATCCGAAATTAGACTCTTACCCAACGAACGGTCAAACGAACTTCGTTATGAAAGACCTTGACACACTTTGTCTTTCTTTCTTTCGCTCCTGTCTCATCCACTTCCTTCCTCATTTCTTGTCAAACCTACCTTTTACACTTTGTTTTATTTTCTTTTGTGTCTTGTACAGATACATGCAGACCTGCTGGACTCTATTGATTATCCCCTTTTTTACATACACCATTATGACAAATTATATTCATTTTAGCATGTTTCTTTAGACATTTTCCGAGTTTCTTTTCTTTTAGGTCTGCCTTTGATCTTTTCTGTCATCGTTTTTCCACCTGCTGGACTCTATTGATCATCCTCTTTTTTACATGCACCAATATTACCCAGTTATGTTCGTTTTGTCATGTTTGATTGGACTGTCTCCGGAGTTTTTCTTTCATGGACACAGAAAACTTGTTTGTCTTTTCTCTGATATCACCTCTTAGATACTCACCATCCTTTTTGTGCTTGGATTTTGCGGGCCTTACGAGACCTCTTGATCTTTCTTTGTTGCTAATTATGTTCGAACATTTTTATATTGTTTTTTTTGTTGTGCTAGATGTTTTTAGACAATGATAGAAATAAGGCTGTTGGTTTTCAAGTACATGCAGCATTTTGACTTGAGTTAAGTGATTCAACCTTTACTTGTCACCTTATAGAATGTGGCCTGGTGCACATGCTTTTGGAAGGAAAAAGTGTGGGAAATTTTGATTATGGTTTTATTTTTGATCTACTGAGTTGTGGTGGGGGTGGATGTTTTTAACCTTCTCAGGCTTGGTTGCAAATGGGTAATGGGCATTGAAAGTGAAATGGGGAGTGCTTTTTGGGGAAGAGGGGGTTTGAAGGGGACAACTAATGATGGGTTCCCAAATGAAGGGGGAGGTGTGGTTTTCCTGGGTTGGAAGGGGGAGTGACCAGGGGTGCCGGGATTCAAACACCAGACTTTTCACTCTCTTTGCAGTGAGTCTCCCATTCCAAGGTATGATCTATGGCTACTGGCTCTGGTGCATTGGGGAAAAGGGGTTCTATGGGTGATAGTTATCACTAGACCATCCAAGCTCTTTCTTATATATACTATCTAACATATCTAAACTAGTGAGTCCCAACTTGAGACTTGTAAATAGGTCTCTTGTGACTGTCAATGAGTGAAATCAAGCAAAGATTTGGTACCTGGTTGGACCTCTCAGCAAAACCTGGGGTTTCAAAAGACATCTCATAGGATTATGTGAGCCTAGGTAAAGGGTATTTTTCTTGTTCTAAGGTGTCAGATAAAAAGAATTCTAGATGCTTCATTACTTTTAGATCCAAGTATCCATAAATTTCTAAAACACACCAATTAAACACCTTTGAATGGACAGGCAAAGCCTTTATGATCAAGTCTGGCTAATCATCCATCCTACAGTGTAGATGATTGCAAAGATTGAAGGCTACCTTTGTGATGTGATCACTAAGCTTATATACATTTGTGAAATGATCCTTGAACTGAATTTCAAGTTGGCCTTCTTGAAGAGAAAGCTAAGCTTCATCAACACAACACTACTTCCCTTGGTTTTTGAAATCTGTCAAACCTTCAGTACTTCTTACTCTTAGTTGTGAATTAGCAAAACAAATCCCACATGATGGTCCTGCGGACATCCTGGAATTTTGGGAGTCTTTTCTCCCATTCCCAGGAGTCGTTTAACCAAGACCCTGTTATTTTATCATGTATGCATCCATAAATCATGAAATCATGAAAGTTTATTTGGTGTCATAGCTCACTGCCAGCATAATTGCCTAGGTTTGAGTTATCCTAGTTGAAATAGGATACAATTAACTAATTGTATTTTGGTTGATTTCAGCTGATGGGATGTTCATGAAATAACTACCCCAGAAACATATTCCTCAGTTACCTGGTGTGCTGACCTTCACCCCCTTCATATGTATTTAGGTATGTTTGTTAAATATATAAATACACAAGAAAGGGTTTCCAAGTTGCACACTTGTCCTATGTATACAGATGTGTGTGGGACAACGTCAACCCAACCAATTCTGCTGGCAGTTATACCAACCCTGGGTCTTACCAAAATGAAGGCTTCAAGGACCTTTTTCATAAGCTATGTTCATGTAACTCAGGCTTAACATAAATAAAAAAGCCAGGTACTATCACTGTGCTGAAATTTTATCAAGGCAATAATAAAAAACAGCTGCTCTAATCTATTGAAATTCAAATGCACTATGATGCAATGGGAATCTCACTATATTGAGAGAATTATTTTCTATTTCCACATGAACTCATGACATTTATGCACAACCAATCACATCATGGGCCAATTCATTTAATCAAATACTACTGGGAAAAAACCACACACTTGGGAAATTTATTCTTATTAGCAGAACTTTGTCATACTTAAAATTTTGAAAATAGAATTACTCTCTCTCAACTCTTATCAAAAAACTTTTAATCCATGCCTTATATATATGGTTATCTTTTTTCCTACCAAGTACCTTTGAGATACCATAAAGCACTAGAAGGAGTAGGAATTTTGTCAGCCTGCTACTAATTCAGAGACATCCTGACCATAGAAAATTATACCAATATACAACTTATATTCTTAGTCTCAAAAGAATGCACACCTTACATCTTTTGTTTTGAAAGAAAATATTAAAACAAAACATATAACACAGAATCTAGATATAAGTTCTAAAGTATAAAGAAAACTGAGAATCTTATTTCACATTCTGAATCGACATGTAAATTAACCTAGGTTAGCTCAGCAAAAGTACCCCATAATTATTACTCCTTCATATCCCTTCACAAGGCCTTCAAGTTTTCATATGACTTAAAGATCTACATAACCTTAAATATATGCTAGTAGACTATGTAATTAAGGTTAATAGAGTTCGGGTATGATTCATAAATAAGGTTTACATCATCATTTCCATAGTTACATGTACCTGGTACCTGTAATAAAAGCCACAACCAACGCTGCAGCCATACTTTTCCTACTAAGGCCAAGATAGCCCAATTGGTTGGTTGTAAATAGACTACTGGTCCAAAAGGAAGGAAGACACAAAATTATTCACCTTACTGAGAACATCAAACCACTTTGGGCCTTTTGAAACATGTAACTAAGCCCTACCGTAACCAAACCAGTTATACAGGTAACTAGGGCTTAGTAGAAGACTAGACCAGGCAAAAAAGAGCTTCTGCTTTGCCCCCAAGAGCCCAGAATGGATATATAAACAGCCCTTCCTTCCCAAAAAATGATATTCCCATCTTCACTTAAATTTACCAGCTTTTACCCACCATATCTGTCAGCTTGCTACTAGTTCAGAGACAACCTGACTAGAACAAAAATAAACATAAAATAAAAAATATAGTATTAATCATTTAACAAAGAGTAATAAATGAATAGTAATAAGATAAAGCAACATAAAAAAGTAATATGTAAATAATAAATACATTATTACATAGTAAATTAATAATAAATAAACAAATACAATATTAAGTATAAAACAATGAATATGCTAATAAATAATAACATAAGTGGAAATATTATTTCATAATCTTAAAGAGCGTGTAAAATAACCTAGGGTTCTTCAGCCAAAGTACCCCAGATAACTTAAAACTTCTAGTAGTAAAACAACTTGAAAGAATATTACCACTAAAGCGCTGAATTAATTATTATACATTAAAATACAGAATAAAAACAATAAATACATGTACAAAACCACGAAATAACAATGTATTTAAATAAGAACATAATAAAATAAATACTTATGACATTAATAATATAAGTATATAATACTAGTAATGTACTATATATTTATCTATCTATTTATTTATTTTATTTAATTAAATACTAAATACACTAAGGATGATTCAGAGGGACAAAGACCACGAACCAGAGGAAGGAAATAACATGAGAACCTTCTGAAAATAAAAATTGAACAACTGTTCAAAATAAATGTATTACATCCTTAGTGGGAAATTATTGATTGACAGATCTCTGCAGTCATGCATTCCCAAAGAGCCTGCATGACAGGGATCAAACAAGAAGCTCTTGAAGCGCCCACAGAACAAACAAATACATGTATTTCACATTGTACACAATACAAAACAATTAAACTCTGACAAATGTGATCAACAGGTACATGTGATATTTAATCAATACATTTTGACATATGGTTAAAACCTTTGATCAAACACATCTAAAAAAACTTGTCAGAGGTTCAGAAGCGCCTCAAGATGCCAGCAAAAGAGCTTAGACAGGCTGTACCCATAGTAGACAGCCTGTACATATGGAAATTTGATTAAACAACTACATACATTTGTATTAAATCTTAACCCCTTCCTTTTAAATGTTCCCATAGGCAAAAATACATCCTGTGTTTCGCCATCAGGGCTCCAGAAAGGCATTCAAGGAGCCCTTGTTCCCCCTGTATTTTGCCTCCTCATGCTTTAATATATATACTACCACCTGTACCCACTTACATAACTTTTACAATTGTTATTCTGTCTGGTAAGGTCCTAGTATCTGTTCTTTAGCCCCTTCTTACTCCTTTGAAATTTCCCAGTGTCCACCCAGCTCTTCCAAAACCCTTTCCAAGCGCTTCCAACTGCCCAATTTCCCCCTGGACGAACCTCAAGTCTGTAAGGTAATTTATTACTAGTAAGTAGATAAGCCTTTCTCTTGAGATTCTCCCCCCATCTTTTATCTGGGATTTAAACCACCCCTGTTTACAGGCCCCAGTGTGTTCAGGTACTTAAATCCTCTGCTTGCAAGATACCTTTGAGGGATTAAACCACCCCTGATTTATCAGGCCCCTCATATTTTTAATTATATTAAATTTATTTAATATAATTAATCATCTTTTACCGCTCATACCTCATATCTTTATTGGTATTACCTCTTATAAATCCTCCCAGAGCTTTATATTGCTCTTTATCTTTTATTTTGCACCTTGTGTAGCTAGAAGGATTACTCCTTGGCATCACAGAGGCTGACAATATCAACCAGCTTTATAGCCTGTTATATAGTCAGTTTTTGCTCGTTTTATACCTGAAGTTCATTCAAAAAACCTTTCACCTTTATCAGCACTCAACATCCACCTGTTACTCAACCTTTTGAGCGCTTCTGGACCACCTACAACTCCCTGAAGAACCCCTGACAGGAAATAGAAGCAGTAAGTCTATTTCCTCCATTCCTTCAGTAGTTATTGTCTAGGTGTACTCCTTGTTCAAAGGACTAGACTTTCAGGTAGCCAAAATACCCCTTGTTCACTCAGGTCCTGAATATTTTAGAGGGCACAGTAAATACCCCTGTAACTCATGCCCCTCTGTTAAATAAAACTTTATAGTTTTTTTTTTATCTTTTCACCTTTTTTACCCACCTTTCACTGCACAACCTGCAGCTGTTTTTACCTTTCACCCTGTGTGGCTAGAAGAATCCAGTTCTTGGAATCTCAGAGGCTGAAAAATATGGTGGTGGCACCAGTGAGGTACCCCACCAAAGTCTTTCAGATAATCAGGAGTATCTCTAGGGTTGATATCTGTGGTTTATGCCACTGGACCTCAAAAATTGAAGAAAGAAGTGTTCTGAGATTCTGGGTTATTATATGTTGTTTCCTGTAAAATTTCCGTGTGCACTCTTCCCTTGCAGACAAGGATGGTGCACTGAAAACAAATCTCAACCATTCTAGTACCCAATCACTTGGATGAAAGTTCAAACTGGTTCAGAGAGATGCTATCATCTCACCAGTGACAATATATGAGGAAAAAAAAGAAAAGGGGAAAGTAGAATAACAGGGGAAAGATGAACTGACCTGATTCAGAGAGATGTGAGTATCTCTTCAGAGCCAGACTCAAGGGGGAAGCGCAAGGACTACAAAGGTCCCGCTTAGAACCAGTGATGGGTATTGTGTTGTATATACTTCCTTGTTTTGTGTTCACACTTCCTTCGTCTCTTGATCTAGACACATCAGGCTCAGGCTCCAAGTGCTATTCTTGTTAGTGACGTATTGATGTGGATGAATTCATCAAAACAGCGCCAAAGCCAACCCTTATTGGAGACCGAGTGAAGCTTTGTGGACTTTTATCTCCTTCCGATGCAATCAGAGCCAACTCAATTCCCAAAATATCCAACTGCTAGAAGCTTTGCTTCATCATAAATGCTCCCAGTCACACCGGCTCGTCTTGTGTCTCTGAATGATCACGCTGTGAGTCTGACCGCATCATTTTGCTGTTCAGACTCTAGCAGGAGTGTGAGATGTCCTCAGATACAGATCTTTTAGATTCAGCACTGATCTGTCGTTGCGGAAGTCCGAAGATAAACCATCAAGGTTTAATTCCTTGAAAGCACTATAGCTGGGACTTAAGACAAACTTTCATGTCCTACTTCCGCTCTCTCGCGCCAAGAATCCAGGCTTGTGAGCGCGCAAATCACTTGTGGGTTGATGAGTCGGATTTTATAGAGTATGTAGAATGAAGTTGCACGAGGTTGCAAGATACCTGAACATAGAAACGGGCTTGCCAAAAATGTTGCTAGATTGAGGCCTTGTGCACATGCAGGAGTTAGGAGCTGTTTACTGCAGGAAGAATCCTGTTGTTCAGAAACCAAATTGCAGCAATGAATAAATATCAAGATTCCAAGAATCGGGGTTGGCCTGAGGATTGAACTAGATAAATACATATTTATGTGAACCCATGATACCAACACACATTTGTACATGTGCGATTCATGTGAGGTGCATCTAACAATTTTTTGCAACTTTGAATTCGTGACAGCTGTTTTTCGAAAGGCCTGCTGCATATAAGCTCACTAGCCGGCCCTGGTATGTAATTTCAGCTCAAAGTTTCCTGCAGGTTTAATATCGTCTCTGAGCCACTCCGGTCAAGAGGTTAGGATATTCCTTGAATTGTTTCCAGAAGCTCTCTATTAACTACCGAGTCACCTCATAACATTAGCAGAGGATGATTAAGGGTCAACGAAAATACGACGATCGGCTCGAAAACACATTTCTACTCTTGGTGGAAAGGCTCGAAACTTTTTACTCAAACGAGACAAGGTTCACAAAATTTTCGATCACCGGTCATTTCAATCATGCAATCGATTATCAACTGCTTATCACTCCTAAAGCTCTCTTCAAACCTCGCAAGATTAAAATCCAAGATCAGATCTTTAAAGAAAATTTCTTTGATTCAGTACGCTCGTGATCTCTATATCAGTATCAGTCGAATTTTCTTATGGTTGGCTACAAAAATGAATAGGGCGGAAAATGACTTACATTGTCTCTCTCTTTAAATTTTGTGTACTCTGATATCAAAACAATACTTATCAAAATTGGTTTCAATGTCTCTTTTCGATGGTGTAAAGGATAACAACGGAAATAAAATGGTAACTACCCGTAAGAACAAGGAATGGACGTTTAAAATTAGCGAAGACCAGTCCTATACGTTTCATCAAAAGCTCACCGCTCGCAGTGGTTATATAGTGTGCGATAGCAATGGGAAGGCGGTGGCAAAGTTAAATGGTAAGCCTATCCTATCAAGAATATGACATATTTTTAGGATCATTCGGATACATTTTCCGAGAAGGAAGTGTAGGAAAAAGCAATGAACAACTTGGCTTTTGTTTTCAACTCCAGCAAAGAAAAGACCCCTTGCAGGTCACGATTATTATCAGATTGAAATCGATCAAAGGCATCCAATCGTAAGTTTTTGATTCATCACCACACTACAAGGGTAGGTATAACTTTCTACACGTTTTCTAATGACATTTTCCACCCACAAATTTGATTGCAATAATGAATCTTGCATCTCAATTCAATATTGAAGGTCGATATATTGACTGTTGTTGGACTATTGCTCACGTTAAAGGAAGAAAATGAACTACAAAAGGCGGCTGGAGGAATCAGTACTTTCACTCTAGGTGCTGTTGGAATAAACACGCACACTATTTAAGGTTTTCAAAGTCCAAAATAAAAACTTATCATATCATGGAATGTATACTACCGTAAAAATCTTCTTTGCAGTAAGATATGTAGACTTCGTGAGAAAATGTTTCAGTCCCTGCACAGAAGCTTTTGTGTTTTCATCATATATTTCCAATCTTTGACAACCGCAATTGTGGGAGGAATTTCCTTCGTTGTAAAGAAGAAGAAAAAACAGGACTTCATCAACTATGTCATCCTGTTCAGCCATTTATTAATTATCTGATTCTTTAATTTTAGTCATTATGGTGTTCAAACTTTGCATGAATAAACATGTAAATCCTCCATGGTAGTATTGATTAATACGACATGATTGTTTGATATCTGAAAAAAGCATTTTGATGAAAATACATAGGAGATCATCTTCATTGGCCTCATATACCGTTTGAGTTTAGTTAATTGCAACCTCTCTATATTGCAGTTGGTGGAGCCGAACAGCTACCTGCAGCAAATAAGTTTGAAATTGGTGATCCAATGCTGACATTGGCAGTTTGAGTAGTCCAAACAAAGCTTGAATTGAGCTCATTCTCCATTCAGCTGCTTGTCTCGCACACACAAGCTGCTCATTGTAAGAAGGGGAGATCATATAAATTGAAAACTCTTGAAAAAACCAGTAGTGGTAATAACTTGAAAACAGAAGAAACAATTTTCAATATATGATCATAAAATAAAATGAAAAAACATCTTTGAATATTTACCTGATAAGGAAGTTAACAAAATGAATAGGCAGACAACAATTCATGATTGAAATATGAGACAGAAACTAGAAATTGAGCAATGTGAGTGTTGAGTTGCCTGTTAGTCTGCTACCATGATGTATCACCAGCTGAACCATGAGCACTACCAACCAACACCCTGGCAGTCATGACAAGCGTCTGTAGCCTAGTTGGTAAAGGCAGCACTCTAGCATGTGTCTCAGCTTAGCTGAGGTCGTGAGTTCGAATCTCACCAGACACATCTCCATTTTACAGTCTCTACAGGTTATGAGCCCAGATTCTACCTAAGTGCTAACATAAGAGACTGAATGAAGATGTGAATGCTTCATGTAAGACCAAAAACCCCTCTAAGCCTACCAAGGTGTTCAACTCCCACAGTGGCCACGCCTACATGGGTCCTAATCCCCATACTTCCTTGGGTCAAATCCCCACACTTACGGGGAACTTAAGGTCTAATCCCCATACCTCTTGGGTTCAATCCCAACTCTCCACATCATGTAGCAGTTGCCTGTTAGTCTGCTACCATGATGTATCACCAGCTGAACCATGAGCACTACCAACCAACACCCTGGCAGTCACAAGCGTCTGTAGCCTAGTTGGTAAAGGCAGCACTCTAGCATGTGTCTCAGCTTAGCTGAGGTCGTGAGTTCGAATCTCACCAGACACATCTCCATTTTACAGTCTCTACAGTGAGAACAAACTTGAACATGAGTAACATTAAAAATAGTGGAGGTCTTCCCATTGTCTGGAAGCCCCTTCCAGATTCAAATCTGGAATTTCAGATTTCAGATTTTCAAAAGTTTCCTGATCCTGCCTCCCATCAACTTATAGTTTGTAGAGTTAGCAACCCTTCTCACAATCCACATGGGAAATTCACTCAACTGAACACTTCTGACGCCACCAACTCTGGTCCCTCATATCAGCTCCTCCATTCAGCCGGGCACCAGTTTCTTTGGCAATCTTACAATCAATGCACAGCTCAAAAACAGCAAGATTCCAAAGAAGCAGCTATTTTTATCCTTGCACTTGCAAGCATGGGTGGTCCTTTCCGGCAAATAAAAAAATATCTTTTTATTTTTGGAGCAACTGAAATATATATATATTTTATTTGTTAAATTCATGAATAAAAATAAAGTAAACAAGAAAAGATAACATGATTTTTAATGAAAATTTTACCTGAAAGCAGCACAAGACTCAAGTGATTTTGGTAGAGTTTTAAGAGGAAAGTAATTGGGAGTAGAATAAGGGAGAAAAAGGATGATATTTTAATATTCGTTCTTGTGAACTGCAGAGATGAGAAGAAGTTATATTACAATACATAAGGAAATATTTCAGTGGTAAGCTCAAAATTCTGTCCCTCATCTTGGTGATATTATTTGTCTTACGCTATTACTCACAAACTTCAGATACAAGAGAATTATTGTTCCTGGTATCTTTTTTGTTTAATTGAGTTCATTTTGCACAATGTGTATAATTTATCAGCTTCTATGTCTTTTCTATTTCTGGGAGAAAAAAAATAACTTACTTGTATATGAGTTAGTAGTAATCCTTGTGATAAGTTCTGGAATTGTTGAAGACAATGGTTCTGGAGCATGAGCGAGGATTTTCACCTTTCTGCCTGTTTCTGGAAGCCTGTGAATTAATATTCATCAGCTCTATGTATATTTCTATGCATTTGAACTGCGGACTGGTTACTAACCATTAAAAGCAGCTAGTTCTATTTTGTTTGACCCCGATTTCCCACATATCTAACACAGCTTTATCTCCCTGGAAACCCTCTATTGGACAGTGTGTGGGTGTATCTATGGAGCAGTAAAATCAACCAAGCATTAATCACAACAATGGGCATTGATGTTCAAACATTTGACACCTTGCTGAACAGTTTTACAACCCAACGGCATTCAGAGACAATTACGCAAAACAATGTTGACCAACATGGGGACCAACAAATATTTAGGTGATCACTCAATGCTGCCGGCTGTTTGGGGCTGATCCTCCACTGGCTAATTTCAAAAATTTTGGCATCCTCCCTCTAGCCAATTCTTTCCGTCACACCAGCTGTCTTTTCTCAATATCTGGAAACAGGCCTTCAGCATCTCCTCATGTGGTTCTGAAAGAATTGAGACAAGTTCCAATTTTCTGTTCATCAACCAAGTGCACAATTACACCCTATAGCAAGGTAGTCAAGGAACATTTTCCACTGCTCAAACAGTGGTTTGGGGTTGTTGATGGCTTGAGCCTGCCAGGGCTAGTTTCAGAAGATGATGATTGACTCCCATCCATTATAGATGGCTTTGATGTGCTTAAATAAATTGACCAATTCTTATTATCAGCATTCATAGTTCATACTACAATGGTTGGACATGTTCCAACTATTGCAGTTGCATCCTTGCATTCTCCCCGGATGGTTAGTTGATTTATTTGGTTTTTGTGGCACGATTCTGCAGTTTCAGAGCCCCTATACTTGGAGCTTTTTCCCAACACACCACTGGGGTATCAAATTCTAAGCAGTGCAGCTTTCCCTCAGAAATCAGAGAGGCTACCGCAGCAGATTCTTTCCCCTGTGAAAGTTGGTGATTGGCTCCCATTGATACCAAGGTCTTATTCTAGGCTGAAGGTCCCCAACAATAAGGTTGTCTCAGAAAGTCAGGCTGCAGAGTGGGGCATGTGTTCAAACCAAGGAATTTATTTGAGGCTGAAGTTGCCCCTCCTGGAAAGCAATCATAGATTACTCTTTGATCTCCTCCAGATAGTATGCCAATTGCATCAAGTTTGGACTTGCATGATTGGAATAAATAAATAAAAACTGTGTATGAAACAGTTTGGGATGATTCAAGGATCTTATGCCAGGAATTTCACTGGAAGTTTTTCTCTGACATTGAAAAGCAATGTTGCATTAGTCAATATTATAATGGATGGCTGTAGATCAACTCAGTTTTGCAAACAATTCTCAAACTCATTTTGACGCAAGCACCAGTCCAGTTTGATTATTCAAAATATATTCAAAATAGATAGGAATAAAAATTGAAAAGAGAGCAATTTATAAATAAAAGAGAGAAGAAGAAAAATTGAGAGAAAAATAAAAAATCAAGAGAAAAATAAAGTGAGAAGAAAAATAAATTTTGAGAAGAAAAGGAAATGAAGAGGAGAAAAAAACAAGAAATGAAAAAAAATACAATCAAGAGATGAAAACAATAATAAATTTGACAGAAGCAAGAACTAAATCCATTCTTGTGAGTCAGGTGGAATGGAGGATCCTGCTGGGGGCAAGTGAGAGTCTGAGGTCACTGATGGGCTGAGAGTTGGTCCGGTGTAGCTTTGGGGTGACTGACTGCCAGGGAAGCCCAACAAGTGGGGATTTTTTGAGTGTGAAGGTCCTGAAGAAAACATTCCATTTGATGGAAATGTTCCAACCCAACCCAAGCTTCCAGACATGGCTCCTCTCTGTTGATTTTCCATTGACTTGATAGAGAAGTCTTCTTGGAGCTGTACCACCTTGACCTGGTGCCATAAGTGTGAAATGTCAACAGTCTTTTGAGTAAGTTTGCATTTCAACTGGCAAAATTCTTGCTGAGAATGAGCCAACCTTTACTGGAGTCAGGTATTTTCATCCTGAATATTTGCAACCTGAATGTTGATCCCATCATGCAAGTGCTTGATTTCCTTCTCAAGTTGCATTTTTGTTCAGTGAAAATCCTGAAAATGTATGCTATAGAGTTGCACCATTCCCTGGTTGCGGTATTGTCTATTGCAGGCCTCTGAATTGAAGAAAGAGGCCAGATTATCCTGGAGTACATTCACACATGGCTGCTTTGATTGGCAAGTTGATGAGGACAGTGACACATTTCAAGTTTTTCCCTGCAATTGATGACATGAAATTGATTTACTTGGAGTGTCTGATATAAATTGCATCTGGGTGCCACCCTTGGTTTGTTGATCATCATCCCTTGGACCAGGCAAGTTTGGTACATCTTACCCAACACCATTGCAAAATGGGGGAGGAAAGAAAAATGTATTTTTAAGTTGTGTGTAACAGTGATGTCTGGACTTGAAACACACATACCACTCATCATTGCTTTCATAATTGTCTTCATTGTGGTCCACAACAGCATTGTGAGCCACCTGCTGCCAAATTTCCAGTTCAACTGGCTTTGCATCATGCACATGAGGGGGAAACAATGTATTGCCAGTTGGTTTTTGGGCATCAGATAGGCTTTTAAATTTGGTCTTCAAAGGATCCAAATTGCAGAAAGAATTTTGGTTTTTTGAGGAAAAGGCATTGTAGATGTGTTGTAATTTGGTCCACTCTTGACTTCCCAGAGGTAGAACTTTCTTGCCTGCTAAAACAAGAGCAGCACAGTCAGCCTCATTGTACCCCTGGGAGCCAGGAGCCCACCTGCCACCTATTTTTGACTGATTTGATATAGATTGTTTACTCATTGGTTGGCAACCTTTTTCCTGGGATTATGGGGGATTGGTATGTGTTTATTGAGAGGCCATTTCTTCATTTACAGGTTCTGTTCCAGTTTTTTTGGATATTTTTTTTTGTTTGCTCTTGCTCTAAGTTTTGATATCTTTTAACTTTATTGCAGCACCCTATTTAAAAGCTAGTAGTAGTATGACACTTTAAAGAGAAAGATAAAAGTTAAATCTGATAACAAAATTGTTCATAACATAAAAAAATAAAACTAAAGAAATACCTTCTTGAGAGTTGAATCCTAACTAGAACTTGATTTGATTCTTGCAGAAGACTAATATAGGAGTTTAATTGTAACAGACAAAACATCCTAGAAAAAATAAGAAGTTAATGAAATGATATCTCTTATCAAAGAGAATGTAGAGAAATTAGAAAGATAACTGAGAGTTGATTAATACCTCCACTCTTTTCTGAACCAAGCTACTCCTGAGTCTTCATAATCTTTTCAAGTTGAGTGTATCAGATTCAATCAGCAGTCTAGGATGTGTTATCAAAAATTGATTAAGGGATTGATGTTTGACAGAGTGAGAGCAATGAAGTAAGAGCTAAGATCATACTAGTTCACTTCAGAATTCAACTTGTGGTCTTAAGGAACTTGAGATTTGAAATAGCTTATGTGATCCACTTCACCTGACAATCAGGATTATTCACTAACACTTTCTTCTGGTTGTTTGGAAACCCTCCTGTAGTTTTAGGAAGAGGTTTGCCCCAGGGACCTCCAAAAAATCTGGAAAAAAATGCCCAGATATGGATTTGGAAGAGGTTCCTAGATTGAAGGGAAGACCTCCAGTAAGCTACCTCTAAATCTCCCCCTGAAATTGTCTCTTAGATTGGCAATTTTATTCTATGAATTGATATTTTATGAACTCATGTGGGGGGTTGATAAACCACTCCCCCCCCGGGCGGGCGTTGATAAACGCACGCCAACGGCGCACACCAACGCCAACCCGCACGCCAACGCCAACCCGCACGGCAATTTTTTTTGGCGTGCGGGGCCCACACGCCATTTTTTTTTGGCGTGTAGGGTCTACACGCCAAAAAAAAAGGGCGTGTGAGACCCACACGCCAAAAATGGCGTGTGGTTCCCACACGCCCTTTTTTTTTTGGGGGTGTGGGCCCCGCACGCCAAATAAAATTGGCGTGTGGGCCCCGCACGCCAATTGTTTGGCGTGCGCTCCCACACGCCAAACAATTGGCGTGTGGGAGCGCACACCAAAAAATTGCCGTGCGGGGCCCACACGCCAATTGTTTGGCGTGCGGGTCCCTCGCTCACATAATCGAATGGGAGGGACCATTCGATTACGTGAGCGGGGCCCCTCCCGGCTGACGAGGTTATACAACCTCGTCAGCCGGGAGGACTTCCTCCCGGCACGAGGTTGTATAACCTCGTCGGCCGGGAGGACTTCCTCCCGGCTGACGGCGTGAACGACAAGGTTATACTACCTCGTCGGCCGGGAGGACTTCCTCCTGGCCGACGAGGTTGTATAACCTCGTCGGCCGGGAGGAAGTCCTCCCGGCCGACGAGGTTGTATAACCTCATCGGCCAGGAGGAAGTCCTCCCGGCCGACGAGGTTATACAACCTCGTCGGCCAGGAGGACTTCCTCCTGGCTGACGAGGTTGTATAACCTCGTCAGCCGGGAGGAAGTCCTCCCGGCTGACGAGGCTATACAGCCTCGTGCCGGGAGGAAGTCCTCCCGGCTGACGAGGCTATACAGCCTCGTGCCGGGAGGAAGTCCTCCCGGCTGACAAGGTTATACAACCTCGTCGGCCAGGAGGACTTCCTCCTGGCTGACGAGGTTGTATAACCTCGTCAGCCAGGAGGAAGTCCTCCCGGCTGACGAGGCTATACAGCCTCGTGCCGGGAGGAAGTCCTCCCGGCTGACGAGGTTGTATAACCTCATCAGCCGGGAGGGGCCCCGCTCACGTAATCAAATGGTCCCTCCCATTCGATTATGTGAGCAAGGGGGCCCACACGCCAATTTCATTTGGCGTGCGGGGCCCACACGCCGTTGCTGTTAGTCTGCTACCATGATGTATCCCAGCACCATGAGCACTACCAACCAAACCCTGGCAGTCACAAAGCCTAGTTGGTAATTTACAGTCTCTACATGTGGGAACCACACGCCATTTTTGGCGTGTGGGCCCCGCACGCCAAAAAAAAATTGGTGTGCGGGTTGGCGTTGGCGTGCGCCGTTGGCGTGCGTTTATCAACGCCCCCCCGGCACGCCCACACCCAACACACGCCAATAAAAAAAAAGGTGTGCTGCCCGCACACCTTTTTTTTATTGGTGTGCAGGCTGCATGCCCATCCCTGGGCGTCAGCACACCTGTAGATGGGCATGCAGGCTGCATGCCCATCTGCAGGCGTGCAACACTGCAGGCGTGCGGTCGCACACCCCGTTCAGAAAAGGGCGTGCGAACCGCACACCCTTTGTATGTGTATTAGGCAGGGGCACACCCCTGCCTAATACACATAGAAAGGGTGTGCGGTTTGCACATCCTTCCTATGTATATAGGCAGGGGCGTGCCCCTACCTATATACATAGAATTGGTGTGCGGCTTGCACGCCAATTCTATGTATATAGGTAGGGGCACGCCCCTGCCTATATACATGCTGATGTCATGCGTACACAGGAATGTACGCATGACATCAGCATTGAGGAGGTTGTACAACCTCCTCAACCGGAGGAAATCCCTCCGGTCAAGGAGGGTATACAGCCTCCTTGACCGGAGGGAATCCCTCCAGCCAAGGAGGTTGTACAGCCTCCTTGACCAGAGGGAATCCCTCCGGCCGAGGAGGTTGTACAGCCTCCTTGACCAGAGGGAATCCCTCCGGTCGAGGAGGTTGTACAACCTCCTTGACCGGAGGGGGATTCCCTCTGGTCAAGGAGGTCATACAACCTCCTTGACTGGGGGGATCCCTCCGGCCAAGGGGCTTGCAGTCCTCCGCGGCAGGGTGTGCGGCTGCACGCCCATCCTTGGGGGTTTCGCACGCCTTTAGATGGGTGTGCAAACTGCACGCCCATCTACAGGTGTGCCCACGCCCAAGGATAAGCGTGCAGCCCGCACGCCAATAAAAAAAAAGGTGTATGGGCTGCACACCTTTTTTTAAGGGCGTGCATGGGCGTGGGCGTGGGTTTATCAACCCCCACTCATGTGATATCAAGGTGATGAGCAACAATCTTGATGAGTTGTTTTACCTATACTTGAATCTTGATGTGCTTTGGCCTTCTTGTTTGTTCTTGAGGGTGAAGATTTTTCCAAACTTGTAAAAGACTTGACTCAAGTACTTGAGCCAGTGTACAGTAGAAAATGTTCTAGAAATTTGGAATATTTTTGATAAGCTGGTGAAAATTACATGTCATCAAATTGAATTTTGGTGACATTTCATCTAACACTCATTGAGCAGCTTGAGGTGGAAATAGGATTGGGATGTGTCTGGTAGCCTCTCTCCTTGCTCGGCTGGTGGCAATATGCTCTTTTGGATTTGCTTTCTCTTCCATGGGAAATCTTTAGCACTGATGATTTAATATCCAGCTGGTATGTTGTTCAGAAGCTTCAAGTACAGCCTTTCTGCTATGTGGGATTCATGCCAAGAGCCAGGAGCATTGAGGATTGAATGCATCAGTTTTATGTGGAAACTTTAGGCGTTGTCTCCTTCTTATTTAGATAGAGTGATTAAAGGATTGTATTTCACTATTTATGATCAGATGAACAACTTAATAATAATATAAACAAGGTCAATAATTGAATGATTATTGTAGAGTTATTGAGAAAAGTAGAATTAATACCTTAATAATAACACTACAGTGTGTCTTCAATAATATAATAAAGTTCTCGAAATTTTACTTGCTGAGAATCTTGATGGAATCAGTTGAGTATGTTGACCAGGTCTTGAGGCTTATTGTAGAAGGTTTGTCGTAGTGTGGTGTATCTTGAAGTTGCTGATATTGATTGTTTTGACTTCTTTCTTCTTTCCCTGATGAATTATCAATGTGAGGACAAATTCAAACTTCAGTCTTGAAAAATGAAGTATTCACACTCTGGATCCTAGATTCTAACCCTCTTGCGCTCAGGCCATGATTCATTTGAAGACTCTTCTGTTGCGTTGTTAATAACTTCAACATTTTACATTGCTGTGAAGCATGAGGTCTTTCATGCACTTGGCAGGGCGTTGATAAACGCACGCCAACGGCGCATGCCAACGCCAACCCGCACACCATTTTTTTTTGGCGTGTAGGGTCTACACGCCAAAAAAAAAGGGCGTGTGAGACCCACACGCCAAAAATGGCGTGGGGGTCTCACACGCCCTTTTTTTTTGGCGTGTAGGCCCCGCACGCCAATTTTTTTTGGCGTGCGGGTCCCACACGCCAATTGTTTGGCGTGCGGGTCCCCCCTTGCTCACATAATCGAATGGGAGGGCCCATTCGATTACGTGAGCGAGCCCCCTCCCGGCTGACAAGGTTATACAACCTTGTCAGCGGGGAGGACTTCCTCCCGGCACGAGGCTGTATAACCTCGTCAGCCAGGAGGACTTCCTCCCGGCTGACGAGGTTATACAACCTCGTCAGCCAGGAGGAAGTCCTCCTGGCCGACGAGGTTGTATAACCTCGTCGGCCGGGAGGACTTCCTCCTGGCCGACGAGGTTATACAACCACGTTGGCCAGGAGGAAGTCCTCCCGGCCGGCGAGGCTATACAACCTTGTTGGCCAGGAGGAAGTCCTCCTGGCTGAAAAGGTTGTATAACCTCGTCAGCCGGGAGGACTTCCTCCTGGCTGACAAGGTTGTATAACCTCGTCGGCCAGGAGGACTTCCTCCTGGCTGAAAAGGTTGTATAACCTCGTCAGCCGGGAGGAAGTCCTCCTGGCCGACAAGGTTGTATAGCCTTGCCGGCCGACTTCCTCCTGGCCGAGGACTTGTTCCTCCTGTTATACAGCTTGTGCGAACTGAAGGTTGTATAACCTTGTCAGCCGGGAGGGGGCTCGCTCACGTAATTGAATGGGCCCTCCCATTCGATTATGTGAGTGAGGGGGGACCCGCACGCCAAACAATTGGCGTGTGGGACCCGCACGCCAATTGTTTGGCGTGCGCTCCCACACGCCAGACAATTGGCGTGTGGGAGCGCACGCCAAACAATTGGCGTGCGGGCCCTACACGCCAATTTTATTTGGCGTGCGGGGCCCACGCGCCAAAAAAAAATGGTGTGTGGGAACCACACACCATTTTTGGCGTGCGGGTCTCACACGCCCTTTTTTTTTTGGTGTGTAAGGCCCCGCACGCCAAAAAAAATTGGCGTGCGGGTTGGCGTTGGCGTACGCTGTTGGCGTGCGTCTATCAACGCCCCACTTGGCATGACTTGCAAGTTTGAATGTAACTTTGTAAATCATCATATTACTTTGGCCACCATCCCTGCCCCCAAAAGATCTGAAGGGTACAGTCTCTGTCACAGTGGCAAAGTTCATCATTAACCATTCTTAATAAATAAAACCAATACACATAAGAGATGAATGGGGACCACTCTTTCAAACCACAACGGCCCAGATATATCAAGGTCTTGTTGTCTGGATTGTATTTGAACAACTCAATTTTTTCCTTTGCTCTAACAATTGAGTACTCTGGAATCCTGTCTGGTAAGTCTCTCCTGTCCATTAAATAAGTTATAATTAACTGCCATTCTGACTCATGTAATTGATTGGTGACTTCTTCTAGCAACACAAGGTTGCTTCTATGCAAAAAAGCGTTGGGAACTACGTTATTGGTTCCCTTCACTGCCAGCATAATTGCCTAGGTTGAGTTCATCCCAGTTAAACTAGGATGCAAACAACCAATTTAAAGTAGGTTGACCTCAACCAATGAAATGTAAAACCAAGGGGGGTCCCTTGGATTTATATTTCATGAGTTGATTTCAACCAAGTTTAAATTGGTTGAGTGCATCCCAGTTTAACTGGGATGACTTCATCCTAGGCAATTATGCTGGCAGTGCTTTTTTGCACCGGATATCAATGCATATTTTGGAAAAATCTTCAATCTAGCAGAGGAGAAGCTTTGTAGGCAACAGCTGGGTCTGTAGATACGCCAGGGAAGAATGGTCAGTGTATACCACCGTCTCCTCAACTTCTCCATCCAAATAGATGTGCCATTTGCACCATGCATGAATGATAGCTAAAAACTCCCTTTCCTGTGTGGGGTATTTAACATGTGCCTTGTTTAGCTTGCTTGACTCAAACGCTACAGGGTGTAGCATCAAATTGTTGCCATCCTGCAACATCACCGCCCCTATGGCAAAGTCTGAAGCTTCAGTCTCCATGACAAACCTTTTCAGGACGTCTGGTATCAGGAGGTGTGTTTACTAACACTTCTTTCAACTGACAGCAAGCCACCTCCTGCTTTGGCAGCTACTGAACGGGCTGTTGTTTTGCTACACCACCCAATGTTAGGTCATGTAGCGGGGCAGTGATTTTTGCAAAATTCTTTACTCATCTGCAATAGAATCCGCACAGTCCAAGGAAAAAACAAACATTGTAGACCGTCTGAGGTTGTGGCCAGTCTTGAATGCTACTAAGATTTTGCTCAATCAGATGGGTTTTGTTTAATCCAATGATGTGGCCTACATACTGTATCTTACAGAGGCCAAATGCGCAGTTAGTGCCTCTTAACTTCAAGTCCTCACACCTTAGTACCTCAAGGACTTCTTTGACATGCTGAACATGGTCTTCTTCACTGGCCAAATATATCAGAATATTGTCAAGGTAGACATGGACAAATTTGTCTAATATAAATGGTTTCAGGATCTTTGTCATCATATGCTGGAACGTCAAAGGTGTGTTCACTAGGCCAAAAGGTGTTAGGAACCACTCATAATGGCCATAATTAGTCCCAAGAACTTTTTTAGGGACATTGGTCTCTGCAATCTTCATCTGGTGAAAACCCTGTTGAAGATTGATCTTGGAGAAGAAACAAGCTCCCTGCAGTGCATCAAAGCACTCTTAAATCATAGGCAATGGGTAACTGTCTTTCTTGGTAAGGGAATTCACTTTCAATAATCAACACACAGCCTCATTTTTCCCAATGTGGGATTTTTTACCATGAGTATAGGGGAAGACCACACAGATTTTGATGGCCTGATGAAGCCGGCTGTCTGCAGGACCTTGAGCATTTCTTTCAGTGTCCCCAAAAGGGCCGGTAACAACTGCCGCACTGGTTGATGAACGGTGTGAGAACTCCTTTTGGGACGGGGGTAGTTCTGTGAGGGGGAAATAGCAGTTATAGTATTTCAGGTATGTATGAATTTATTACAACTGTTAAGGGTGGTTTGAAAGACCTGCCCCTCTATTTACTACAAGAGTTAACACAACAATTTTATTTATTGTTGTGGCTGATAACTTTCTTTTTGTTTTCTTTAAGAGAACTATTTATGTAGTAATCTCTTATCAGACAAAGATCTAATTTCAACTTAAAAATACTCAGCAATGAGCTTGATGAAAGGATCAGGGAAGCAGATAGTGGATGGATTGTTACAGAAAGTTCTGCTGAATGGAATACAAGCTTTTTGGAATTGATGAGGAAAAAGTATTTATATGTTTTATGTTTTATGTTTTATGTTTTATTTATTTATTTATTTATTTTTAGATGTAGTCTGAGGAAATGAGTAAAAGGATGTGTTGGTATAATGTGAAATATTCAAAGTGTTGTACCCTCTTCCTTAACCTTTATTTAAAAGAGCATAAATTTCCTTAAATTTACCCTAGATTTCAATTATGCACTTATATTGCTACTATTTTAGCTTCTGAAAGATAATGAAAGAATATAATCCTGCATGATACTTGAAACAAGGTTTGGAATACCACAACGGCCTCAGTGTCTGCGGTGTTAACCAGATGCTCAATAGTTCTTGGTTTTGTAGAAACCGTCTCAATAGGTCCAAAGACCTTGCCAAAGCTAGTAACTAGAGACTGAAAGACCTCCTGAGTGAGTGGTTGGTTCCAAAGTCAGTGGGCAAGCCCACTGGTAATTCTTCCCTCAGCCCTTTCACTCCTTCTGATTCCATAAGACATAGGAACAACTCCCAGGCCCCTTTGTAAAACTTGTGGCACCAGATAGAGCAAGGCAGGAAAGCTTTGTCCTCCTCCGTCATCACCGCCAACTCATGAGACATCAGGCTGAAGATTGTTGAAAAGGCTAAGCTGAAAGGAACAAAATTACTGAATCCATACCTCAGGTGCCATGTATTGGAATCCCAAGTGGTTGACATAAAATTCTTGGATATCCAATCACTGCCTGGCCAAGCGGTCCTCCACTAGATAATGGAATTCTGTGCAAAACCCTTGGGGTTCATCTGGTACAACCTTGACTGCAAGGCATACATCAATGCATAGGAAGTCCTGAACAACATTGGAAGGCATCTCCGGAGACTTACTTCAAGTCTCAACTGGCCCATCTGACGTGGCTGCCCCCATGCCTGGGCAACTGGCAGTTTTTTCCACGGTGACTCAAGTCACAGCAAGGCTCAAGTAACTCCTTCTTGAAACTAGATAGATTGCACAAGGGAGAAGAAGTTACAGCTAATGTTGGTGGGAGAGACAATCCCTCACCAAACTACTCTTTTTTTTTTCTTAGCCTGTTGGGCCTTCTCCTATGCCTTCTGGGAAGTGGTCTTGGGTTCTGGGCATGCCCTGGCGGAGTGCCCTTTGGCAATGGTGGGCCCGCTATGCTAAAACTTGCTGTAGCATAGTGTAATGTTGGCTTTTTTAGCTACACTAACTCAAATTTAATTTTAGCTGAAGATTGTTTCAGCTAACACTAAAAAAATTCATTGAAAGAAAAAATAGTGGTTAGCGTAGCATCAGCACCATTAAAACGAATAATTAATGCTACAGAAATATCCTGTTAGCTGATTTTTAGTGTTGTTAGCTGGAGCAAATGCTACACTAAATGTTAGTGTAGCACTCTTGTCAGCTACACTAACTGTTAGTGTAGCACTCTTTTCAGCTGCACTAACTTTTAGCATAGCAATCTTTCCAGCTATGATAACTGTTAGCATAGCACCCTTTTCAGCTAAACTAACTGTTAGTGTAGCCCCCATTTTCACTATCCTAACTGTTTGTTCAGTGCTATATGTGCAGGAGTATAGCAATCATGTCTTGTCTTGAGGCTTTGATACTTGTAAATTAGTAATTTTATGCCTTTGATAATTCAAATGAGGTCCCCAGAATGGTTTCATCCCAAGATCCATCATTTAACATCAACAGCATTTCAATGAAAATAAATCAGGCATGAAAATAAGGAAATAATCCTAAATTTTGAGGCCAAATGAAGCTAATTTTTATGAGCCTGAATGCCACATGGAAAAACAATTAGTTTTTGAAAAAAAAAAAAGAAAAAGAAAAAGAAATAGAAATAGATGGAAATTAAAAATAAGCTGTTTTGTTAAAACAGAATTTTGATTGCTTCACTTGTGCAAGTATAGCTTTCTGATTGCTTTAATTGCACAAGTACAGGATCCTAATTGAGCAGAGTGGACCATCTCTGACCTCAGACAGGGGAATTTATCACTCCTGCTATATTAAAAGTAGCTAAAAAATACCTAATTGGTGTCACCCTCATCACAAATCCTAATTTGTGATGAGGAATACACCAATTGGGTAAGGATTTTGAATGAAGAATCCAATTTTTGAGTGTTTTGCAAGATTTCTCAGAGAGTTGAACACAAGATTTTTCAGATAGATCAATATGCCCTGGATCAATCATGATCTTGCAGTTCATATTCCTCCTTGAAATCAGGACTATGAGGCATGAGGTCTGAACTGAAAAAAGAAGAAGAGATTGATTGAAATTTAAAGGAGCTCTCCAAAATTACTGGGGCACCTGACTGACCGCCCTTTGAGTTTGGCAACATCAAATGACATGGGTTTGAAGAGATGGAAGTGATGCTGGTTTCAGCCTTCTAGGAACTTAAACAACTCTCAGGGGCACCTTACTGACCCCCTTTGAATTTTCCTGATTGGTGTTACCCTCATCACTACTATTTTAGTAACATAGCAGGAGTGATAAATTCCCCTGTCTGAGGTCAAAGCTGGTACACTCTGCTCAATTAGGATCCTGTACTTGTGCAAGTAGAGAAATCAAAACACTATACTTGCACAATTGAAGCAATCAAAATTATGTTTTAACTCCTGTACTTGTGCAAGTACAGCAATCAAACAGCTAATTTTTTATTTCTATCTATATGTATTTTTTATTTTTGTTCAAAAAGAAATTGTTTTTCCATGTGGCTTCCAGGCTCATAAAAATGATCTTCATTTGGCCTCAAAATTTAGGATTATTTCCTTATTTTGATGTCTGATTTTTTTATTGAAATGCCTTTGATTTTAAATGATGGATCTTGGGACAACACTGCTCTGGGGACCTCATTTGAATTATCAGAGGCATGAAAATACCAATTTAAAAGCATCAAAGCCTCAAAACAAGACAAATTGTGCAAGGGAAAAACTTTCACCATTCCCATATCCTTTTCTTTGCTCAACCACATCAGACCAAATATTGGTAAAAAAAGCATGGATTTAATCCACCCAAAAAATTCTTTTCAGATTGTTTACTTTTCTGGATCTAGAATTTTGGTTGTGGTTTCAATTCAAACACAAGAAAGAAGTTGTATTTCTCTTCTAAGAGATTTCATGCAGCAGTATTTTGCTTGTTGAAACCATAAAAACAGCTTATATTCAGCAGCCATGTTAACTGGTCAAACTAACAGTTGCAGGAAAAACTAAACCCACTATTTGAGCATAGTGTAATGGGAAAACTTCAGCTAACAGCTAACATTTAGTGGGAAAAAATCCGCTAATAGCTAACAGTTAGTGTAGCATAGGGTAGATCTAATCCCCCTATGCTAATGGAAGCTTCAAAATTTGTTAGCAGAAAAAATATTATGCTACTTGTTAGTGTAGCAGTTATTTTCCAAAGCTAACACTAAAAAGGTTTGGCTGCAAAACTTCTTCCTTAGCTAACTGTCAGTTTAGAAAAGTGTAGCATCAGCTAACACTACAAATGATCTGGCAAACAAAATCCCTGCTACGCTAACAGTTAGTGGCCAAATATTGTAGTGTAGTGTAGTGGCCCACCATTGCCTTTGGCCTTGCATTTATGGCACAGCCAGGTATTTTTCTTCTGGACCTTTCCCCCTTTGCCTTTGGTGTGGTGTTTGCCTGAAATCAAACCTCTGGCAACTGGTTCGGCCACCAAATTGTGGGAGTGTTGATTGTTGGTGATTGCTGCCATGAAAAAGTCCTTCATCTTGCATGGGTTGCTACAAATGTTCTCTCTGGTCACAAACTTCTGAACCTTCCTGGATAGGCCTGGTGTGAGTTGGGTGATGAACGTGGTCTGTTCATTGTGGGCAATGCTAATTGTCTTTTCCTTCTGCTTCCAAGCGCAGAAACACTCATAGAAAAATTGAACGGCCTCACCTGGGCCTTGCTTCAACTTCCCCAACTCCACCGCCAACAGAGCTGGTGTGGTGGCCAATGGATTCAACCTCAGGAGCCAAACCTTAAACTGCGGCCAGCTCCAAGGCTGAACGTCTTCTGCGGAATGTCCATCCAGTCTTGAAAAGCCTTGCTTCTGAGGCACTGGCTGGAAACCCTGTGCCAAATTCCCGGGTGGGCTCCACGGTTGTTAATGATAACCGCATGTAGCCATGAGGAGGTACTGTCACCCAGGCCTCCCGCAAAATTTGGGCTGTCTGTTTCTGGCCATCCCTTCAGGACCTTCAAAGGATCCATCTTGGGTGGGATTTATAATTCCAGCATGTTGGCTGGCTCTAGCCCCTGATTTTGGCCACCCTGCTGGTACCCTGTCACCGGGCCCAAATGCTGGTATCCAGTATACTGATATCCTTTGGCTGGAGCCGTTTGCTGATATCCTCTGGCTTGCGCCGACTGCTCATACTCCCTGGTGTGGGCCACATGTGCGCCGGAAGCCGGTATTCTGAATACAAAACGGAACTGGGGGAAACCCCCCCTACAATAGAGAGAGGTTGCCTTATATGGGCACCTTGAGCAAGAAACAAAGATTGTGTATAAGAGTCTACAGCTGTACAGGACAAACCCCTGCAGCTGTAGCTAAACAAGATGAGATGAGATGTGTAGGCTAACTCTGGGCCTAGCCCAATCTAGGCAAGGGAGGCTGGTGACTCCTGCGTTTCAACTGCCAGCTGGACACCTGTAGCCAGGCTACAATGTGCAGGTCTGAGATTTTGTAAATTTACCAGCAGCGTTACAACTCAAGATTGATGAACCCCTAGAAATGATCAGCTCATCAGGCTTCAAATTTGATTTCTTCTTCTTTTATCTGGGTACATGTTTACATTTGAATCTAAGTACCCATTCTATATTTTTAAAGTATAGAACCCAACTCAAGTTAAGTTAGTTTGGTTGATCTACTCAAAATCACTTTTGCAGGTGCTTGAAGCCTTAAATTTTAGACTAAGCAGCCTCAGTAGCCCAGTGGTTGTGAGCCTGTGTCTCTTGAGTGAAAACAGAACACAAGATTTGGGGGGAAAAGTAATAAATTACTTAGTAGTAAAATATAAACAAAAGATTCTAAGATGAATAAAGAAGATCTTAAGAGATCTGAGGAGCTGCCTACTGAGGGTCAGCCTCTTCTTCCACAACTGAAACTGGGTGAAGGTACTTGGTCAAAGGAAACTGAAGCAATTTTTTTTTGGTCAAAAGAAACTGACTCAAGGATTCTTAGACGGAAACCTGGTTGATTTTCCCAGGATAAAATCAACAAAACAACAAGGGGATAAGATCAGAGTGATCAAGCAATTTAATGCAACTAATGCTTTGTTTAGGCAGGAATAAATCCTCTGGGTTTATGCCAATAATGAGGAGCCAGTGATATAGTAGAAAAAGGGAAAGGGGGAGGATACTGTGGAACAGACAGACTAGGGGAAGAAGGATGATAGAAGAAGTTGAAGAGGTAGCAGAAGAAGGGACTCACTAATTGATTAAATGACAGTGGTACTGAGAAATAATCAGAGAAGTGAGGGCCTTACTTAATATTCTAAAGTGTGTAATAGTCCTTTTTCCTGAAGTGTGTGGTTGTTGTGTGGTATTCTGGAGTCTGTGTATCTTCTGGGTGTAGAGGATACTCAGAGTCAAAAATTTCACAGTTTGCTGACATAATCAGTGCTTGCTTGTGGTCAGCTTGCATCTGAAACACTGGATAGCAGTTTTTAGAATAAATTCACCAGTAATTCATTAACTATATGAAGGAGTAAGATATAGAGAAAATGCTCAGTTGTAACTAGGGCTAAAATATGATGAGGAAGCAGAATATGAAGTCAAAACAAGTGGAAATTCAAAACTGTAAATGATATGATTATGTTTTGGTCTTAAAATGTGCGTAAGGAAGACTTGTAGGCTAATTGTATTAGCTCTAAGGCTGACAGTGGTAGAGTGGTTGCCTAGTACAGCCACCCCAAAAAAGGTTGTGGCTTTTTGCGCATCCGTTGAAACTTTCTGCCGCAGCGGGGTGACTTTTGCGCAGCAGAAAAGATCCGTGCACAAGGGACGTGCGCGGGGAAATGAGGGGGCCCGCGGGGCACAATTTGAGTACTACATATACTCGGCCCATCACCCGCCACCACCACCCCCCCCACCCACCACCACCACCACCACCACCACCACCCACCACCACCACCACCACCACCACCACCACCACCACCACCACCACCCACCACCACCACCACCCATCACTAAGTGCATCCAATCAGAAGGATTTGGTTGGGAAACTTAGTGGTAGCCAGAGCAGTGGAAGATCAAACTGGTATCAGGAGACTTGGAAACTGCCTCTCTACCTATCACTAAGTGCATCCAATCAGAAGGATTTGGTTGGAACACTTAGTGGTAGCCAGAGCAGTGGAAGATTGAACTGGTACCACCACCGACCACCGTCTCCGGCGCCGTCGTCGGATATCGATTGGGCCTTTTGGCCAGGCAGGTGAGTATTTCTGATCTTTCTTTTCACTGAACACAGCTCAAGGACTGATGATCGATTTGTCCTGCATTTCTATTTATCCAACAGGATGAACCCACATCAACACGACTAATCGTTATCTCCGTCTGAATACAGCAAATGGCTGCACCACCCGTTAACGCCCCCTTCTGAGCGGCATGTGCCAACACCTTTCGACGGGACCGCATTTCTAGTCGAACAACGCAATTGCCGCCGTGATGCATTTATCAGAAGCCAAACCCGCTTGGCAGTATTGGATCCGTCGCTCGTGGGAACCGTATCACCAGAAGTCCCCCACTCAACAAATTCTATCCGCTAAACATTGTTGACATACACTTCATCACAAGTCCCCAACCTTACACAGTCCCCTTCCCCCGGCCGCATGGAGGTTCCAATCGGAATTGAATTTATTTTCTACATCCCTATTGCTAACCAACTCTCTAACACCTCTCGCAAGCGACAAACCGCCACTCCCAACACCCCCCAATTCCAAAAAGTGAGTTTGGAATCCGGGAAGCTAGCGCTAGACTGGGGGACACACAACTACAACGCCACAGGATTCAAGAGGGCTGTCATCGCTTTGATTGAAACAAACAAAGACGAGGGGCTTGGGATCTTCGCCCGGGATCAAAACGAACTCGATAAAATCATGTGGAATCTAGTCATCCCCCACGGTGGTGGCTTTGCAGCCACTCAGAAGAAGCGACTGGACTCTCCAGATACGTTCTGACAATTCCTTTTGGCCGCCGAGTGTACTCCCAAGAACCGGCAGATTGTATGTTGCTTGGTTCAAAAGGATCCAACGATCCTTGCTCAGGTTAGTTTCTTTTCACTGATTCTATGAAACTTATTCTCTGTTACTGACTCCCATCTCTTCTATGAGTAGAAAGAATCAGGATACAAACATCTCAAGAGATCACATGCCAATCCAAACACCGAAAACAATCCATGCGAGCCCTCTGAAGGCGTACGGAATGCGGCAACCCTCAGTGAGCTAATCACCCAGCTCAATTGCATCCACGAACCCGCGGCCCATCTCACCGGAAGTCATGAGCTCAACGTCTACATCAATCCAAACAACGCAAACGAATACTTCCATTTGATGATGTCCCGGGCGGCGGCATGGGCCAAGGCAATTGTATGTTGTGGAACTACTCTAAGGCCAGAATAGAGCTTGGAAGGGATATGTATAACTACACTAGTACTAATGTAAGTTAAGACAAAGGTGCTGATATAAGAGCTGCCTTCCTGACTAATGCTGATGGGGAAGAGTGTAACACTAAGAATAAAATAAAAGGTGTGGCTTTTCTATTTTAATCTTAGACTGACTAGTACTTATAAGCTGACTACTATTACCTCTGAGGTATGGGGAGTTGAGGAGAAGTTGTGAGGGAAAATGGTTGTGTAAAAAAGGTTTAAAATGGCAAGGATATCTAAAATGTCTAGGTAAGAAGTGTCTTTGATGAAATTGAATCTAATGTTTGGGGTAGAAGGTCATACAGGTTGTATGGGCTAGAAATTGCATGCTGGTAATACTACAACAGAGTGGAGTATATATGTGTAAGGGGCCCTTCAAGAGAGGAACAAATGATGAGCACAGTATTACAAGATATGATGATGAGCAATGTCCATAATAGTAATAGTGATGAGCAAAAGACTACAAATGTAATAGTGAAGTGAATGTATGTAGCAATGATGAACAATGATTGTAGATTATGTAAGATGTTGTATTTTACTGAATATTGATGACTTGGATGATGTAAGCCAAAAGGGAAAAGAAAAGAAAAGAATGTACCTATGAAAACTATGAATGTTAATAACTTCTGATCCAAAAGGAAATCAAGGGTGGTTTGAGTGAGTGACTAGGGGTAAAATATGGTGTAGAATCTGAATCTGAAATAATAATGATGAATATATGGATGGTTTATATGATGTAGAAGATATGATGTGAGAAGGAACAGGATTACCACAATGTATATTTCTCTTCATCTTTGTTCTTCATGACTTATAAGACAGCTGATGCAATCTTGATCTGCGGAGATCCAACCCAGCTGAGGTAACACTCAGGGTCCCCCCCAAGTCGGACCTCTTCCAGTACAAGACCAAGGAGGCTACCCCCCCACCACAACCATCCGTCTCCGCACCGCTGGTGCCAACCCCCCTTGCAAATCCGTACGGTGCCATTCCAATGCACCCGGGCATGTTCTTCAATCCCTTCAACCTCGCCGCTTCCAACGGAAACGGGCCACCTGCCTTAGCAACCCCCCAAACCCCCGATAAGCCTCCGCGTACTCTTTCCCCAACTGCGCCGCCCAACGACACTAGTACCATCAGCGATTTCCTCCGGTTCGCCCACGTCGATCCAAACTCCCCTGAAGTCCATGACGGAATCAGCACTCTGGGCATCACGCATTGGTCGATGTTCAAATGGTGCAATGCAGAAGAGCTTCACAACAAAGGTGTTCCCGAAGGCCCCGCCCGATCCATTGCTTTCTCAGTAAAGAAGTATACTCATCATTTGATGAAGGGGTCTAGAAACCAATAGTATATTTTTCTCTTGTTTTCTCTGTGTTTTTTTCTTTCTTTCTTATGTTAATTTTCCCCTTTCTCCCCTTGTTCTTCTCCTTTCTCCCCTTGTTCTTCTCTCTCCTTTTCCCTTTTATTTCTGTCTTACTTATTACTCTTGTTATATTTTTATTTGTATATATAATGAGTGTCCATTTCCTTTGCAAGTCATTCATTTCCCTTTAAATTGATCTGGAGTACTGAGTGAGATGAGTAAGAATGAACTTGGTGAGAATTTAATTAAATCCCTGTGAGGAAATTGGTGCCAATTTTTGTTTAATTTCCTTTTGAACTTGAATCCATTTTCTGTTTTTGACCTTGACTTTAAGGATTTCAGGAAATTGACCATAATTGTTTTACAAGTCCCTTTTTTGAACTGGACTCTATTTTTTTGAACCTGACCATACTTTTTATTTTTTTGAACTTGACCATCTTTTTTCCTTTTTGGTATTTCTGATTCTTTTCTGGTTCTGTCATCCTTTTGTCTGTCTCTCTCAACTTGGGGCCTCTTAAAACTTGTGAAGATAAGTGATAATATTTAATTTCTAATTCATAAATGTGTAAAAAAAAGAATGGAAATAAAACACACAATAAATAAAAACATAAGCAAGAAACAGATATGATAACAAAATAAACATAACCAAAACAAAAGGAAAGAAAAAAAAAGAGAATACTCGATACTGATTGAATGCTTCATCAATCAGTATAACCTGAGCCTTGGAATAGGCTTCTCATCAGCGCCGGGGTGAAGATCAGCCGGGTGAAATTCTCAATCTGATCGCCATCTGCTTTGCCCCCGTTGAGTTTGCCGTACCGTCTGAGAGAGCTCTTCAGTACGCTGAAAGCTTTCTCTATCGGATTCATGTCGGGGGAGTAAGCCGGCAGGTAGACCAGGTGACAGCCGCGATCCTCGACGAGCTCCTCAATTTGGCTGTTGTGATGGATCTGGGCGTTGTCCATGATAAGGACGCTTTGGGGCCCGGGAAATGGATTCATGCTAGGAAGCTTTGGGAAGAAATGTTAGCGTTAAAACGGATAAATATGAGAGACAGAAAAGAGAAAGGAATACTTACAAGGACATGTTCCAAGTAATGTTCAAAGTCGATCCTCTTAACGGTTTCTTGCTGAATCATGACCGCCACCAGGCCGCTCAGTGCAACTGCTGGGATGAGATTGAATCAATGAGTCGCCCGTGCCACTGATAACCTTGATGTTCTCTGGCCCAATGGGGCCCAGCCCCGAGTTCGAATGACTCCATCCATGCAGACACCGCTTTTTTCTGTGGAGGATGTTGTCAGCCATTAGGAGGAAAAGAAATATGATCATGAGACTTACCGGTAAAGACGAGACACTCAGGGTCATAGTTGGCCATCAAGAGGATGTAATTTGCACGTTGGACCTGGTCTTGATTGGGGTTTACCTTCCTCATGGTCTTTTGGCTCATGCGAAGGCGTTGGTGGAGCTCGTTCGATATTGTTTGGAGGGATATTCGGAGATTGCATTTGATAATGAGTGCCTGCTGGATCTCTTCGAGGTAGATGGTTGGATTGTTTGTGACCATCTCCAGGAGAAACGCCCGTTCGTCGTCCAAAAGAGCCAGCACCCAACCTCTTGTTGCATACGTATCTGGATTCGTTACGACCGCACAGGTGTTCTCGTACAGGGTACACCAGCGTTGGAGGGAGTCAGGGCTAATGCTTGATGTGTGGGACAGATTGATATTGTCCAAACGTTTTCCTTCCAATGCGGCCCAAACGATGTCGTACTTGAACAACGCTGTATACTTGCGATACATCAAGCCTAAAAATGCAGGACAAATCGATCATCAGTCCTTGAGCTGTGTTCAGTGAAAAGAAAGATCAGAAATACTCACCTGCCTGGCCAAAAGGCCCAATCGATATCCGACGACGGCACCGGAGACGGTGGTCGGTGGCGGTGGTCGGTGGCGGTGGTTGGTGGTGGTGGTGGTGGTGGGGGGGGGGAGGGGGGGGTGGGTGGTGGTGGGTGGGGGGGGTGGTGGTGGTGGTTTGTGGCGGGTGGTGGGGGTGGTGGTGGCGGGTGATGGGCCAAGTATATGTAGTACTCAAATTGTGCCCCGCGGGCCCCCTTATTTCCCCATGCACGTCCCTTGCGCACGGATCTTTTCTGCTGCGCAAAAGTCACCCCGCTGCGGCAGAAAGTTTCAACGGATGCGCAAAAAGACGCAACCTTTTTTGGGGTGGCTGTATCTGTCAGCAAAAGGTCCAGTGTTTGACTCACTGTTGAGGCATGATGTTTAGGGCCTGAATGGTCTAGCGGTAACCATCCCCCATGGAAGCTTGGTGTTGCCCCTGTGCAATTAATTATCTCACTCCTGAGAGAGTGACAAGTCTGGTGTTTGAATCCTGGCAAGCCCAACCCCTGGCCGCTACCCCTTCCAACCCAGGACAACTACACCTCCCCCTTCAATTGCAAACCCTTTATTAGTTGTCCCCTTCACACAAAAATCATCTCTTTCAATTTCAATACCTGTTACCCGTTTATAAACCAACCTAAGAAGGTTAAAAACATCACACCCCCACCACTACACAGTAGATCAAATTGTCTAGATTACTGCATACTCACAGAAACTTAGGTCCTCATAACACCAAGTGCTCAGACAATTGTAAAGAACCTGTGACTGAATTTTCTTAAAGAAGTAGAACCAGAAATCTAAAGAAAACAAGCTTAGAACACTTTGATAAAAGAGAGAAAAGAGATAAAAGAGACAAACCCTAATAGATGTTTTAATTCTATGACAGACTATCTGAAATATCTAGATGTTGTAGAAGTGAGGATCTAAGATGTGCAGTAATTGATTTTTATAAGATTAGTTTTTTATGAGAGAAAAGATTTAAGAAATAAGATGAGACAAACCCCAACAGTAGGAATAAAGATCAGAGTACTAAGTGTTTGATGGAAGTGAACTACTTGATGAGGACTGAGAATAAGTGATGTATGATTAGCTTGAGTATGTGATAGAGAGATGATTGTTATTTGAGGAATGATCTGATTTCATTTCTCACCAAGTTGGAAGCTATTGAAGGCTATCCAGAGTTAAAGCGTCGAGGACTTGTCGATGAAGTTGAGTAGTTGTTGGAGATGTGAATTTGTTCAAAGTAAGGGGATGTAAGAGAAGTAAAGAAAGGGGTAGGAAAGAGTTGTTGATGAGAGTCGGGTGAGATGTGGAAGAGGAGAAGAGGAGTCGAGATGTGGAAGAGGAGTGGAAGAGTGAGATGTGGAAGAGAATGACTTGAACTCGAGGGAGATGAATTGAGTTGTGGTAAAAAGAGCACATGTTGCGCAGCAACATGTATTTTGATTTGAGCGCACTCAGAGCAATTAACAGCATGTAAAAGCGTGAAATTCAACAAATTGTTACAAACTTAAAAAGCTTGTAGTTCAAAACAAATGATATTCATAGTGTGCAATGCCAATGGCCAAATTACACTTAAAAAATAAATAAAAAAGGTCTGGCCTTGCATGGCACTATGGCTCGATAACTGATTGCCATGAGGGTTTCAGTGCCTCAGTGAGGCTTTTTCTATGTTGGCTTGTAAAGTGCTGACTTGGCTGAAGGAAAGGGAGGTTTGATGACGTCATCGAGTCTCCCAGCCAATCACTCCGCTGACGGCCTGACTGACCCGGCTTGCACCTCTCCCAACAAAATAAGTCCTGGGAGCCATGTCGACCTCTTCTCCAAGCAAACGTCAACCCGAATCGGTATGGGACTATCCCCGTCCACCGGCACTGGTACCGACGACTGCTCACCTGCGTGTAGTCCATGTATCTCCGGACGAGAATGGGCAAGAGTTGGTGATTGCGGACACTCACAAGGGGCTCAGAGTCCTGGAAACTAGCCATCCTCCAACGTGAGCTCATGCCAACATTGATTATCTACTTTGCCATTGGTCGAAGTTTTTGACAGCGCCTTGTTTGGTCGCGTTTCCGCTATTCACAAATGGTGTTGAACGATTGAAGGTACTATTTCCCTCCAGAAGATGTGCAGATGCACCTCTTGCAAGAGAACCCAAAAGTGACTTTCTGCGAATGGAAAGGACATGCAAGCTACTATGACCTCATCCATCCATCCTCCCAACCCGTCTCGAAAGCCGTCGCCTGGACATACAAAAAACCCACCGATCAGAACAAGCCCCTTGCCAATCACATCTCGTTCTACGCAGGCGGTCATCTGCGATGTGTGAGTGTCTCATCTTTGACAATACCAGACTTCGTCCCCTTACCTTGTTTGTAGTGATCCATCCTCTTTCTGTCAAAAATGCATAAAAACTATCTTTCATCCTCCAACCAGTTTGTTGATGATGAGGAGGTCATAGCTCAGGATGGTAACTTCTATGGTCAGTTAATGAAATCTGCTTATAGATAAAAGTAGTTTTGATGCATTTACCTTGACTTTATTTCATACTATCATTCAAGGTGGTTGGAAGACTTCTGAGATTAGTGGCGGGAAGAAAGGTATAAAGGGTGGTCCTGGCACTTGGGGATGGTGATCATCATCCACGTTCATTCAAAGTTCTCCTTATCATGGAACAACAATTCAAATCAATTCAAACAAAAAATCACACAATTGTTCTTGCACAAGAGAATGTATGATATAGGGGTGTTCCGATAATGGGAGTGTTCCACGTAGATTTTTAACCAAAATTCTAGTTGACATAAAATCACAGAGAATCACAGAAGTGTTTCAAATAAAGAAAGCCTTCAATTCCCATACATTGACATGCTGAGATTGACCTTGAAGACATAAGATTTGGCTCAAACATCAATTTTGGACGACATATTTTTGCATTTTAGGTATAGTATTAGAACTGAGACTGTTTTTTAATATTGCTGAAGATAAAACCAGAAAAACTACAACTTGAGATTAGACAGAGTGTTCATAATATAAGAAATGAAAGAGATAAAGACCAACCCTTAAATGGAACTTGTTTTCTAATTAAGGAAAATGATGCACTATGATGAAGTGTTTAAGGGATGGGGTTTGTAGACTATGTGTTAAAAGAGAATTAGTGATTGAGTTTTTTATAGACAGATGTGAGAAGATGAACAAACCCTAATGATAGTAGGTAACAGCTGATGAATGGTTGTGATTGTGTGATAGGATCAAACTAGAAAGAGACTGAGTTGAGAAGGGCAATGGTTAGTGGTTGTTGATGAGAGGTTGATGAAGAGAAATGTCGATGGTGCATTTCTCACCAAGTTGGAAAGCTGCACAGGCTGTCCAATTGTTAGAGCTTGATTGATTGTCTTGATCTTGATGAATCTTGGTCTTGATGGTCTTGATCTTGATCTTGTCTTTTGAGTTGACTTTGAGTGAGTGGGAGAAGAGGAAGTGAAGTGAGAGAGTTAGGATTTCGAGGTTCTCTGAGTCAGTTGTTGTGAAGTGTCACAACAGTTTCACAAAGTTTCAACACCCCCCTCAACTTGGTGAGTAATGAACCAGGAAACATTTTTCTTGGAGTCGGTCGAGTGATTCTAGATTGCTTGACTTTGTTAAGGAGTCTGCGATCATGTCTTTGGATGGGATGAGAGTTACCGTTATTTCATTCTTATCATTTAAGTTGCGCAGCCACTTCATTTTTATGTCAAGGTGTTTTGTTTTTGAATTCAATCCGAATTTTTTTATTTTTTCATCTAGGCCTTGATTGTCGATGTGGAATGTCGATGGTTCTAGATCTTCATTCCATAGTTCCTCTACAAGAAATTTTATCCATTGATTCTCCTGGACTCCGTCCGATAATGCATTGAGCTCGGCTTTGGTTGATGACAGAGCTATGTTTCGTTGGCGTTTGCTGTTCCAAGATACTGGGCATTGTTTCCAGAAACAAATCGATCCGCTGCGAGAGACTCGAGTCTCGAGGTCGTCTGCCCACGTTGCGTCAGTGTAATGTTGAATTGATCTTGATTCGTCTGGACTAGGTCGTAGAGTGAGATGGAGTTGTTTTGTTCCTTTTATGTACTTCCAACAATGTATCAATTCCTTCCAGTGATTTATCCCCGGTTCGTTATTGAAACTAGATAGAATTGATACCGCAGGAGCTAGGTCGGGTCTCGTTCGACATGAAAGATAGTTCAACATACCGGTATATGACCTGTAGTTGATGTTCAGTTTGGCGAATTCATCTTTTTCTTCTTTGGACGCTGGCTTCAACTGTATTGATACCAAAAGAGGAGTGTTGACAGGCTTGCAGTCTTCGAGTCCCAACATTTTTAGCCCCTTGTCAATAAGCTTCTCCTGCGATAGAGAAATTGATTCGTCTGATTTTGACACGTCCATTCCTAGTAGTGTGTCGGGGTCATGGGCACTTGAGTTTGGAAACCGATGTAGAAACATCTCTTCAAATACGTCGACATTTCCGACTACTACTAGGTCGTCCACGTGGAAGAAGATAAACGAGCTCTTGTCTTTGTGGATGTAAAGGCAGGGATCTGAGGTGGATTGTTGATAATTGATTTGTTCGAACCAGGACGTTAATGTTTCGTACCAGTTTGCTGGGGCTTGCTTAAGTCCATAGAGAGATTTCTTTAGTTTAAGGAAAGGAGATTTCCGCGATGATCCTTCTGGAGTTCTTATGTATAGTTCTTCTTTCAGAGGTGCGTAGAGAAAGGCGCTCTTTACGTCGAATTGTCTGATAGGGAGCTTTTTGTCAATAGCAAACATAAGAGTAACTAATAATGTCGTGAACTTTCCTGTGGGTGCAAATGTGTAGTCGTAGTCTTCTCCTTCGACTTGAAGGTATCCTTTGATACACAACCGTGCCTTCTTCCTTTCCTCGGAGGATAGTGTTGATGGTTTTGTTTTGAAGACCCACAAGGTGTGTAGGAAGGAATCCGGAGTGTCAAACATGTCTTCCCAGACTTCGTGATGTTCGATGTTGGAGAGCTCTTCTTCAGCAGCAGCCAGCCATTGTTTTGATTCGGTCAATTTCATCGCATTCTTGTAAGAGTTGGGGTCTGAGGTAAGATATGAATATTTGACAGGTTTGATTTGTGATGTTCGATCTCGAAGGGTTCTTGTGATCACCGGCTCGGGGATTGGACTCTCAGCTACCTCCTCGTCTATTTCATCCAGTGTATCATCCGCTTCTACATTTTCAACAGTTTCTTTGTCGTGGACTACTGGTTCGTCGTCGATTGATATATCCCAGTCTGAAGTCTTCTTGAGAGGAGGCGAATAATCTAGGAATTGTACACTCTTAGTGTCTACGATCTTTCCTTCATCGGTAAGAATCTGATAAGATCTTATTTCGTCGTTGTAACCTATTAATCTCCCTAGTTTTCCTTTTGTCTTTAGCTTGGAGTGAGACTGTTCGGGAAGAATTAGATATGACAGTCTGTTTCCGATTGGATAGAAATAATTCAATGGTAGTGATCTGTCCTTGAAGAGTTCAAAGGGCGACTTCTTCGATTTATGAGCAGGAATTTGATTCAGCGTCAGCGAGCTGACTTTGGCGATTTCACTCCAATATCTTTGGTCTATCCCGGAGTCCTCTAGGATTGTCCTCATTGATTCTAAGATTGTCCTGTTAAACCTTTCGGCAAGCCCATTTTGTTGTGGGGTGTATGCGTCGGAGGTTCTTTGTCTGATTAGATGAGAAGAACAGTAATCGATCATACTAGAGTTGAGGAATTCGGTTCCTCTATCCGAGTGAAAGATGGAAGGATAGTAGCCGAAGCGTTTGGCCTCAAAATCGACTAGAAACGAGATAGTTTCTGCTGCGTCGCTTTTGAGTTTGATTGGAATGGCGGCGCAGAACCTCGTTCAGCTGTTGACGACTGTTAGAATGTATTTGTTTCCGTCATATGATTGCGGCCAAATGGGTCCAATCAAGTCAAAGTGTAACTCGGTGAACGGTTTTGATGCAGCCTTGTGAGTGGATTTGAATGACGCTTTTGTGATCTTTGCGACTGCACAAGATTCGCAGCTGTTCTCAATTCTTAATGGAAGTCCTAGTTTTTTTCTGAGACAATGGTAGCTTATGTGTCCTAGGGACTTGTGAATGAACTCAGCCGATGAGATGTGACTGGAATGATTGATGTTCTCAAAGTTTAGGCTTGGAAGATTTCCAATATAGACTCCGCTCATTTTCATTTTGTGATTTTTACGGATTTCAAAGGAGTTTTTATGAAATTGCACAGAGTAGTCATCTAACACTAAACATCAAACCAAAAGCAGATTTACAATGATGTCGGGAATGTATAGGACGTTGTTGAGGTGTATTTTGCCGAATTCGTTTTTTAGGCGAACTGATCCTATTCCCTTGATCTTTAATTGATCTGCTGACGAGCTAGTTTGGACGTTTCCTAGTTCTTTGAGTTCTAGGGTATGAAAGAGGTTGTAATTTGATGTCATGTGAGCTGAGGATCCTGAGTCGATTATGAATAGATGAGGTGATCTGGACACAGACGAGTGAAAGCTACTAACAGAGGATTCAACTTTTGATGGGGACTTCTTTGAGAAATGGGCTGGACGTTTGTCTGGATGGAGAGTCCAGCAATTCTCTTTGGTGTGGTTTGATTGAGGATTGTGGCTCCCTCTACGACATCTTTTTGAATCGTCGGTAAATAAAGTGATGGGATTAGTCTTTGTTCCGGTTGTATTAGCACGGATTTCGATGTTATGTTCGTGCACTCGGAGATGTTCAAAGACCATATCAATGGTGGGTTCTTTGTCTGAGTGGGTTATTTGATTCACTATGTTGTTCATGTCTTGTGGGAGCTTGTGGATTACCATATGCCCGATGGCGTCATCGGAGAAGTTCCAACCTACCTCGATGAGTTGGGATTGGAAATTCTTCATCGTTGTGATGAATCCGGGTATGTCGTTTGGCGTGTATGGAGCCCAAAGAAACAATTGAAAAACACGGGATTTGTTCGAGGCTTGATTCGATGCAAAGAACTTGACGATCGAGAGCCAAATGAGTTTGGCGTTGTCCTCGTTGGTTGAGTCGACCACGTTTGCTTGTACGTTTGATTCGAGCTTTGCAACTAATATAGCTTTGAGGAAGTGATTCTCCTCTTTAGAAAGCTTTGTGGATTCCGATGTGAGGCTTCCTTTTAATTTGACGACGTCTAGGAAATTGAATACTCGTCGTCTCCAATGCGTATAGTTTTCCATTGTAAGTAACGGAATCCCTTCGATGACGGTTTTTAGGACGGACGAGTTGATGGTATCCATTGTTTCCTAAGGATTTCTGGTTCTTCAGTGTTTGGAATCAGTCGAGGAGTCAGGTTGTCCTGTGTATGAGTCGTTTGGTAGCGCCGTTCGACTGTTAATCGTACTAGAACTGAGACTGTTTTTTAATATCGCTGAAGATAAAACCAGAAAAACTACAACTTGAGATTAGACAGAGTGTTCATAATATAAGGAATGAAAGAGATAAAGACCAACCCTTAAATGGAACTTGTTTTCTAATTAAGGAAAATGAGGCACTATGATGAAGTTTTTAAGGGATGGGGTTTGTAGACTATGTGTTAAAAGAGAATTAGTGATTGAGTTTTTTATAGACAGATGTGAGAAGATGAACAAACCCTAATGATAGTAGGTAACAGCTGATGAATGGTTGTGATTGTGTGATAAGATCAAACTAGAAAGAGACTGAGTTGAGAAGGGCAATGGTTAGTGGTTGTTGATGAGAGGTTGATGAAGAGAAATGTCAATGGTGCATTTCTCACCAAGTTGGAAAGCTGCACAGGCTGTCCAATTGTTAGAGCTTGATTGATTGTCTTGATCTTGATGAATCTTGGTCTTGATGGTCTTGATCTTGATCTTGTCTTTTGAGTTGACTTTGAGTGAGTGGGAGAAGAGGAAGTGAAGTGAGAGAGTTAGGATTTCGAGGTTCTCTGAGTCAGTTGTTGTGAAGTGTCACAACAGTTTCACAAAGTTTCAACATATAGGAGCCCCTGCTGATTAATGTTTCTCTATATATCTTGTACACAATTCGGGGGAACTTCCTCTCTTCCTTCTTCAAGCTGGTCTTCAGCCTAGGTTCCATTTTCCCTTTTCTCAAGCCCACTTCTAATATCATTCTTTTATGCGGACTTCAGGCTTTTGGCCCTCAGTCCCATTTATCCTTTCAGTGAGGGTTCATGGGACCCTTACAAGAGTGCCCTCATGAGGGGTGGATAATACACAATCTGAACCCAAAAACTTGAAATAAAACTTGCTCAACTGAGTACAGTTGATATGTGGAAATTCTGACAAAAATTCAAACTTGTGATGTTACTTAGATGCTACTCTGAATTCATTTCAGTCTAGCTTCAATGTAAGGCACAATGCAGATTACATATTCAGTGATTGTGAAGAAATATTTGGATGGAAATAAAATAGAGCTATAACATGGTTTATGTCATAGTATTGTGCACAATGACAGCATAGTTGGCTGGTTTGAAGGTATCCCAGTTAAACTGGGATTCAATAAACCAATTTAAAATTTGTTGATCTCAACTGATGAAATACAAACCCAACAGACCCCCTTTGCATTCACATTTCATTGGTTGAGACCACCCTATTTTAAATTGCTTGGGTGCATCTTAACTAGAATGACTTCAACCTGGGCAATTATGCTTGCAGTGATATATGTCAACTATCCCCAGTTGGGCAAGTTTTTTTTACAATGAAAACAACATATTCCATCAACTCACAAGCATACAGTAACATAAACCCAGGGAGCATTGAGTGCAAGTAACCATCCAATCACTACCAAAAAAAACCCACACAACTGCCATCAGTTGACACAAAGATGGCTGCCACATACTGTAACTCCACGTGGTTGCATAATCTCTAGTGTGTATTGAAGCTTGGTTGAATCAACTTTTGAGATATGTATAAGTAACAACCTGAGCTTTCTCAAAGCTTCTACTTTTTAACTGGTGGCAGTTGACTGACTTTTTCTCTTGTGATGAACGTTCCTCTAATGTAAACCCGATTTACACAGCAATTGTATATTAGGAGATGGATTAATAGTTGACTTTTTGAAGGCTATATACATGTAATATGTATATTACATGAAGAGACAAGGATGGATTGAACTGAAGGGAAGATGTAGCAATATGATTATAATCGTACCCCCTTGGTGTAGGAAAATACACTATATTGAATTTGATGATATTTTCTCCTTCTTTTTGTTAGGACAGTAAACACAACACAATAAAACAAGCAAGATGACAAGAAGAGGAAAAGTGCGCACTGATCAGAGATATCATAAACAAGCAAGATAGTAAGAGTAAACAAAGAAATAAGAAATAAGATCAAGCAAGTAAGAGCTGATGGAAAGCCATCAGAGAACCCCAAGAGATCGCAAGCTTAGTTAAGGTTTCAAAGCGATGAATGGGTTGAATGGAGCTGGTGGCTTGGTTAGAGTGGTGATGTCGGTTATGAAACGGGAATTCCGTCACTCCATTGGCCTTGTTCAACTTGTCTAAAGCCAAAATGGAGAAATGTCCCCTGCAACGGTCACATCACAATGCCATCCAACCCATGGCAACATGTCAGCAAAATCTCCTGAGCAGGCCCAGTTATTTTTGGTGAGAAAACGAAGGCTTACCCTGAGACCGGTCTATTGATGAATTCAATCTTCCACGTTGAAGTATTAGATCGTCCAGGAAATTCGGCTGTTTCAGTTTCGTAAAGGCTAAGAAGAGGACAATTCAATGATGGGTGTTTATTTTTCCGCAGGATTTCATGGGAGAAAACCAAGAAATTAAGATAGTACTCAACTCAGGAAATCCAGCATTGACTTTATTGGCCTTGAGGTAATTGACCAACTTGTTTAAAAAGAGATCTCGTGTTTGGATGGTGATAGCGGCGCCAGCGGCAAACATCTGCCAATCGGTTTTGGCCCACTTATGTTCCACAATTAGCGATCGTCGTGAATCCAATGATGATCAATTATGTGGACAAGCAGATCAGTACACATTTGCATTCCATACGAGATTAGAACTGACAGTGTGGCGACTATCTAATGGAACTCCGAATTGGTTGGCTACGTGTGGATAGTAATCATCTTGGATACGATAGATTCTCTCTGGGACTAATTTCAAATTCAGGAGTCGATCCTATTTATAATATGTATAGGACGAACAAAATGTAGTCATCAAAATCAGCAGGGGGAAAATCCTCAGAAACAAAAAAAGAAAACCAGATGATACAAAAGAATCAGAACACTCAACTCCAAACAAATTATATAGTGTTCCCCAAGACTCATTGAGTTGATAAGCAAGTTTGGTGTGATTTCCACTCTCGCTGAGAGAGAAGCCTATCCACTTATCGACAAAAGTTTCTGCGATTGTCCTGAAGCTCTTTCCTTCTTCTTGGTAGCCGCTCTTGCAAGCGATCTGAGCCATCGCGCCAATTCCGACGATCGCCTTCAAAGCCAAATTGGTCTGGTTGGCTAACGTCCCCGCAAAGTCATCGGTCGATAACTGCTTGGCTGGGATCAATCCATCATCCACTAGAAACCCGGCCCATTGCTTCAAGATCGAATAGTGCTTGGCGAGCCATTCATCATCCTTCGTCAGCTGATAATATGCCTGTTGATCGAGACAAGTTTTTCATGTGTGAGCTCTCAGGCCTATCAGTTTGATGGCCACGGCGTCGGTCGTGGTACTCAATAGTTATTGAAGACGCACAAGTGACATCATCAAAATGTTTCCTGCTTCTTCTACTGGCATCGGTTCATCTTTTCCATCGTTATGACCCGTCGCATCTGATATTGGGAATTCAACGGTCAAAATGGAATCCAGTGAGCAGATTTCAATTGCGCTAGACTTACTGGGATATCGGCCTAAATCATGAACGGTCCTGCATCCAGATTATGAGTTTCGTCGGGAAATTCTGAGGTACTTTCATCATTACACCACAATGACCTTGTTCAAGTTTACTTACCATCTGTTCGGGTATAAACCGCTTTGACTATACTTGAAAATTGGCTGTAGTGACAATTTCAGCAATTGAGGGTCGAGATAAGCGAGCGCTGGAAATTGGGCTAGTCAAGATAGACGGATTAGATCGAATCAGAAATATGTAATCGTTTGAAATTCACTGTTTCGAATCTTATGAATTGGGTCATAGAGCGAGGAGAGAGCAGGAATCTCACGAAAGATGACATCGACGGTCTGGTTCATCAAAAAATCCACTTGAATCAATTCTATTCACAGACAAGGTATGAAAGCGCTTGCTTGGGGCCGAAGATACTAACACTCATATCGCCATTACTCGAGATTTCTTTGAGAAATGCAGCCACATCAGTAGGGTCGTAGTTCCCATCCTCATTTTTGCCAATGGTGACTTCGATTCCACCCAGAGCCTGGCGTGCGCTAAGACTAGCGATGGCCACATAGTCTTCACCTCCTAGTCTGCGAGCATCGTCCTCGATCTTCTTGTCCATGAGGTCGGCGGTTTGAACGGCGGTAGGATAATCCTTGAGTGAGAACTTGATCGCCTCGTCGGTCTGGTTGAAGACGCTCCTCCAGTATCCCCATTTCTCGCTCAGTTTGCCCTCCCCAAGGTGTGTCTTGGCTTTTTCGATCGATTGGACGTATGGATCTCGGATGTGTCCGATCACAAAGACGGCAGATTTCTTATGACGGGTAAGTGGGACCGAATATGCTAATCCAACGGTCTGGTCTGAAATCTTGCGATATTCTTCGTCTTGATCCCCGTTTAAGTTGCCGTGGCTGACGAAATGGGATCGAAGTCGAGATGCTACACCGGATGCTGTAGTCAGGTCTGGAACCTAAAAGAGTAAGATATAAGCATCTCAGATCTTCTCAGATGGATGAAGATTTAGGAGCAGAGGATCAGGGCAGAAGCTTGGTGAGAGACAAACCTTTTCGGTAGCATATATTACTTGGCCCCACTCTGCATAATCGAACTGCTCAGCGAACGGAAGTTGTTCTTGACGGCTAAGTTTATATGTAAGCAATCGATCGAAATGATCGAGGGACCAAGTCGCGTTCACGTTATGGTCACCGGAGGCCCAATCGGCCTGGATATCAGTATAAACGGAGACTTGATCGGTGTCCCTGAGACTATCCTCGAGGAGCTCGATCGTCAGATAACTAAAGGGGAGGCTCTGTCGAACGAGGTCACCCTCTGTGGCGATTGGGCTGAGGAAGGTGACTAGGAAGCGAAGGCCATCGGCGTCGAATTCAAAGATACTTCTGCTGGAAGTGTATCGGAAGCCGCGTTGGACGGCTCGACGGTGCCGGTTGCCGATGAAGTCCTCGTTTGGACGCCCCATGAACTCATACGTTTGACCATTAACTTGAATCAGTCCTGCCCATCCCAGCCTATAGGCAGACGGGCTCTGCGGAAATTGAATAGGCCAGAACTGCGCCCAACGGCCAGCGAGATATCCGCCACTACCGCCCTCCTGTCCCGTCGCAAGCCAGGCCGAGAGATCTGTGGGGAACATATGATAATACCATTTGGTTAGCTATCTTATTCAAAGCTATATCCCAAGAGCGTGAGCAAGCGGTGGGAAAAAGAGCTCAACAGGGTGATTTGACGGCGAGCGGGATGGCAGGCGGTAGGAGTGGATAAAAGCTTGAAGAGTTTCCCTGATTTTCGGACGGAACTAGTCCAGATGATGGGAGCAAGGGTTGTTGAAGATGGCCATCTTGTAAGTAGTCGATGAGCTGGGTGGAGAGCAGCGGTAGGAGCAGTAGTGGTAGGACCAGCGCCCTCCCATGGGCTTGAACCAGCTTCATACTTTCTTGGTTGGGGCGGATGAGTCTGGTTGTCGATGCTATTGGTCGGGTGGCTGCTCAGAAACTTCTGTCCTAGTTCTAGTACGAACTCACAAGGAATTAATCTAAATTAAATATTTGTGTGTAGCTGGGACTACTAGTTGTGTGTCTTTGCCGGGTGATGATGTCATCAGCTCGTCTTATATTCAGTTCGATGGGAAAATCAACTTCAACAGCACACACATGAGAATCTCGTCCCGCCAAAACAGAACAAGATCCATCATCTCAGGGACAGACAAATCGAAGAAAGATTTGATATTCAACATCATATGTTGTACATGTAAGGTTTTGAGGATTGACAACATTGCAAACTTTCTTCATTATGCTTATTTATTCTTTTACAAGGGCAAAGCCCCCAAATTTGGGGACTCAAGGTGAATTTTATTTAGAGTGAGTGTTGTTTTTGGGAGGGGGACAACTACCAAAAAGAATTATGGTGTAATTACATAAATTTCAATTGAAAAACCATCAGATGACACAAAAATGAAAGAAGAATAAAAGAAAAAGGAAAAGAAAAAGAAAAAGAAAAAGAAAAAGAAAAAAAAAGAAAAAGAAAAGAAAAAGAAAAAGAAAAGAAAAAGAAAAAGAAAAAGAAAAAGAAAAAGAAAAAGAAAAAGAAAAAGAAAAAGAAAAGAAAAAGAAAAAGAAAAAGAAAAAGAAAAAGAAAAAGAAAAAGAAAAAGAAAAAGAAAAAGAAAAAGAAAAAGAAAAAGAAAAAGAAAGAAAAAGAAAAAGAAAAAGAAAAAGAAAAAGAAAAAGAAAAAGAAAAAGAAAAAGAAAAAGAAAAAGAAAAAGAAAAAGAAAAAGAAAAAAAAAAGAAAAAGAAAAAGAAAAAGAAAAAAAAAGAAAAAAAAAGAAAAAGAAAAAGAAAAAGAAAAAGAAAAGAAAGAAAATAAAAAGAACCGAAACAGAAAAAGCCCCCTCCACGACCCCCTCCCCCCACTCCCCCTCCCCCTCAACCTCAAATACCCCCCTGTTGGTGTGATGGGTGATTATCAGGGTGTGATGGGTTGTCATGAGCCGTATTGCGGGCCTGCCCGCACCAAAGCCCGCACCACATGTAGATAGTCTATCACGTACATGTCACAGACAGACCACTATATAGTCTGTCAGGACAAGGATCCACATCTCTTCCTCATCCTGCAATCTACATTATAGGATCCCGAAACCCCAGAAACCCCAGAACCCCAGAGCCTTCCTCTCCACAGATCAGACCATAACATATTGCAGGATCTAACACTACGGAGACAAAGGCAAGAAACCAACACCCAGACACCTGAACAAAACCAGACAGACAACCCAAACGATCCCAACTCCACCCACACCCAAAAGATGGACGAAGTAGAGCAACTCCGACGACAGCTTGAGGAGATGACTCAAGCAAGGGAGAACGAACGATCCCGCCAAAGAGCGGCCGAAGCACAACGGGACCAGCCATCCCAACCAACCGGTTCCACCCCAACCCGTGGACCAAAAATCGCATATCCCAACAAGTTCGATGGTGAACGCGGGACAAAGGCAGAAACATTCGCCCGCCAAGTGGCGATTTATACATCGGTCAACAGCGCCATGTTCCCTGACGACAGGACAAAGCTGTTATTCGCCGCGTCCTACCTTACCGGACCCGCCGCCGTGTGGTCCGCCCCATACATCGACCTAGTCACGGAAGGGGCGGACTTCTTGTACGACGGGTGGACGAAGGATTTTGGAACAATGTATTTCGACTCCGAGAAGAAAGGAAAGGCGGAACAGGTGTTACAAGCGCTACGACAGACAAGGACAGTGGCCGACTACACCCACACATTCCTGACCCACGCTACTGCCACCGGATGGGAAGTCCCGACCCTCATCAGCCAATACCGGCAGGGCTTAAAACGGGACATTTGGACGGCACTAGTACTTGCCCGCACCACTTTCACCACTGTCAATGAGGCAGCGGGTCTAGCCATGGAGCTTGATTCGGAGATGCACGGGGCGGAAACAACCACTGGATTTGCGAAGACTCAGCCAGATCCCGACGCCATGGACACATCTGCGATCAGCGGCCGACTGTCCGAGGACAAGAAGGCCCGCATGATGCGGGAAGGACTTTGCTTCCGCTGCGGGATGCGAGGACATATCTCTCGGGAGTGTCCAAACAAGAAAGGGAAAGGACGGACACCTGCCTCAGTCTCCGCACTCGAGGACCAGATCCGACAGCTAGCCAATGGATTGGCGGCGCTTAAAACGCAGGGACAGGCGGACAAGGTGAACAAGGGGCGGGCCGATAAGTCAAAAAATGGAGACTCTCGGGAATGAAGGTTGTGCCCTTCCCGAGCGTAGCGGAGTTGTCATGCAGTATTGGTGCTAGTCAGACATTACATGTAAATGAAATTGATCCCCGATGTTTCCTTTCATGCACCATCACAACTCCCAGAGCCACACCCCAAAGCCCCTATCCCCCCCTATCCTTCCTCATAGACTCCGGAGCAACCCCCGACGTTCTGAGTGAATCGTACGCATCCCGATGGGGACTCCTCGAGGCCGCTTCGGCCTTCGGGGCAAACCGTCTTCGGATTTGACGGGTCCGCAAGCAGAGCAACCCATGAGATAGACCTAAGGTTGAACGACGAACCCCGCCCGTCCCAATTCATCATTACACGACTGAAAGACTCGTATGATGGGATCCTAGGGATGCCCTGGATCCGCCGATATGGACACCAAATCAATTGGACAAACCGTACCCTATGGACCCCGGACATTGCGGCCGCTTCGGCGGTTTCGTCTATTCCAAAAAACACCCCAACCGGCGAGTCGGGGAAAGCTAGGAAGATTGACCAGGGGGTGTGTGTTTTGAACACAATAACACCCCCGCAATGTGAGTTCGATATCCCTATCCCCCACATCATTCCCGAAACGGCTGGCAAGCTTGTACACCCTGTAGATAGACCCCAGAACCCCACATGGAATCCCGAAACCCAAAACCCCAACCACGTACCCGATGAAACCGTATCCAATCAAACTTGTGCTACTGCGGCAGCAGTATCGTCCTACCCGCCAACATCCCCGCAGAAGGTTGAAAGGCCCATGGGGAAAGCTAGGATTAGTGACGAGGGGGTGTGTGCTTGCAGCACAATAACGCCCCCGCAGTGTGAGTTTGACAACCCCCCACCCCATACTGTACCGCCCAAGACAGCTGGCAAGCTTGTACGCCTTGTAGATAGATTCGCAAGCCCCACCAAGAACCCCAAGACTCAACACTCTGACCAGGTACCCGATGAAATTATTGCTACTGCCAAGGCAGTATTTTCCTCTCCGCCAACATCCCCGCATACGGTCTACAAGCCCATGGGGAAAGCTAGGATTAGTGACGAGGGGGTGTGTGCTGTTAGCACAATAACACCCCCGCAATGTGAGTCTGATAGATCTCTCCCGCATTTGAATCCCGAAACAGCTGGCAAGCCTCTTTCCCCCCCTAGGACATACCCCTGCAGTGATCAGCACGGCCAAAACATCGTGGTTGACATTGGCCCGATTGGCAGCGAAAGGGAAAGCCACGACTGCGGAGCGGACTACGGAAGAATTAGTACCGCAGTGCTACCACCAACACCTTGACATGTTCCGGAAATCAAGCGCCATGAGACTTCCCCTGCGAAGAAAGTATGACTTCCGCGTAGATCTGATCCCAGGAGCCACCCCACAGGCCGGAAGAATCATCCCGCTATCCCCAGCAGAGAACCAGGCACTTGATATTATGATTGCCGAAGGACTGATGAGCGGGACCATTCGACGGACCACATCCCCGTGGGCGGCACGGGTACTATTCACTGGAAAGAAGGACGGAAACCTGCAACCCTATTTTGACTACAGAAGACTCAACGCGGTAACGGTGAAGAACAAGTACCCGCTCCCACTGACAATGGACTTAGTTGACAGCCTTTTGGATGCGGACACATTCACAAAGCTCAACCTCCGCAACGCATATGGAAACCTCAGAGTTGCAGAAGGCGACGAAGATAAGCTGGCTTTCATCTGCAGGGCAGGACAATTTGCCCCGCTTACCATGCCCTTCGGTCCCACGGGAGCACCAGGATACTTCCAATACTTCATGCAAGACATCCTCCTCGGATGGATTGGGAAAGACACCGCTGCATACCTAGATGACATCATGATCTACACGCGGAAAGGGTCGGACCATGCGGAAGCGGTGGGCAGTATACTGGACACATTGAGCAAGCAGCAATTGTGGCTGAAACCCAAAAAGTGTGAATTTTCAAGGCCGGAAGTAGAATACCTAGGATTATTGATATCATGCAACCGGATCAGAATGGACCCCGCAAAGGTGCAAGCAGTAACCGACTGGCCCGCACCAAAGAATGTCACCGAACTTCAACAATTCATTGGATTTGCTAATTTTTACCGCCGGTTCATCGACCATTTCTCAGGAAAGACCAGACCGCTCCACAACCTGACAAGAGTAGAAACCCCCTTTGTGTGGGACGCCAAGTGCAACTCCGCGTTTGAATCCCTCAAAACCGCCTTCACATCCGCTCCGATCCTGAAAATTGCGGACCCGTACAAACCGTTTGTCCTTGAATGTGATTGCTCCGATTTCGCGCTTGGCGCAGTACTGTCCCAGGTTTGCACCAAGGACCAGGAACTTCATCCAGTAGCTTACCTGTCCCGATCCCTTGTACAGGCGGAACGCAACTATGAGATCTTTGACAAAGAGTTACTGGCTATTGTGGCTGCCTTCAAAGAGTGGCGGCAATACCTGGAGGGGAACCCACACCGCTTGACGGCAATTGTATACACCGATCACCGCAATTTGGAAAGCTTCATGACAACCAAGCAGCTCACAAGAAGACAGGCAAGATGGGCGGAGACCATGGGATGTTTTGACTTCGAGATCATATTCCGACCAGGACGCCAATCAACAAAACCTGATGCCCTATCCCGCAGACCGGACCTCGCCCCAGCACCGGGAGAAAAGCTGACCTTTGGTCAGCTTTTGAAGCCAGGTAACATCACAGAGTAGACGTTTGAGGAGCTTGCGGAATGTGCAGAATTGGACAAATTGAAATGGAAGACGGGGAACATTGGTTTGAGGTGGACGTGATGGGGACTGATTTGGAAGATGCGGGAACGGACGACCCAGCGTTATCTGACGCCGAAATCATTTCCAGGATTAGAGAACTGACCCCACATGACCCAAAATTGGCTGACTGGATTAAGATGTTGCAGAAACCAACAGGGGACCACAACAGGTATGCGGAAGCAGACGGGGTACTCTATGACAAGGGACGGATAGTGGTACCAGCGGACTTGGCATTGTGGACGATGATCCTCAAAAGTCGACACAACACAAAGTCCGCAGGCCACCCAGGCAGATCCCGCACGTTGGCATTAGTACGGAGAAGTTTTGTGTGGAATGGAATGAAGAGATTTGTCAACCAGTACGTAGACGGCTGTGATTCATGCCAAAGAGTCAAATCTAGCACTCGACGGCCGTTTGGAACATTAGAACCCCTCCCAATCCCCGCAGGCCCATGGACGGACATTAGCTATGATTTGATCACTGATCTCCCTGAATCCCGCTTGAGTGACAGCATACTAACAGTAGTAGACCGACTGACCAAGATGGCCCACTTCATCCCATGCAAGAAAACCATGAACACGGAGCAACTAGCGGAACTGATGGCAGAACACGTATGGAAACTCCATGGAACCCCCAAGAAAATTGTCTCAGAACGGGGAAGTATTTTTATCTCCCAAATCACACGTGAATTGAGCTCCTGCATGGGGATTAGACTACAGCCATCCACAGTGTACCACCCAAGGACAGATGGACAATCCAGAAATCGCCAACAAAGCAGTTGAGCAATACCTGCGGCACTTTGTTTGCTACCAACAGAACGATTGGGCCCCACTCCTCCCAATGGCCGAATTTGCTTACAACAACAACAACCACACATCAACAGGAGTTTCCCCGTTCAAAGCCAACTACGGATTCAACCCGGCATATAGCGGAACCCCCTCAACAGAACAATGCATCCCCGCAGTAGAGGAACGACTCCGCAAACTTGCGGAGGTCCAAGGAGAACTCAAGCATTGCTTAGAAGAGGCGCAAGAAACAATGAAAGGCCAATTTGACAAGAAAACAAGGGAAACACCGGAATGGGACGTAGGGGACAAAGTATGGCTAGACGGACGCAACATTTCAACGACCCGCCCCAGCCCAAAATTGGAACATAGATGGCTGGGACCTTTCTCTATCTGTAAAAGAATCTCAAGATCCGCGTATAAGCTAACACTCCCTATATCCATGCGGGGGGTACACCCCGTATTTCACGTATCAATACTCCGCAAACACAGACCCGACAAAATTGCGGAACGACAGAGGGAAGACCCGGAACCAATTACAGCGGATGGCAGGGATGAGTGGGAAGTCAAAGAGGTACTGGACTGTAGAAGACGACACGGGAAGACCCAATACCTGGTCAGCTGGAAGGGATTTGGAACAGAAGACAACTCATGGGAACCGGCGGAAAACTTGAAGAATTGCGAGGAACTGGTAGCGGGATTTAATTCAAGATTTCCAAATGCGGCAACTACTCATTGGCGGAGGCGGAGAAGGAAGTGAGGAACAAAATTGATAAGAGGTGGAATTTTTTCTTTTTTCTTGATTGGCGAATGAGTGGAGGATTTAGCATTAAAAGGGGGATAATGTCATGAGCCGTATTGCGGGCCTGCCTGCACCAAAGCCCGCACCACATGTAGATAGTCTATCACGTACATGTCACAGACAGACCACTATATAGTCTGTCAGGACGAGGATCCACATCTCTTCCTCATCCTGCAATCTACATTATAGGATCCCGAAACCCCAGAAACCCCAGAACCCCAGAGCCTTCCTCTCCACAGATCAGACCATAACATGGGTAATCATGAGGATGGAAAGGTTATAATAGATTTTGTTGAGAATTGGATGGGTGATGAGGTGATTGTGACTGATTTAATTGATAAAGAGTGCTATGAGAGGGGTGAGAAATAGGGAGGTGTGAAGAATGAGACATTGGTCTTGGTGTTGAGATTCATGATGATGGGAAGGGTTATATTGGTGGAGAGTGTTGGGTTGCAGAAGGCGGTGGTGTGATGATTGTGAATGCAGCCTTTGGGATTGGTTGTTGGATTGTGAGTGGTTCAGGTCATAAAAAGGGTCCCAAAATTTTTGAGAGTGGGAAATATCATGGTTGTGGATTGTTAATTCATTATGGAAGGTTTGGGAGAGAATTTTGTTGTGAATTAAGGTTGAAGGAAGGTTTAGATTATATAAGTTGTTATAGTGATTCACATTTCCATCAACAGCAAGTATCTGGCTATGATAAAATGTTGTTTGTTTTTGTTGTTTAGAAGCTCTTCCCTGTTCTTGTCCTTTGGTTTCATAAGCTCTTCCCCAGTAATCAAACCTGAAGCTCATCTTTAAAGAAATTTAGGTTTTATATTGTGGAAAAGACAAATTTTGATGACTCAATTTAGGAAATATACCCAAATCTGAGAGAGACTCTTCTTGCATTAGTCCACCAAGCGTGACTAAAAAGACCCAAACAATCACAAGAAACCTGAGAGAAACTCTTCTTGCGTTAGTCCACCGAGTGTGACTAACAAGACCCAAACAATCACAACAAACCTAGAGGGTGAGTTGTGTCAGTGAGGATGATGGGAGATAATTAATGATTGAAACAAATTAATAGTTGAATCAATTACAAAATCTAACCTCAGAGAAACTCTTGTTAGTCCACCAAGCGTGACTAAAAAGACCCAAACAATCACAACAAACCTGAGAGAAACTCTTCTTGCGTTAGTCCACCAAGTGTGACTAACAAGACCCAAACAATCACAACAAACCTAGAGGGTGAGTTGTGTCAGTGAGGATGATGGGAGATAATTAATGATTGAAACAAATTAATAGTTGAATCAATTACAAAATCTAACCTCAGAGAAACTCTTGTTAGTCCACCAAGTGTGACTAACAAGACCCAAACAATCACAACAAACCTAAGAGAATGAAAGAATGAAGAATAAATGAGTGATGAAATAAGAGAATCAGAAACAAACCTAGAAGGTGAGTTGTGAGGATGATGTGAGATAAGTAATGATTGAAACAAATTAATAGTTGAATGAAGAAAAATAGCAATAAAAATAAATGAGAGCTATTTATTCTACATACAACCAAGATTAGGTTTCAACCTCATCTCACTAATCCCCCATGAGCAGCTGAGTGAAAATGACTGCTTGAACTTTAACCCTAAAGTTCAATTCTGACTACTAATACCTCTAAGGTATGGGGAGTGTTTGAGGAGGAGTTGTGAGGGAAAAAGGGTTTGTGTAAAAGTTTTAATGGCAAGGATATCTAAATTGTCTGGGTAAAAAGTGTCTTTGAAGAAAATGAAAATAATATTGGGAGTAAAAGGTCATACAGGTTATATGGGGTAGAAGATGCATGAGGGTATACAACAATCAGAGTGGAGTATATATGTGGAAAGGCCCCTCAAGAGGGGAAAAAACAATGAGCACAGTATTACAAGATATGATGATGAGAAATGGCCATAATAGTGATAATGATAAGCAAAAAGACTACAACTGTAATAGTGAAGTGAATGTATGTTGATGAGCAGTTGTTTTAGATTATGTATGATGTTTTATTTACTGAATAATAATGACTTGGATGATGTAAGCCAAAAAGAAAATAAAAGAATGTACCTATGAAAACTATGAAGGCTAATAACTTCTGATCCAAAAGGAAATCAAGGGTGGTTTGAGTGAGTGACTAGGGGTAAAATAAGGTGTAGAATCTGAATTGGAAATAATAATGATGACTATATGGATGGTTGATATGATTTACTGCAAGGATCAGCCATCTTGTGCCCTTTTGTATAAGTAGAACTCCCCTTAGTTCTATGTACCCAATATGATGCATGCACCCCCCCTTTTTTCATTAAAGTAAAGTTTACATTTACATTTACCTTTAAACCTTTTACATTTACCTTTGCATCAACATTTACACAAATAAAAATCATAACACACACCCCATACTCTTTCTCAGTACTTTTCTCACTCCTCTTAAGGTCCCTGACTCAGATTGATTAAACAACCTAAGTTCCCATTAGTAGCAGCAGTCTAAGGATTAGTAGAAATATAGCCACACCTCTTTTCTTTATTTTTCTTAGTGAAACCCTTTCCCCTCAGCATTAGTCAAGAAGGGCAGCCTCATACGCACCTGTAGCTTCAACATCTTCTACTTACTGGATTTGTTGTCTATTTCCCCTTCAAGCTCTTTCCTGATCCTTTAGGAGTTCCGCAGCGGTTGGTTCTGTCAAGTATGCAGTTTCTGATGTTTGAGTAGAGGATAAGTTAGATGGAGGCAACTTCAAAAGTGTAGTTGCTAGTGCCAAAGCAGAGCTTGGCAAAACAGGATGTGGCAAGGAAGCAGGTGCCAACGGCGGTACAAGGGCCTTCTGAATAGTGATTGGTGAGGATGCAGATGACCTCAACAAGGACAATGTTAAGTCCAGTGAGGCTGGTGTTGGTGTGGTAATCCTGTTCCTTCACACATTAATTCTTCTACATTAGAAGAATTAATGTGTGAAGGAACAGGATTACCTAGAAGAATTAATGTGTGAAGGAACAGGATTACCACACCAAAACCAGCCTCACTGGACTTAACATTGTCCTTGTTGAGGTCATCTGCATCCTCACCAATCACTATTCAGAAGGCCCTTGTACCGCCTTTGGCACCTGCTTCCTTGCCACATCCTGTTTTGCCAAGCTCTGCTTTGGCACTAGCAACTACACTTTTGAAGTTGCCTCCATCTAACTTATCCTCTACTCAAACATTAGAAACTGCATACTTGACAGAACCAACCGCTGCGGAACTCCTAAAGGATCAGGAAAGAGCTTGAAGGGGAAATAGACAACAAATCCAGTAAGTAGAAGATGTTGAAGCTACAGGTGCGTATGAGGCTGCCCTTCTTGACTAATGCTGAGGGGAAAGGGTTTCACTAAGAAAAATAAAGAAAAGAGGTGTGGCTATATTTCTACTAATCCTTAGACTGCTGCTACTAATGGGAACTTGGGTTGTTTAATCAATCTGAGGCAGGGACCTTAAGAGGAGTGAGAAAAGTACTGAGAAAGAGTATGGGGTGTGTGTTATGATTTTTATTTGTCTAAATGTTGATGCAAAGGTAAATGTAAAAGGTTTAAAGGTAAATGTAAATGTAAACTTTACTTTAATGAAAAAAGGGGGGGTGCATGCATCATATTGGGTACATAGAACTAAGGGGAGTTCTACTTATACAAAAGGGCACAAGATGGCTTATCCTGGCAGTAAAGAGAAAGGGGAAATGTTTTCAGAGGTATACAACCAAAAGAGGGTAGTGAAAGAGTAAGAGAGATGAGCCAATGTAACTAGCAACTATGTAAATAAGGAATGTAATGTGACTAGTAACCAAAGAGGATAATAGTGAAAGAAGAAGTAGTTATGTAATATGAAGGACTGTGCTGTACAAATTTAGACCAAAGAAGGTATAAACTAAAGAAAAGTATGTAATATCTATGTTTTATGTATACACTGTTTATTTATAAATCAATACCTTGTATAATATCCTATGGGGCTGTAGTATTGGTAAAGTTATGTGGTTATAAGTGGTAATATTCTAAGAATGCTAATAACTACTGAACCAAAGGGAAATCAGGGACTGTGAGTGAGTGACTAGGGGTAGTTTGATATGTAGAATCTGATTATGTAATAATAATGAATTGTATGTGAGAGGAAATGTGTAAGCCCCCTCCTTTGGGGTCTCACAAAGCTGTCACATAGTCATCACTAGATTACATAATCCTCCTGATACTTAGTCTCATCCAATTCCTTCCCTAGCTCATTGGAGTGTCCTCGGTTCGCATTTGAGGAGGACTTCTGAGAGTAGGTTGATGAGTGGGATGAGCTTGGTCAGACGGTGATGATGACCATTTGGGGCGTTGATAGACGCACGCCAAGCGCGCACGCCAACGCCAGCCCGCACGCCATTTTTTTTTGGCGTGCGGGCCCCACACGCCCTTTTTTTTTGGCGTGTAGGGTCTACACGCCAACAAAAAAGGGCGTGTGAGACCCACACGCCAAAAATGGCGTGCGGTTCCCACACGCCTTTTTTTTTTGGCGTGTGGGCCCCGCACGCCAACGAAAATTGGCGTGTGGGAACCGCACGCCAATTGTTTGGCGTGCGGGGCCCACACGCTCACGTAATCGAATGGCCCCTGCCATTTGATTACGTGAGCGGGGGGTATGGGATATACACACCCCCCGCTCACGTAATCGAATGGCAGGGGCCATTCGATTACGTGAGCGAGCCCGAGTCTGTTTCCGGACTGGGGCTCGCTCATGGTCCTGGTTTTTTCAACCAGAACCACAACAAACCCCGCTCTCCGACTCGATCAACCAAAGCGGTGAGTCTGAAAATCCGAAAAAAAAAAAAAAAAAAAAAAAAAAAAAAATCAAAAAAATCAAAAAAAAAAAAAAAAAAAAAAAAAAAAAAACCAAAAAAAAACCAAAAAAAAAAAAAAAAAAAAAAAAAAAAAGAGGAAAAAATCAAAAAATGAGAAACCAAAAAATGAGAAAAAAACCCCAAAAAAACCAAAATAAAGGGATTTTTTGGGGTTTAATTTTGTGGGAGAAAAATAGCCCACAGGCCCAGGGCCCTCTCCAAGACCCAACTGGCCCAATGACAGGGCCCAATGGCCATAAGAAGGGGCCCGCCTCTGCCCATCACCTCCAGTGGCACAGGCCCACTTTGATGCTCCAAAGGGGCAATAAAACATTCAAAGGGGCCATTCAAACCCCCCAGGCAGCTCAAAGGGCCCCGTATAAGCCCCAGACGCACACCATCCCCCCCAAAAGTGGCCCATCTCAAACACATCTCTTCCTATTTCCATTTTTTTTTCACCGTAAATATAGTAACACGTGCTGACAAACTCTCCCATTCAAATGCAAACAGATTCCGCACAAATCACCAAATCAGCAGCAAAAGATGTCACACACCGGTGATTACAACTCCGCAACCAATCAGCCTCCACGCCCATACGGATTCTACGAGGTTGACCCCAACCATCACCCGCACGCCCCACTTGGCAACATGTATCAAAATCAACCCTCTGCGTATGGAAATCCACACGTGCTTGGCCAACCTGCAGCTCCAATCAATCAATCAGGCCACCTACCAACAAACTATGGCTACCCAAGCAACCAATATGGCCAAGCCCCCCAGCCCCTTACTGTCCCCTCAGCCCACCCAGCCACCTACAGCTTCAATGACAACAACTACAGACTGGCAATCCAGCCAAACCCTGGGCCCCCAGCCCACCCAGTAGCGCAGCCTGTGTTCCGCCCATATGAGGTACAATTGCCTCAATTCACCCACTATCACAATCGACCTCCAGCCTCTACCTATCAGCTTGATCCAGCCCAACCATCCTATCTGGCTCAGCCAGCCCTCTACGCACCACCTCATATAACTCAAGCCCCACCATCCCATCTGTTTCCGCAATCCCATCAAGCACCACAAATCTCAAACTACTGGCAGCCGGGACCCCAACCATCGTCCCACCCGGCCAACCCATTCACTCTTGGACCCACTCACTTCCAAGGCCTGCCAACCTCACACAGTTTCCCCGTTGGCCAACCATCAGTGCCCGCTCCGCCGCAGACAAATCAAGTCCCTTCCATACCCGTCATGCAAGATATGCAGCCATCTCTGGGGGAAATAACCTCCTCTGCGCCATTTAGCCCTCAAATTTGGCCACCTGCACAACCAAGTCCTCAACAGTTTCCCCAAGGAAATTTCAGCCCTCAAGACCCTCAAAATGTGGCTGAAGGTGAGTCTTCAAATACTTCTCCACTTTGTTTTCATATTAACAAGAACTAATGTTTACCTACTCAATCTCCCAGTCAAATACCCAAGGGCCATGCCTACATCTCCCGGCGGATATCAACCTGCATCACCCAGCCCTCAAGTATTTCCCCGAGCAAATTTCAGCCCTCAAGTCCCTCAAACTGTGGCTGAAGGTGAGTCTTCAAATATTTCTCCACTTTGTTTTCATCTTACCAAGAACTAATGTTTACCTGCACAATCTCCCAGTAAAATACCCAAGCGTCACGCCTACATCTCCCGGCAGGTATCACCCTGCACCACCCAGCCCTCAACCGTTTCCCCCTGCAACTTTCAGCCCTCAAGTCCCTCAAAATGTGGCTGAAGGTGAGTCTTCAAATATTTCTCCACCTTGTTTTCATCTTACCAAGACCTAATGTTTACCTAGTCAATCTTCCAGTATACCCGCTCAATCCTTTAGGACGTTCACCGCTGGCCCCCGCAATGTTACCCGCTGCCAATCAACCGCATAAAGTGTTGATGAAATCTGAAGATGTACAATCTTATGATTATTCAGTTGGCAGTAAGTTCTTCTAGTTTCTTAATTCGCCCACTTGAGGCAGACTGGCTGAACTGCTTGTGTTTCCAGATGCAATGGATGCACCACCCGAATTCCTTTTCACATGTGTCACTGATCTCAAACACTTTGTCACCACATGGGCCCACGAGCATGGTTACGCTCTGAAAGTTTGTGCTTCCAAGAGGGACAAGAACATCTACTTTGCATGCACAGTTGCCGGGGAAGACCAAACCTCAGTTGATGCTATCCGGTTTCGAGAGTCTAGGAATAAGCGACTGGGGTGCTGCTTCAAAATATCCGGCCACAAACCGACTTCAGTAAAACTCAAGGATGCACCATGGGAACTCCGATGCCGAAAGACGATTGAGCACAATCATGGTCCAATCGATCTGGAACATGTAGTCATCCACAAGAAGCTCTCTGTCGAAGGCCAAACTGAGGTTGCTCGCTTATCGTCTCTAGGAATGCAACCCCAGGCAATCGCTAGACTCCTTACTAGCAGTGAGGGAAGGTTTGTAACCAACCGGACGATATACAACACAAAGCAGGCACTGAGGGCGGAGAAGAGGGCTGGCAACACCCCAATCGAGTACCTCCTACGTTGCCTCAACGAATCCAATTGGACACACGAGGACGTTTACGATACGGACGGCAAGCTCCTTTACTTGTGGTTTGCGCACCCAGGATCGTTGCTTCTTGCTCGCAGGTTCCACCATGTGGTCAACATTGACTGCACTTACAAGACGAACCTGAACAACTACCCCCTGCTGCATGTGGTTGGCCAAACTGCAACCAATCACAGTTTTTCGATTGGTTTTTGTTTGATGCGAAACGAGAAGAATGAGGCCTACTCATGGGCTCTTGATAAGTTGAAGTGGGTGGTATATTTGACTAATCACCTATTCTCATCATAAACTGACTGTACTCCGGTGCCTGTGTGATACCCATAGATCTATATGGGACGCTGACCACGCGCCAAAGGTCTTTGTGACAGACAGGGAATCGGCACTGCGTAATGCTATCTCAAAGCACTTTCCGAATGCAACCGCGAACTTGTGCATGTGGCACATCGATCGGAACATTGTGACAAACTGCAAGCAAGCCTTTGCTGGCGATGGCGAAGAATGGGCCAAATTCATGAGGCTCTGGCATGAGGTCGCACATGCCCCCAATGAGGACACCTGCAACTCAAAGTGGGCTCAACTCACACGGTACCTAGTCACTCGAACTAACGTCTACGAATACCTGTACAAGAACGTCTGGAGCGAGCGACAGAAGTTCATGAATGCGTGGGCCGGAATGACACCCCATCTAGGAAATCTGACTTCGTCACGATGTGAATCTGCCCACAGCTGGCTGAAAACCTATGTGACGTCGGCTAGGTGCGACTTTGCAACACTTTTCATTACAATTGCTGCAGCAGTGGACCGACAACTTGACACAGCCCACACGAACCTGGCACACGAGTTACAGAAGGGATTAACCGGACTACCAAATGCCTTCAAGTCCCTCAGCTGCAAAATCTCCTGTCATGCGCTCAAGTTGGCCTTGTCTCAGTACAACAAGTTCATCAAGATGAAGAAAACCAAGCCTGGGGATCCCAGCCTTCAATGCAAAGGTAATTTCCAGGCTGGCTTGGGCATTCCGTGTTCGCACACTATTGAATGTTTGGTCCAGGGGAAGGGAGATGTGGAGCCTTCTGATTTCCATGTCCAGTGGCATCTGGCCTATAACCCTGACGGTCCAGTGAGTCCTCCTGATGTATGACTTGTTCATGTCCCTCCTAGCTAATCTTCATCTATTTTCATTGCAGGCTCTTGATCAACCACTGTACGACTTTGACAACGATTTTGAGGATTTCAAGCAGGAGATCTTGGCGTCCCACCACCCCTCGGCGTTAGAAGCAACAATGAAAAAATTACGAAGGGTCCATGCAAACACACACGTGGTCCCGCTTGCAGAGCCTGATCCTATCCGAGTGAAACACAAACTGGAAAGGCCGTGGAAGAAGAGAAAGGGTAGTGGGCGAGTTCAAAAGCGCGATGACACCCATGCAGAAATTGTGGAAGCGCAAATCCAAAAGGCGCAGGCAAGGAAAGCAAGACAGAAGGCCGGTGTATCAAAAGGAAAAGGGTTTAAGAGACAGTCCAAGCGCGCGCAGGCTCCATTGGACACCTCAGCTTCTTCCTCTGGGGACCTGGATGAGCTACCCAGTGTGGAGACACTCATGCGTAAGCAACTTTATTGCATGTCTTTTTAAGAGGCTGATAACTGATGGACTTACTAAGCAGTCAAGAGAACTCACCCCCCACGAATTGGCAGCCTCACTATTGGGAAACGGAATCGGGGGTCTTCCAGTTCAGGAACATCACGGCGCAAGGAAACGTGGCAGCCCAACTATGGTAGTAAGGATGGTGTAACAGATGAAGATTCTGATTCTGCAGATGCAGTTTCAGATGAAGATTCTGATGCCCCAGATGGGGAATCAGATGAAGAATCTGATGCCCCACATGGGGCATCAGAAGAAGAATCTGATGCCACAGATGGGGAATCAGTTGCAGAATCTGACGCACAAGGTGGGCAATCAGATGAAGAAACTGATCCCCCAGTGGATTCCTCCTCATCTATTGAGATGCAGGATGAGGAAAAGCTGCTGTCACCTCCAGAAGCCTCAAGAAAAGCCTCAAGCTCTCATGATCAGTTGCTGGGTGAGGCCAGGCTACATTCACCCCCGACAGCCAAGGTAAGTACTATAACTTTGACATTAGATTATCAGGGTCTGATTCCATTGTATGTTTCATAGGACCGGCATGTAGGTGCTGAGGTTGCACCCAAGGCTGGCCAAACAAGACAGGGGAATACCAACCCTGATGTTGCCGTGAGTGACTCAAGCTTGACACGGACAAGGAGGAATGCACTGACTGTAACTGATAACCAACTTCTCATCATTCTTGTCAGGCGGAGCTTCCACCATGGATCTTAAAATACCTGCATTCCACTTATAACCCTGCAGGTGATGGGAACTGTGGTTATGCATGTGTGGCACATGCATTGGCAGCAGATAGACCAGAGGGTCCCTACGCTAAGGCCAATGGGTGGTACCAAGTGCGAAAGGATGTGTTAGAAGAGATGGAAAAGAACAAGGCACATTGGACAAGATACCTTGGGGGGCCTTCAGAATTCGACCGCGCTTACGGACGTGTTCAGGTGACTGACCCACGTGGATCAGTCCCCATGAACAAATGGATGAGCAAGTTGGATGTGGGACCGATTCTGGCCAATGCGTATAACCGGCCATTTGTCTTCCTCAGCAGAACGGGCGGGAGCACCACATATATTCCCGCCACTGTTCCCCCGGACCCTAAACCGCTGCCAGCCCTCTTCTTATCATTTTTCAATGATAATCATTGGATACGTGTGATAGTCAAGCGGACCCCAACGATTCCCTTTCCTCTACCTAAAGTCTCCCGGTTATTTCACAAGAGCCCAGCAGCTGCTTGGCTAGACTGTGTTTCCCCTTCCACTACTCTTCACTCTTTGTTACCTAAATGATTAAAGGTACCAAGTTACTGCAAGTAACACTAATTATTATTATCCTTATTAATGTTTACCATTCTTATTATTCTTTCATATTATTCCTTCAAGAGCGGAAAACCAGGTGATTTGCGCAGCTGCGGCTGCGCAGTGCACCCGGTTTTCCGCATTTACACCCGGTTTTTTGTAATTTTTGATTTTTAAGCAAATAGCATGTGGAGGGCGGCATTTGATGCGCGTGACCTCCCCAATCATCCTCATTACATATTTTATTTAAAACAAATAAAATAAACAATTAAAACAAGGAAAATAAACAAAACAAAATAAAAATATGGAGGGCAGCATTTTAAATAAGTAAAATAAACAAAAGTAAATAATATAAAATTAAACAAATAAGAATGAATGAAATGAATAAAATTAATCAATTAATTAAAAGCAACAGACATAATTGCAAGTTAATGATTTATGAATAACGCAACTTCCCCAATTATCCTCATTCAATATTTTATTTAAAACAAATAAAATAAATAAGTAAAACAAGTAAAATAAACAAAACAAAATTAAATTCAATTAAACAAAATAAATGGAATAAATGAAATGAATAAAAGAAATCGTGGAAATCAAGCTGTGAGGATTTTTTATGAAAAAACCGGGTGGATCGGCCAAAAAAAATAGAAGCCATAGTTTTTTTGCAAAAAGGAAAATTACTATAAAATTCTACACCCCTGTAAGTATAATAAATAAATTTAAAATCTTGAAAAACAATGCAAATCCGCCCGCAAAAAATTAAATAAAAAAACCGGGTGTAAATGCGGAAAACCGGGTGTACTGCGCAGCAATTTGGACGTCGCCGCTGCGTAAAACCGGGTGTAAATGCGGAAAAACCGGGTTTTTTTATTAATGCCCAATTTAAATATACTTAAATTAATAATACCTTGATTAACTAACACATGAATAATTCAGGCTACTCTGTGATAATAAATAATAGAGTGATAATATAGTATGATTAAACTACAATCAATCTTTACAATAAATGATATACTTAAATCAATAATACATTGATTAACTAACACATGAATAATTCAGGTTACTCTATGATAATTGATAATACTTATAAGATGTGACAATAACAAATGACACATACGCATTGATAAGTTAATATTTTATTAATATTAATAAAAGGGCCTTTAATATAATAAGGGCATTAATCAAAAAACCCAGTTTTTCCGCATTTACACCCACTTTTCTGCGCAGCTGCGGCTGCGCAGTGCACCCGGTTTTCCGCATTTACACTGGGTTTTTTGTATTGTTAATTTTTAAGCAAATAGCACGTGGAGCGCGGCATTTGATGCGCGTGACCTCCCCAATCATCCTCATTTGATATTTTATTTAAAACAAATAAAATAAACAATCAAAACAAGGAATATAAACAAAACAAAACAAAACAAAACAAAAATATGGAGGGCGGCATTTTAAATAAGTAAAACCAGTAAACATTATTTATTTATCAAAATTTTAAATTTATTTATTATACTTAAAGGGGTGTAGAACTTTGTGGTAATTTTCAATTTGCAAAAAAACTGTGCCTTCTACTTGTTTTGGCCAATCCACCCGGTTTGTTTTTAATTTAATTTTTTGCGGGCGGATTTCCATAATTTCTCAAAGTTTTCAATTTATTTCTCATACTTACAGGGGTTTAGACTTTCATGGCAATTTCTATTTTGCTCAAAAACCATGGTTTTTTTTTTTTTGGCCAATCCCGCCGGTTTTTTCATAAAAAATCCTGTAAGCTTAATTTCCAGGATTTCTCAACATTTTCACATTTTTTAAACTTTTTCTAAGCACTTTAAGGGGTGTAGAATTTAATGTGAATAACAGTTGTTTTTTTTAAATCACTGGTTGGATTTTGATGATTTTTGGACTCAATTTATTTCCAAACACCTTCACATCTGTCTTTCAAGATATTCAGGGAGTTTTTAAATGGATTCATACACTTTAGAGGGTGAAGAATTCATTGGAAACAAATACTGATTATAAAATTGACTTCTTATCAGATTTCATGACAAAGAAATGGAAATACAATTATACACAGAGGTATGGTACATTGCATGATGCTTTGGAGTGTTACATGTTGTTTATTAAATAACCAACAACCGGGTGTAAATGCGGAACACTGGGTGTAAATGCGGAAAAACTGGGTTTTTTTATTAATGCCCTAGAATAAATGAAATCAATAAAATAAATAAATAAAATACAAAGCAAGAGACATAATTGCAAGTTAATAATTTATTAGCACACAAATAATACGTATAAGAAAGAGAAATTGTTATCAACACTACTGATAACAGCTAGAAAATGCTTACAAATGGTGAATATACGCCTGAATTACATTCCTGAACTGATATGTAATGGGCAAAAAAAAATAGAAGACATTGTTTTTTTGGGAAATAAAAATTCCCATAAATTTCTACACCCCTGGAAGTATATTAAACATTTTTCAAATGTTGAAAAAAAATCAAAATCCGCCCGCAAAAAAAAATCAAAAAAAGGGTTTAAAAGCGGAAAACCGGGTGTGCTGCGCAGCAAATTTGAGGTTGCCGCTGCGTAAAACTGTGTGTAAACGCGGAAAAACCGGGTTTGTTCCTTAATGCCCTATAATAATGATGATACCACTAAGGAATCCCAATAGCCCAATTCTGGATAATCTATAGTTTAATGCTGATATATCATCAAGAATTGGCCACAACCTACCTTCAATAAGGTAGAAACCACAAACCCAAATGAGTACTCCTTGGATGCCTATTAATAATACTCTGTTTGGGTTATATTTCAAAAAACACTTAAGTCTGATGTTTCATTCAAGTGGATGAGCAAGACAGTGGTGGAAATTACAACTCAAGGACATGTGAATGAGAAATAAAAGGGAAACCAAAGAAAAAAACAACCCCCGGTACATATATCAGAAGTGGTAGTTGGCTACAGCTATTTCTATATCTTGGGAAAACAAAATTTGGAGGTTTTGAATAGAAAAACATTTGTGAAACTCTTCATGGGTTTTTTTCCAATCAACCATTGGCAAACCATCATGACCAATCCGGTTAAATCCCATGGAGCACAAAAAGTTGAGAAAGTATAATCGGAGGTTATCCAAAGTCCCGTGAGGCATCACTGAAGTATTACCACTATCAACCTTATGTTTCAGAACATTGGCGCCAAATTCCAATAAGGCCGAAGCATTTGAAGCAGTCGGACGTTCGGACCCGTATTTGTTAGTGACAAAGGCGGTTGTTGGACCAAAAACCAGGAGACCAGCAAGCATCCGCATTTGCTCCCGCGTATTTGATGTTGACCACTCATCAAGCTTTTTATACTTTGGTCTTGTTGGTGCCTGGAGCCCGCAGATGTAACACAAGGCTGACATAGCCCCCGTGAAGTATAGACCAAGGACCTTGAGACCGGAGGTGTTTGGTTGGGGGCTTGATCCATCCTTTGCGTGACTTCCAAGGTTTTCATAAGTTCGTTGGAATGCAAGATGGGCAGTATGCACCAAAGATTCGTCCAGGGGGAGAGGCTGCCATTCACTGCCCTGTTGCTCCATGTGTCGAAGGGCCCAGCAGTCTTGCAAAGCACTTTTAAGCCGGAGATAAGCGTGGTCACTTGGAGAGAAGTATGAGGCCAGATTCGCCGCAAGTGTGTGGGTCTGGACACGTTTGGACAGCGGCGCCTTCCGGTTCTCCTGGGAAGCCTCGAGCTGTGCCATGTTGACAACTTCAGGAGTTATCAGAGAGAGAGCACCAGGTTGAGTGGGGTTAAGAATTCTCTCTGCATACCACACAAATATCAGCCTTTGTGATGTATGAACAAGTGAGAAAAAAAGTGAGTATTTACCAGATTTGCATGCCTTCAGAAGTGTATCCACTTCCCTCCAAACAACTCGGCTGAACTCCTGTGGCATCGTTGGATGTGGTGTGACCATTGAGGGGAGGTGTGTGAGGATGAATGCTATGTTTTCAATCATTTTCTCGGCTGAACGGTGTGACCACACAATTCCACCCGCCAAATTTTCATTCAAATCGTCTGCCAATGCTTTTGGAAGCATTGGGCCAGGGATAAATAGACCCATAGCTGTGCGCAAAGGAGGGATGTTAATTACAAGATGGGTGTGCATAAGCAATGGGGAGTGACTTACCAGGAGGCGTCAGGACCGGGGGAGGAGGAATTGATTCGCCCGGTGGTCTTTGGGTAGGTGGCTTGACTGTTGATGGCCCAGCAACAGGGGGGTTCCGTGGAATTCTGAGGCCTTGCAGTGATTGCGCAGTGATGAATTCGTGAGAGGTGGGATGAGGGGTGAAGAAATTATACATGGGGCCTGTATTTTTAGAAGAAGAAGCAGAGTTGTCCAGGCGCGCCTTTTTGCTCGTCGGGTCTTCAACCGTAGGATCTTCAATTCGTACCATGTCATAGCGATATCGGGTTTGTTGTGGCACCGGTTCATGGACTGGCTCCTGGTGGAAGGTAGGTTTGGGACGTCCATGAAGGAATTGTTGGAGGACTTGCTGGTCTTCTGCACCATCTTCAGAGTCATCTGTTTCCCCCTCTGCGTCAGGGTCTTCAGAGCTGTCCCGGATGGCTGGATTGTTAGTTTCTCGTCTCCCGTCCGCATTGGGGGCTTTGGAGGACTTCTGGCCAGTGAGTGCTTGGTCCCTTTGTACGCCTTGAAGGACAGACTGGCCAAAGGTGTTGAGGGTTGTCTTGTGGCCTTCGACATCTGTCCGCATCTCTCCGCTTCGACGTGGGGATCCATCAGCTGGGCTTGTTGTGTTGGGCTGGCCATATTGAACATCCTTGTTGAATTGGTTTTCAAATTGATTGAGGGTGGGGATTGGGTTGGTTGCTGGAGGTAGGTGATCAGGAGTGGGTGCATATAAGTATGCCATTGAGTTGGTTGCAAATTCAGGGCGGGGGTGGGACTGGGGTGGAGCAGGCCTAGTGGCGCCTAAGGTGTTTTTAGCCGGGGCCGGGGTTCTGGAGACCTGTTCATTCTCATCGTCTGACTGCTCGTATTCAGCCTTTATTTTAGAGGCCCAATTCTCCAGGTTTTCACGTTCATCTGGTTTCAACGCAGGGTGCCGCGCCAGCTCTGTGCATTTTTCCCAGAGATCCAAACCTGTGTAATGGTGGGAGGGTGGGTGGGAGTGAGCCAGCTACTTATATTATACACAAAATAAAGGAATGAATCTCACGTCCTAGTTCACAGGTCTGATGTGAAGACATTGTTGATTGTTGAAGTCAAGTTGGTGATTTGTGCGGAATCTGTTAGCATATGAATGGGAGAGTATGTCAGCAAGTGTTACTATCTATGGTAAAAAAAATTTAAAAAAAAAAATGGAAGAGATGTGGGGGAATGAATGTGTTTGAGATGGGCCCATTGGGCCACTTTTGGGGGGGATGGAGCACGTCTGGGGCTTATACGGGGCCCTTTGAGCTGCCTGGGGGGTTTGAATGGCCCCTTTGAATGTTTTATTGCCCCTTTGGAGCATCAAAGTGGGCCTGTGGGCCCATGGGAGGTGATGGGCAGAGGCGGGCCCCTTCTTACGGCCATTGGGCCCTGTCTTTGGGCCAGTTGGGTCTTGGAGCCCTGGGCCTGTGGGCTTTTCCACATAATTAAACCCCAAAAAAACCCATTTTTTTGGTTTTTTGGGGGTTTTTTCCTCATTTTTTATTTCTCATTTTTTGTTTTTTTTTTGTGTTTTTTTTTTTTTTTTGATTTTTTTTTTTTTTTTTTTTTGATTTTTTGATTTTTTTTTTTTTTTGATTTTTTTTTTTTTTTTTTTTTTTTTTTTTTTTTTTTTTTTTTTTTTTACTCACATTGTTTTTTCTTAATCGGTGAGTGGGGGTGTTGATCGAATTCTTGGTCGTTCTGGTTGAAAACAACCAGACCGACGGTCTGATTCCTGAAAGGAATCAGACTCGGCAGCCTCGCTCACGTAATCGAATGGCCCCTACCATTCGATTACGTGAGCGAGGGGATATCGCAGGCGATATCCCCCCACACGCCAAATAATTGGCGTGTGGTACCCGCACGCCAATTGTTTGGCGTGCGCTCCCACACGCCAAACGATTGGCGTGTGGGAGCGCACGCCAAACAATTGGCGTGCGGGTCCCACACGCCAATTTTCTTTGGCGTGCGGGGCCCACACGCCAAAAAAAAAAGGCGTGTGGGAACCGCACGCCATTTTTGGCGTGTGGGTCTCACACGCCCTTTTTTTTTGGCGTGTAGACCCTACACGCCAAAAAAAAAGGGCGTGTAGGCCCCGCACGCCAAAAAAAAATGGCGTGCGGGCTGGCGTTGGCGTGCGCGCTTGGCCTGCGTTTATCAACGCCCACCATTTGGATGATTTTGATGAAAAGGTTGAAGCGGGGTTAACGACGGCGGCTGCTGAGCTGCTTTCAGAGGGAGAACTCGGACTGGATATAGTCGTGCAGAGTAAGCTTGTAACAGCTGGGAGGGGCGGGTTGGCTTCAGACAAGTCACACAGGGCGCCTTGTGTCTCCCTGATGGCTTCTGGCAAGTCGGGTTGGGGTAGAAACATGATCGGATCAGTTTGAATCAAGTCAAGGGCCTCAGCCAACGTGTCCAATGGCTGGAGACGGGTAGCAAGAGGAGTAGGCAGTTTGACTTCAGATGGGTCGCACAGGGTGGTTTGGGTCCGCCTGAAGGCTTCTGGAGGGTCGGGCTGAGGAAGCGAGAGGGTCGTGGGGGTGGATGGATGAGAGATGGGCTGGGAGGTGGTCGATTCAGGCAGTAAGGAATTCGAGTGTAATTTTGAGCTTCTTGAGCGATCCAAGGATGAAAATGGCAGCGAGGTTGGTTTCAAATGCACAGACAAGGATGCAGGAGGTACAGATGTGGTTTGCAAAGAGGGAGGTTGGTTCCGTTTGAGAGCCTTGGGCTGGGATGAAGAAGTGGTCAAAGAGGAGGGATCTGAGGATGGTGTAGATGTAGGTGACTTTGAAGGTGCAGTCGCTAGTGCCGGTTGCAAGGAAGCAGTCGTCGGGTTTTCTGAGTGATTGGATGTTGAGGGTGGTCGCGAATAGGTCAGAGCTACCTCTGAGGACTGAGGGCAGAGGTCATTCTTCAAGGCCAAGCTCATCATTGTGTCCTCTAAACGCGCAAAACGATCTGTGGTGGCCTGCCGATATAGTGAAGCTGCCTCTTGGTTCGCTAGAATCATTTGTGTAACAGCCTCTTGAGTGGTCACAAGCTGGAGAATTAGCTGGTCGGAGCTAACAGGATGATCCAACATTGCTCTTGGGCAAAGAGCGGGAGAGGAGACCAAGGGGTCCAACGATGCCGAGAGGACTGAGAGATTACATGTAGAAGGCTTGTTACGTGCAGGAGACAGCGGCGAGTAGGCCAAGCTGTCATATGCTGAGAGTGGGGGTGTGGTTGGTGGTGAGTGTGGCGCAGAGGAGCTCAGATGAGGGGGATGTGCAGGTTGTAAGTTAAGTGGTGGCAGAGGTTGTTGAAGTGCTTGTTTGGAAACGTACGGATGATGATGATGACGATGGACAGTTGGTCTCCCTTTTTCTGGTATCTTCATCAAGGATTTGGCTGCAGCTTTGGATAGGACTAGCCAGTTGGAGAAGGATTGAAGACAACCATTGACTGAGTGATCTACAACCTAGCTAAAAGGAGCCGTACGGTATCCTCTAGATTCTGTCAGAGATGTAAGTCAAGTTTGAAGTCGGATAAGGCACGTTAGTGAATTTTAAAAAAATTCTGCTGGTTGGTTGTGGAACTAGAAAAAAAAAGTGTAAGGGTTGAGTCCCTTCACTGTTCTTTATCAAAGAAGCTGTTGGAAATGTGGCACAGAGGAACCAGGCTAAGAGCCTCTGGAGGGTTCTAGTACCAAAGTGGGATGAATTGCAGTCTAGACAGGAGAGAAAGATCTCTCTAGTTAGTATCTACAAGTGAAGGCAATCAGAAAAGGAATTGAGAAGAGAAGGAATGAAGGAAAGGTACTGGCCTAGACAGGAGAGAAAGATCTCTGCTGTCTAGGTAAAGGGGAAAGAAGAGACTAAGAGCATCTCCAATCGTTTCACTAACTTTTCAACAACTGTCGAGCTCTTAGCGAGCTCGACAGCTAATTTATCAAGAGTGTCCCCACTCGTGGCTCGATAACCCGCCTTGATTGCTAGGTTATCGAGCCGTTCCACACTCGTGCTCCTCTGCAACTTGAGTTCGATAACTCGAGTTGCAGGGGAGCACTACACGGGGTGGGTTTTTTATGGGTGGGGGTCTCTCGGGGGTGTCGAATGGGGGGTTGGTAACTTGTGAAAGATATTCACGACTTACCTTATCGAGCTCAATAGAGGTCCATAAAGTTATGAACCTCTATCGAGAATCTTATGGAATCGATAGTTATGGAGCGCTATCGAGCGCACGATTGGGGCTCGTCTCGATAAAGTTGGCTTATCAAGCCGACTTATCGAGACGATTGGAGATGCTCTAAATACAAGGCAGAACAGCTTACAGCTATTGCAGAAAAGGTTGCGGATTTCCGGGGGTTTTTTTTTTTTTTTTTGGTCACCGAAATTTTTTTTTCCCCCCCAAAAATTTTTTTTCACCCAACCCCGACTCCCAAAGCCCAGTGTAACCGACTGGGCGGAATTCATCTGGATTGCACTGTATTGCAATACACCCACGCCGAAGGACACCGCAAATCACCGCCAATGTGAGCACATTTTCTCTTCTCATTTTTTTTGGTGCATGCTAATATTTTTCTCTTTCCGTCACACAGTTAGAAAAGGGGCCATGGTGTTTCGAAAGTACTCAGCCGATCTGAAATACTCAGCCGTCTTAGCTTGGATTGATGGAAAGTCACTAACGGATATCAACACCTCATTGGGAGCTTCAATTAGCCAAGATTCTATTACCCAATGGACAAAACTTTACCAGGATACACGTGCCGTTGTTTGCGATCCTCAGACGTATGAAGCCAGAGGCCGACCGCTAAACTTAACCAATGAAGACCTTCAGTTCATCAAGGAGATGGTTGAAGATAAACCTACTGTATACATCGACAAAATACAACGTTCCTTGCGCGACAAACACGGCATCGACATCAGTAGCTCCACAATCTCCCAAACTTTGCGGAAACATTTGAAGATGTCAAAGAAATCAGTGCGGGGTGTTCATCCAAACCAAGATGAGGATCAGCGGGCTGAATTCATTTCCCTCATTGCTTCAATCCCTGTTTTGTGCTTGGTTTTCACTGGTAAGTAATGAAAGGATTTCCTATCTTAATCTATCTCCTGGATCTCCAGGATGTATTTTCACTGATCAGCTGATTTGTCTAATCAGATGAATCTGGAGTCTGCCTGGAGGTTGTTTCAAGGAAAAAAGGCTGGGCCCCAGTAGGCCAACGAACAAAGCGAGTACCACGTCAGCGAAGCAGGCACCAGTACAATATCATTCCAGCTATATCATCCACTGGATTGGTAGCCCACATGGTTCAGGAGGAGTCTGTCAACTGTTCAAACTTTGAATACTTCCTCTCAAACATTTTGGTAAGTCTGTTTGTTTTTTTTGAATCTTGGGTTATAGTGTAATATCTTACATAAGTTTGGGTCTAGGTCCCATCAATGAATCCATTTCCCGCCCCTAGAAGTGTCCTAGTGCTTGATAATGCTCAAATTCACCACCACGGTCAAGTGGCTGAGATAGTAGAGTCTCGAGGTTGCCTTTTGCAATACTTGCCTCCCTATTCTCCGGATTTCAACCCTATTGAAAAAGGGTTTTCGGTCTACAAATTGGTTTTGCGGCGATACAAAGACTTGTTGACTGGAGGCGATGAGGACTATGATGTTATTGAAGGTTTCATTAGCCTTTTATTTTCAGCTGATTTGACCAAGAAGTTGTTTCAAGGTGCTGGCTATGCAGTCAATTAATCACAAATGAATGTGACTATCTTGTCTCTATCTCTACACAGAGGTTTCCTTTATCATTATCTCACTTGTATCCAAACTCAACATTCTCTTTTCCTGATCTTGTTTCTTTGACCACTTTAAAATATGCTTGATGTTGAATGAACTAAACTTTCTACAGAAATATATTGCATGTTTCTCAGGAGGACACACATGGAAAGAAAAAAAAATCCCACTTGAATGAACTCAGAGAGAAAGGAGAGACAAAAAAAGGCATCTTGAACTGAATCATCTCAGAGAAAGAGTTCAGCTTTCTTGGGGGAGAAGAAAAACTTTTGAACTACAAGAAAAACATTTTAATTACAAGCAGATGTGGAAAAAGCAGACCGTGATTTGTTCTTCTGGGAGCACACAAAAGGAAAGATAAAAAGCAAAAATAAATCATTGGGGACGGTTAGCATTACGGCGTGACTTCAAGTGTCGCTCGTATTTCTTCAAGTGATCCATTAGAATTCTAGCATGGCCCATTTTAACCCCGGCCGCCTCCAGGTCGGAAGCCAGAAAGCTGTGAAAGTGAGAGAAATGTGTAATGCCTAGCTCTTCAAGACCATCTAAAAGCTGTTTATTTGGTTCAACATGTGCGAATCAAAAGAAGTCGTCTAAATCAAGGTCATCGTCTGATGGCACCGGAGAAGACGGGATTGTTTGTTGCCAAGTACTACCAGCCGGCGTAACTGACATTGACGGAGGCATTACAGTCGGAAGCGCAGTACTAGAAGCCGGCGTAACTCCCATCGACGGAGGCATTAGAGTCGGAGGAGCATTCGGATGGGCGTGTGTTGCTGATGTAATTCCGGCTAGATTCATGTGAGCGGCAAAGTTTGGTTGAGCCATACCTGGCCATCCCCAAGCACTGGGTTGCCATCCCATCATGGCAGCCATCTGTGGACTCCAGCCACATGAAAGAGGAGAGATTGTTGCCGTAGGTGATGGGATGAACGTTGAAGCTGAAGAAGCTGAAGACGCCGACTTGCTGGGTGTAATCGGATCACCATCCGAGGTTTGACCACTTGCGCTCAGGCGATTCAATTTCGTTGTGAAAGCAAAGCAATCGGACTTTGGTGGCTTGCCAACAGTGATCTCCGGATTTTCCTCCTAAATGGGATCAAAATTCGGAGATCACTGTTGGCAAGCCATAATCAAAGATAAGCGAAATGGACTCACCATTGCTCTTGCCCATAAAAGGAGTCGGTCCATTGTGAGCTTGATGTACTCTTTGGGGTTGCTGGGATTGATGAACACCGGCACCTCAGCTGATCCAGATAAATCCTCGCATGGCTCATGTGCTGCACGGCGCTCTCGGATGTTCCGCATGATAGCTGCCGATGAAACAGCGCCTGCAGAGGGCTCAGCATCATCTTCTTCTTCCTTGGCCGCGTTTTTTTTCTTCAGAGATTTGAGGATTTTTTTTTTCTGACATTATTCAAACGAAGATAAAATCAGTTGAATATTCCAAACCGTACCAAACTAGAAGAAAAACTGGCTGACCTGGGCTGTAATCTTGGGATCCTTCTGGATCATAGTAATCACGAAACGCCTCCCATTGCAAGGCCCTTTGCATTCATCAAGGAAATCGGATAGATCCTCATCGTCCTCCAAGAGGGCCTTGTTTTTATTGGCAAATCGTCCGCCGTGAGGAATAGTAGCTCCCCACATGAGCTCTCCGTCATCTTCTTGCTCTTGTGAATGAGCCGCTACTTCAAACTTGTCGAGCATCTTGATTGCTTTGATAGCGGCCATCTTGAAGGAAACAAGGTTTCTGTTTTCTGTGTCCCATTCGAAGTGCAATTTGCCCGGATCGGATGCAAGCAATCAGAATTTTTCCTTTTTATTGGTTGCGCTAGCCTTGCGTTTCTTCTGACAAGGTTTGGTTGGCTTCTCTTCCGGGACCAAAAAGAATAATTTGTATTCCAGCAAGATTTTCACTTTGGTGTTCTCATCATTGTTGCCACGTTCGAAATCGGGAGTAAACGGGGTAGGTTGCTTGCATTCTTGGGTTACAGAGGATGTCAAATTGGGAGTAATCAAAGGAGCTGAACCCAACGGATTGGGAGTCTGTAAATTTGCTAGAGCCCCATCGTCCTGCTCATGATCGTTGTTCAACCACTGATTGATCTGAGTTAACAATGGAAGGTTGTATTCGTCGTAATTGTCCAATGGATCATCTAGAAAGGCGAAAAAGTCAATGAAAAAAAAAAATCAAAATACTAAATACTAAATGATACAAAACTTCTAATTTTACTTACCATCGATGTTGAAGTTTCTAGACATCTGGGTGAGGTGTTGTTTCCGGCGTCCTTCGGCGTGATCGTATTGAAATATAGAGCAGTGCAATCCAGATGACTTCCGCCCAGTCGGAAGTCATCTGGGCTTCGGGAGTCGGGGTTGGGTGAAAAAAAACTTCGGGGGGGAAAAAAAAATTTCGGTGACCAAAAAAAAAAAAAAACCCCGGAAATCCGCAACCTTTTCTGCAGTAGCTGTATATAATCTTGTGACATGTTTGTGTAAGCCTGTGAGGAGCAGGGCTTACATAGCTCCTGCTCATCTTGAAATACAGTCCCTGGTCATAGAACTGTGCCTTTGTGCCCCTCTTGAGCCACTTCAACAGTGAAGGAGATTCCACTCCTTACAAAATGTAAGTTGTTGATGATTGTATGTGAAAAGGTATGGATTACCACACCACATCCGTACCACTTGAATCCTCTTCTGTGCACTTTTTACCAAACTCACTGCCATCTTCAGAATCAGAAATCTCACCCATCTTGCCATTGATCCCCTTTTTGGCCACCTATCCCTCTCTTTGCTCCTTACAAGCCTCTCCAACCACTTCATTCTCAAAATCCTCCTACCCTTCATCCTTTCTCACCTCTTTGGAATGTTCTCTCATAAATTGAGAAGAAACCAACAATGCGCTCAGCACCTCCTTGCCTCCTTGTTTCAAGTCTGCACTCCCACCTGCACCAACAAAAAAACAACTGGATCAAGATGTTGCGGGCAGTGTTTCAAGCACCCTTACTCCTTCTCCTGGCCATCCAACTCACTCTTTAACTTTACCATCCTCAGATGCCTCCTCTCTTTCCTTGGAGGTCTCCCCTTTGTCCTTGATTGCCTTTCTGGAATGCTCTTGCATCAACCAAGAGGAAGCTACATGGCCAATAAAATCAACAAACAATTGAAGGAAACTGAATCTCCTATCAATTTGTCAGCCCTAGAGATACTCCAGAGTATCCTAAGCACTGACTAAGCTACAAAATACAATAAAAATAATGTATTACTAATGCAAATAATAACATATCATAAAATATTATTATATCAATCAACTCAGAATGTAAAATTCAGTGGGGTAGCTCACTCAAACCACCACTAAATTCCTACTCCTTCTAGTACTTTATCATATGATAAAGATACTTTAAGAAAAAGGGAATAAAAAGTATAAATTATGGATTAGAAATTATTATCATAAAAGCTGACAGACAATAAACTTATTTGCATAAATATAATAATAATAAAATTATTCTTATAAGAAAGAAATTACCTAAGTGCGTGGTAATTTCCCAGTATTGTTCTATTAAATGAATTGGCCCATGGTGTGATTGGTTATACATACATGTCATGAGGTCATGGGGACATAGAAAATACTGTGCTCAATTCAATACAATTCTCATTACATCATGGTACATTTGAATTGTAATACATTAGAGCAGAATTTAGAATAACATTCTAGAACCTTCCTCAAGGCATCTCTAGAATATAAAAGGAGGCCATTTCTGGCCTAGGATTGGTTCCTCAGCATATTCCCCCAGTACCACATTAGTAAGTACTCTGAATATTCTCCTCCTACTTTTAGAGTAGTGTTATCCCTTTATCCAACCCACCTTATTTACTGGACTAGGTATCAAGCTATCTTAGAACATCCCCATCTTAGACCTTGGACTATTCCTTATAAAGCAGTTTCTGCAAGACTACCACCTCTGACAGTAGCCAATCAGCTCAAGTGCTTGCCAGCTGCTTAGTAACAATTTATATTGTTACACTCTCAAAAAGACAGAAAGATAGCCAAACCTATATGGTTAGCTGTTAGTCTTCTCCTGATTGACTCATTTGTATATCAAATAGACAATTATAAGGAGTTTTAGGTTATCCTCTGTGCATAGTTTGGACACTATAGAGAGAATAAGACTTGTTATTATGCTGATAACCTTTCAGCACAGTGATAGTACCTGGCTTTGTTATAGACATTAAGCCAGTGTTTCATACACATAGCTGAAACAATTTGTCTGCCTTTGTGGAGCCTGTTTCTTATTCTTTTGAAGAAGATTTCTTCATTAGCGTTTATGATCCCAAGACTTGAGTGGTTGATCATCTATCCCCAACCCAGAACCATCTTTGTCATCATCCTTCTCCCCTACCACCAGCCCCTGTGAGAATGCCTAATTGTGCCATGAACATTCATCATTCCTGGCCTATAACCAATCCACCCTTTCATGGCTCATCATCATTTGCAACAATTCTTGGACAACAGGTCTTGACTTCTGCGGTTGATCTCAATGATGATCCTCCTCCCACTTGCCCAACAAACTTTGATATAGCTGAAGTGGGTGTTGTAACCATTGTTAATGACTTCTTTGAGTCCGTAGAACCTCAGGTGGCCCCCAACCTCTGGCAAGCAGCAATTGAGCAGTATCATGACATTGAAAATTATCTTCAGCTATTGGGAACAAATGTGACTGACAACTCGGGAGTTGATAAACGCACGCCAATTTTTTTTGGCGTGCGGGTCCCACACGCCAATTGTTTGGCGTGCGGGTCCCACACGCCAATTATTTGGCGTGCGGGTCCCACATTCCAATTGTCTGGCGTGTGGGACTTGCTCACGTTATCAAACCGGTGGACCGGTTCAATGACGTGAGCACGTCCCCACACGCCAATTTTTGGCGTGTGGGAATGCTCGTTGGCCGGCCAGGAGGAAGTCCTCCTGGCTGACAAGGTTGTATAAACTTGTTGGCCGGGAGGAAGTCCTCCTGGCTGACAAGGTTATACAACCTCATTGGCCAGGAGGACTTCCTCCTGGCTGACAAGGTTGTATAACCTCGTTGGCCGGGAGGACTTCCACCTGGCTGACAAGGTTGTATAACCTCATTGGCCAGGAGGACTTCATCCTGGCCGATGAGGCTGTATAACCTCGTTGGCCAGGAGGACTTCCTCCTGGCTGACAAGGTTGTATAACCTCGTCAGCCGGGAGGAAGTCCTCTCGGCTGATAAGGTTATACAACCTCGTTGGCCAGGAGGAAGTCCTTCCAGCTGATGAGGTTATACAACCTTGTCGGCCAGGAGGAGCTCCTCCTGGCCGGCCGACAAGCGTTCCCACACGCCAACAATTCACATGTGGGGACGTGCTCATGTCATTGAACCGGTCCACCGGTTCAATGACATGAGCACGTCCCCACATGCCAAACAATTGGCATGTGGGACCCGCACGCCAAACAATTGGCATGTGGGACCCGCACTCCAAACAATTGGCGTGTGGGACCTGCACGCCAAAAATTGATGTGCGCTTCCACACACCCTTTTTCTTGGCGTGTAGAACCTACACGCCAAAAAAAACATGGCATGTAGGCCCCGCACGCCAAAAAAAATGGTGTGCGGGTTGGCGTTGGCGTGCGTTTATCAACACCCTGAAAACTCTGATGAAGATAAAAAGAAAAAGGAGAAGAAGGCCTCTAAACCAACTTCAACTCCCAACAACCGGGTTTTATTTTATGTTTTATGTTTTCACCCTCTACATCATCCTCCATTTCTCTCTGTTCTATCTTGTCTCAAACTCTCAAACCATTTTCTCCATCTTTTAGTTCTTCCACCATCCCACTTGACAGCCCCATCATCAAACTTCATCCATTACAGTTCCAATTTTGTTTTCTTCCACCAGCTTCCAGCCTTTCCTCTATCTCTATCATTGAATCCTTTTCTAATCCACTTCATTTTCTAGGAGGGGAGAATGCAAGCCCTGCTCCCCTCTAGCTTACACAAATATGTCAAAATATTAAATAAGCATGTTTCTGTCTTGTATTTAGTCTTACCCGTTCCCTTTAACCAGACAACAGAGATCTTTCTCTCCTGTCTAGGTAAGTACCATTTCCTCCTCCCTTCTCTTCTCAATCCCTCTACCCTTTTCCTTCATTTTTATATACTAATACAGAGATCTTTCTCTCCCATCTAGATGCAATAAATCCCACATTGGTACTAGAATTTCTCCTCTGTGTCTCAAATCCAACAGTTCAATCCATACAGATCTAGTGAAGGGACTCAACCCTTACATCAAGGAACCTTGAAAACCCATGATTCAATTGAATTACAATTTGCATTGACGTCAAAAAGTTCTGCTGAAATTTGCTTTGAATTGGAAGAAGAAGCCTTTGAGGTGTCAGAAACAGACAGGCATTGATAAATGCACACCAACAGCATATGCCAAAAAAATTGGTGTGCAGGCCCCACATGCCAATTTATTTTGGCATGCGGGTTTTCACACCAACAGAAGTTGGTGTTCAGGGCCATACACCAATTCATGCTGGCAGGTGGCTTTGCATGCCATCATAAATTGGTGTGTTGGCATGCGGGGCTCACACACCATTTCTTTTTGGCATGTGGGAAAAACACATCCAGGAGGTTTTATACAACCTTGATGGTGGACCTGGCCACCTTCAAGGCTTTCTTTGGCCTCAGTGCCAACTTCCACCTGGCCTTGAGGCCATTTAACCTAACACCAAGATGATTCCAGTTAGGAATAACCTTGGGGGCTGCTGATTTCACCACATCCCAACTGGGAGTTGGTGACGTCAGAAATTCCCCATACCCTATGTAATATACATGGGGTATGGCTTCTGGACCCATACACCATTGGAAATTGGCGCGTGGTTCACACACCAATTGAAACACCATTCAATTAGTGTGTGGACTGTTTTTGGTGACACAGCCTCATGGCCGGGGAACACCCAGCCACAAGGCCAAATACCACCTCAACAGTGGACCCAGCCACTGCCAAGATTGTAAATGACCTCATGGCTGGGTTGTTCCCAGCCAGGAAGTTGAATACAACCTTGACGGCTGGGATTTTCCCAGCTGTTGATCAGGCTGTGGATGTATACTTAACCTCCTGGCTGGGTTCTTCCCAGCCAGGAGGTCAAAGACAGCCTTGAAGGTAGACCTGGCCACTTTTGAGGTTGTATACAACCTCCTGGCTGGGTTTTTCCTGGCTTTGAAGTGGTTGAGGGGGGGGGGGGGGGGGAGGCATCAGACCACATACCATCAAGAATGGTGTGTGGGCCCTGCACACCAACAAGAATGGTGTGTGGGCCCTGCACACCAAAATAAATTGGCTTGCAGGGCCCACACACCAATTTCTCTTTGTTTGTGTTTACCGGCGCCCAACAAAGAAGACTTGAAGGAGCCTGAATGTGTCCATGGTGTAGACCATCCAGGCCCTAGTCCACCTTGAATGTAGCCAGAGATGTGACCATTGTTATGTCAAATTATAGACTTATTTATACATTTACATTTTCACATACTTTTAAACTATTACACCTATGCATTTAGCATATGAATATTAGATTATGGATTTATTTTCTCCTCAACCAAACTATGTATTTACAAGATTCTATGTATAGTTTGCACATTTCTCAAGATATGTTTCACCCTTTGGGGGAGTTTTCTCATTCTTCACATTATCATAGGATTCTCAGCTTAACAGGTTACAAGCCCATGCTGTTACTAGCAAACCAAAGTACAACCAAATTAAAAATATTCTTCACCCTTCTGTGGGGATCTATCTTTTATACTCTATATTACCCTTCTGAATACTAGAGTTTGATTGTTCTGTTCAGGAATCCTTCTGTGTCTATTACATCTACAATTTTTATGGTTCATACACGCTCTGAAAATCAGGATATCATCCACCAGGAAAAATAAGTTGTCACCTGACGTCTGGTGACATCAAGAAACAATGGCTGTAGCCTGTTTCTAGATTTGATTCCCCTCCGACTAGGCTACAATGGCCCCTTTATGCCCTACAAGGGGCTGTACATGAGGCCAACATTGCTACTAATGGGCAGCTCATTGAACCTAGGCTGATGTCACCTGTAGTCTAGTGACAATTCATTTTTCCTGGTGATCACCCCAATCACCCAGTTCCAGAAACAACTCCCCCTCATCAGTCCTCCTCCAACAATTCTTTGAAGCCATTGAAGTCACTGGATGTGATCATAGCTGGTATTCCCAAAAGTACAGATCTTTCTGGTATTGATGAAAAATTATTAAAAGTTTGACTGATCCAAAAATGTTCCATTGATAGTCCATGCATAAAATGGAGGCCAAGGGTGTGGAAATTTATGCGGCTTGCATAGATTTTTGAGGAAACAACAGTATTTGTCTTCCAATACACCAGGCTTGTTTAATCTGCCTCCAGATAACTGGGCTAGACAGTACCTGACAGCCAATTTCCCCTGAAATATTTGTTGGGAATGGGGCCACTGGGCTTGTGATTGCCCTTGCATGAAGAACAGTCTAGCCCCTATGAATGATCCTGTTGAATAATTAAATGTTATATGTTACATCTAGTCCAATCTCTAGACCCCACATGCAATGTCATATGCAATTCTAATGTCAGGTTTAAACTCAAGACTTGTGCCCCAAGATGAAAATCCTCAGACTCAATAATAACCAACAAATTTCAACTCCATTGACCAGAAATCACTTAATTCACTATTGAATTCAGCCATTTTGATAAATTCTAGCTCCGCAACACATACTCAAATCAGATCAAAGAAATTCAGGAGGATCTCAAATCTACCTCAAGTGGAGCTAGACCATACTCTCATTAAAACCCCCCCTTCTTATTTCTCTTACACAAATTTTCTCTTTATCTTTCAATTTATTGACCGGTCTTATTTCTTTCCATCAGGCTTGCTTTTATTTCTTCTATCTCCAACAAGAATTATATTTCATCTCTTTGAGTTATCACTAGGACTAGAATAATTTAAGGTATATAATGAATTCACTCTTTTGTTTCATTATCTATCTTACTCACCTTTCTTCTCTCTGATTTTATTGTTAGTTAAATACTATTATTAGCATCTGTCTTGGCATTACCTGAAGATAAACAAGAGATTCTATGTGACACAGGAGCAACACACCATGTAACATCATACCCCTTGCTATTTCTTAACCTAAAACTGGCTAACATTTGACTATGTGTTGCATCTCAAGAGCGGATTCCCATAGAAGGCATAGGAGATATCAAGATCCCTACTCCTTTTGGTGACTCCATATAAGCAACATGTTATACGTCCCTTGGGTGTCTGGCATGGTGGTCTTGGTTGGCTATTTCAATTGAAAGGCCTGCATTTTTCAACTCTCACTTGTGGAAATTGTTGGTTCATCACTTCCATGAATTCTCCTGAATTTCACTCTCCACAATTATCTTGTATTACTGCCTCAACATTGTGGCGTGATCACTTAGGTCACATTGCTGTCAGATTCTTTAATTGAACAATTGATTGACAATGTGTATTAGGCATTCCACTGAAAACACTTTCTGTTCCCAAATCAAAATGTCACTCATTTTCCCTTTCTAAGAGCACACACTCCTGTAAAATTGCCGTCAAGAGAGATCGCCGATTCCCCCGGTAATGTTGTTGCAATTGATCTGGCAGGACCTTTCCCTGCGGCGCTGGATGGTAACACCTTTGGCCTTGCACCCTAAATTGACTTCAGTAGTTGCATTGAAGAGTAAGGCCGCGGCAGGAAAGGGGGATTGCGATTGGATTATGGATTTCAACCGTTTGACATCTCACAGCGTGAAGGGCATTCGATCCGACAACGCTGGCGAGTTGACCTCCAACAAATTTAACAAATTCCTCGGCGACAATAACATTCGATTCCCAGCTTAACAGCCATCACGATTTGTCCACCAGTAGCTTGCTGACCGCCAAGAAAGTGCACAACTACAAGTCTATCCTTTTGCCAGTTACGTGGGAGGCCCTTGGAACCTCGCCTCCAACCAAGCTGTAGCTGTCATCACGCATGTAGTCCTGACAACTTGGGTGGAGGGAGCCTCAGAGTCATTCAATTCGACCCTAGAGCAACTTCCTCAAGGTTTCAGGCGCTCAAAATCTTGTCCGAGTACTATGTGTGTTTAAAAATTCAATAAATGTTTGGATGTCCACACAAACAACTTTGCAACATAAGAGACAACATGGCATAACAAAATGCAATCACAACACAAGTCTTAAGAGGCCAGCTGAGAGGAAGGTGGTCATGTAACTGAAGGTTCCTCGCGAGATCGGAGCTTCGGCAGATCGAGACTGTTTGAGAGGAAATGCCCCCAAAACCAAAACGCAGGGATTCGTTTGTCAGCAAAAAGTTCAAAATGAAGAGTTTAGTTTGTGTAGAGGGGCCAGGAGGAGGTAGAGCTAACAGAGTTATTTGCGGCAGAGTGTGTGCCGTTTTGGTAATTGGTCTTCAGATTTTTGACAGCAGTGCCCGTCGCACCGGTGGGTCCGGATGCTGCCGGGGCAGCGGTGGTGGTAGATGTGGGGCTATCGAGCTCAGCGATAGTCGCTGAGGGTCCTACAGGGTCGAGAGCGGGAGATTTAGGATCGCCTTCGACGGCCATTGTCTGGTTGGTCATAGGTGAGTTGAGCCTCGAGTTCCTCGTTGGGGTCTGAGAAACCAAATTGGCAGGTGAAGTCAATTAAATATAGTAAAGTAAATCAGCATGAGGTCAAATCTTAGGGGATACTGGTTCGCTTAGCTGAAACTGCCAAATGTCCAAAATACCTACTTTGCCAAGAGCCGCTGTTGCTGAGCTGACTGGCGGTTGAGCTGAAGGAGTGACCTGGGCCGCAATGGAGGCGACCATTAGGCAAGCAACCATGCTCGAAACAGAAAGCATCTTGAATAGAAGTTGAGAGGATTGGTCAAAGTAGAGAACAAGTAGAGCGAAGAGGATGGATAACTGTTTAGTGTATATTAGCTATGGAATAAAATTGTAAATGACTCTAGTAACGCCGGCGTTGTTTAGAAAGACGTTTTAATAGGGTAATATATATATATTTATATATATGTAAAATTGATTTTATCTTTGAAGTCAATCCAAAAAAAAAACCAATGGCGCAGAAACTGTGAACTATTGAAATACGAGTTGATTTGATGAAGAGTAAAGTGGTTGGGGAGAGGGAGATGAGGGAGCAAGGCTGAGAGTGAGGGCGTTTTTATCGAGTTTCTTCATCCAAGGCTTAATAAGCCAGCAAACTTTTAGAGGCAGACACCTGGCGTGGCCGACGGATACCATTCCCCCACCCAGTTGAAACTATTTAGACCGACCTTATCTTGATCCATACTTCTTACCAGGCGAGCAACAGAGGTATCCAAAACTGACTCGCTCGCTCTAAGGCAGCGGAATCCATCTTGGACGTAACCGTACCTGTTACCTTGAGCTGAGCCATTGAGCAAACTTTAACTCTTCTGACTGAATGCTCCGAGCTGTCATCTGGACTTGGTCATCATGTTAGAGTTCGGGGAGTACAAGAGTAGAAACATAATCTCATATGCATAGTTATTACATAATCTAGCATCTAGCATAACCATAATCTAGAAACTGCGGCAAATCACTTGTATATAGTTCTACCATGGCCGCGCCGGTACCGGCTCCTCTTCTCTCTCCATCGAGTTTAGGAGTCCGATACCGTGCGTTGTCATTGCTAACAACGACGTGTTCCTCATCGTGAGGTTAGTACTTTTGCAATGATATTATCGAGTTTAGGAGTCCGATCCCGTGTGTTGTCATTGCTAACAACGACGTGTTCCTCATCGTCAGGTTCATTAGATAATACATCAGCTGTCTATCAATCAACTTGATTTACTTTATTTATGGTATTCAAAATTGCATATTGTAAGAACTGAAATTACGTAGAGGGTAGGTAAGATAAATTACATACCAACACTGACGAACAAACCCAAGAGTATTGTAGAGACACAAAGACCTAATGTTGGATTGCAAAGAGAAGAGAAGCCATAATGTGGCTGTAAATACATAGTATTTATAGTACACATTATGTAATGGAAAGAGGAGAGGAAATGGAGTGACATGGGAAAGTCAGATGTCTCGTTGAGACCATCCTATACGTTGACATGACGTATAGTGTAGTGAGGAGTAATCTTGACATAAGATTATGTATCCGAGCTACAACAAGTATCTCCTAGGATTGAAGGAGAAATAGGATTTAAGCACGCGGAGTTACGATGTTGTTTTCACTCATACAGGAAGAAGACTGTTCTTTCCATTTTCCTTATTGCAATATTTTTTTCTTTTCATCATCATCATCGCAAATAAAGCCATCATTTATAATAAGACATTCATAGATCACAGTCCCTAAAAGGAATCTTTGCCCCTTAGTTATCAATTAGCTTGTCTGTGTTGTAGCCTAAACTTACTTATGTACTTATTAGTCTACACTCTCACATAAATTTCATTACATCATGACTCACCATAGTCATGATTATCCCATACTACTAGACTTGACCTTACATAATTACTTACATACATAGTAAATAAAGCATGTATATAAAGAACACGTCTGTTCTTCATAATTCTCTATTCATTCTATTCTCTTTTCATCATTCATAGCAATACAATTCATAGTTTCTCAGAGTTACGCCACAATAGTTTGTGATATTTGGAAACATAATTTGTTTCTGGCATCCTTGGGAATAATACTCTAGTCATTACACATATGTAACTCTTTACATAAAATCCCAAGAACATCCACCACAGTCTCTGTAAAGTGGCTTGGTAAGCCAAATTTACAGAGACAAAGCCCCCGCGGGCCACTCTTGTGGCGTCTTTAGGCCTCTTTAAATCAGGAATTGTTAAGATTTTTGTTAGAGGTCTCTAAATTAGAGGCCTCTAACGAGCTTGGTAAGGTAAGATCCACCCAAGATCCTCTGTTCCCACAATCAAATCCTTGATCCCCCCCTACAGCCCCACTTACCAAGCAACATGGAGAGTCCCCAAGGGTGGGGACTCTTGGTTAGCCAGCTGCAGAGCCCACCAAGTCACAAGGGTGTGGTTTCTTGGTAGGGTAACCATTTGTCAGCCTGCTACTAATTCAGAGACAACCTGACCATAGCAAATTACATCACTATACAACTTATATTCTTAGTCTCAAAAGAATGCACACCTTACGTCTTTTGTTTTGAAAGAAATGATTAAAAACAAAACATATAACACAGAATCTAGTTATAACTTCTAAAGTATAAATAAAACTTAGAATATTATTTCAGATTCTGAATCTACACGTAAATTAACCTAGGGTAGCTCAGCAAAAGTACCCCTTAATTATTACTCCTTCATATCCCTTCACAAGGCCTTCAAGGTTTTATATGACTTAAAGATCTACATAACCTTGAATATATGCTAGTAGACTATGTAATTAAGGTTAATAGAGTTCGGGTATGATGCATAAATAAGGTTGACATCATAATTTCCATAGTTACATGTACCTGGCACCTGTAATAAAAGCCACAACCAACGCCGCGGCCATACTTTTCCTACTAAGGCCAAGCTAGCCCAATTGGTTGGTTGTAAGTAGACTACTGGTCCAAAAGGAAGGAAGAAACGAAAGTATTCACCTTTATGAGAACATTAAACCACTTTGGGCCTTTTGAAACATGTAACTAAGCCCTACCGTAACCAAACCAGTTATACAGGTAACTAGGGCTTAGTAGAAGACTAGACCAGGCAAAACAGAGCTTCTGCTTCGCCCCCAAGAGCCCAGAATGGATATATAAACAGCCCTTCCTTCCCACGAAATTATATCCCCATCTTCAATTACATTTACCAGCTTTTACCCACCATATCAACTAGCCTTTTTAGCCTGTTATATAGTCAGTTTTTGCTTGTTTTATACTTGAAGTTCATTGAACAACCCTTTCACCTTTCTCAGCACTCAACCACCACCTGTTACTCAACCTTGTGAGCGCTTCTGGACCACCTAAAACTCCCTGAAGAACCTCTGACAGGAAATAGAAGCAGTAAGTCTATTTCCTCCATTCCTTCAGCAGTTATTGTCTAGGTGTACTCCTTGTTCAAAGGACTAGACTTTCAGGTACCCAAAATACCCCCTGTTAACTCAGGTCCTGAATATTTTAGAGGGCACAGTAAATACCCCTGTAACTCAGGCCCCTCTGTTAATAAAAACTTTATAGTTTTTTTATATCTTTTCACCTTTTTTACCCACCTGTCACTGCACAACCTGCAGCTGTTTTTACCTTGCACCCTGTGTAGCTAGAAGAATCCAGTCCTTGGCATCACAGAGGCTGACACCATTGCGCTTGCTAACCTCTCTGCAGTTGCGGAAAAGTTAGCAAGATGATGGTGGATGCTCTGACATAATGTCCAAAAAATTTCTTATGCATTCCCCCAACTCCCCCCGGTCCATGTGCATAAAATCTGAAGAACAGTTGGCTGCAGACTGCCAAGCCGCCTGAGCCACTTCAAATGTTGGTGCAACTGCCACCATTGCGCCAAGAATCACCTGTGCTGGCTTTGCAATCTCAAAAAATGTTGGGCACACCTTCAAGTGGTTCAGTACAGCTCTCCCCGGGATTCAACCTACTGCTACTCTTGTAAGTGGCACATTCATTTTTTGCACACCCAATGCTCCTGTTTCCAAAAAACTGACCAGTGGTGCAGTCAAATTCCAATGGGAATGACCTTCCCTTCCCCATTTTTATCAGTTCTTCCAAACCAGATGATGAATCCTTCATCAACCCAAGTGTCAACTGAAGGACCAAACTCTCCATACAACTTGGCTCCAGTTACCTTGGGTACTCCTCAAGAGAATGCGCAAAGGACTATGGCCATTGAAAACAACCCAGAAGTGCGCCGTTTGTCTGTAGCACACTGGGGCCAAGGAGGTTGCAAGTGCAGAGGCACTCCTAGAGCCCCTTGTGATTCAAATCCTAAGCCCAGAGGGATATCAAACCAACCCGCTAGACAGCCTCCGCAATTGTGGACAAAGCAGAAGAATTCTGAAGGAAAGTCTGAGCTGTACTTAATCATAGATTGGCTCACAGTCAAAGCAAACTTCAGCTCCTTGTCTGTGAGAAAATTTGAAATTAGTTACAGGCCAAGGGTTTCCCACAGAAGCGTAAATGGAAAGGTGTCCAGCAGCAGGTTGTGTTGAAACTTGTCAATTAGCTCTGCCTCCGCAGTGTACACACTAAGGAACAGAAAGCCCTCAAGATAAATAAGCTCTCAAGAATTCTCACACTAAATCTAATCTCTGTCACTCACTTGCCATCACTCTTCCTCCCCCTTGATCTCTGCCACTCACTCATCATCACTCTTCTTTCTCCTCATCCTCTCTCCTCAAATAATCAATTATCCCAACATCTTTTTCTTCCTCTTCCTTCTCCTTACTCTACCTCTCTTCCTTATCATCAATCAAATAATCAATCTGTGGTCTCACTCAAAATAGACCAACTACAATCTATCTCCTGCGGTCAATAACTTAGACCTAATTCATCTCAATCTCACTTGACTCGTCCTTTCAACTTGGTGAGAAATGAATCATCAAAACTGCTCATTTCTATTTTTTGTTCAATCTTCTCTTCTAACAACTACTAACATACTTTTCTGTCTCAGTCCTGTGCTTCTGTCCTGCCCATCTCCTTGTTCTCTAGTTTTCTGCTCATATCTGCTAGATCTTACTTGGGAATGCCTTTTCTTCTTATTTGTTCCTTTCTTCTTTGTCTAACCTCATTTTGTTAGTATTCTGGTCTTGGTCTTTTAAGCAATTCAGTCATACTTCCATTAGGTTGGGAAAGTTTTACCTATCCCATTCAAAGGACACAACTATTATTCCTTGCATGATTTATTTTTGCATGGCATTAGATCACTGGAATGGAAACAAAGTGTTGCAAAGTGCTTAGATGGAAAGAGCAGACCATTCAGGGGATCATGGAAAAAGCAAGAGAGAGTGCTCAAGATAATGGTGATGATACTGATACAGCAAACTATGTGGAAGATGCCAGAAACAAAACTGAAGGTAGCAAAAACAGGTTCAAGAGTGCCTGTTGGACAACTGGATGACTGATTACTTGTTCAGCCAAGATCTTGGACACATGCCCATACATTTTTGAACTTGAACCGGTTATGCTTGGTCAGCCTTTCCACAACCTATGTTTTGAGTTCAGAGACAAGAGACAGCCAACCAGTTGAAAACAGGTCCTTTCAGTTGGAAGACATTGAGGAGAGGGCTGAAGACCACCTGTCAGCCTTAGAGACAATAATACTGTCCTAAACTTACCTTTAGGCCAACAACTATTGACCTAAAGACTTCAAATCAACAAAGAGTGCACCTTAAAATGGAAGCTAATACTATGTAACATATGTAATACAAAATAACCCATAAAGGATAAAGCACATACCTTATAATATGTGAAACATATAGGATAATCACCTTATCCCTGGAAAGATAAGGATTAACATCTAGATAAAAGAAATAAACCATGTATGATACTGTAACACATAATAAAACAGTACCAATGAATGGTTTCTGCATTAAGCCAAATGGCTATCCCAGATTAAGAATGCCAAGCCACTTGTTACAACACTAAGTCTCAAACACCATGTGCTATACTGATTACAAAGCACATGGTATGTTGAGTAGCTACATACTGCTAATGTGGGAATAATGAGAAATCTGAATGCTAGCTCGTGACATGTTGCATGTGACACCTGTTGTATTTCCTTGCCCTCTATTTAACCGGTGTTCTCTTCTTCCTTTTTCTTCTTCTTCATCTTGTTTCTGCTCCTTTATCCCAGGTCTGCCCCTCCCTTGCCCCACCTAGCCCAAGCCTCCCTGACTGACAGTATCAATCTCGACTGTCACTTAAGGTCTTTATCTTCTCTTCTGTTTCTCTCATTCTTCTTCTCCAATCTTCCTTCTTTCTCTCCATGCTCATGAAATCAAATATCTTGTTTCTGCTCCTTTATCCCAGGTCTGCCCCTCCCTTGCCCCACCTAGCCCAAGCCTCCCTGACTGACAGTATCAATCTCAACTGTCACTTAAGGTCTGCCCCTCCCTTGCCCCACCTAGCCCAAGCCTCCCTGACTGACAGTATCAATCTCGACTGTCACTTAAGCTTATATTCCAATAGATTATGAGACCGGTGAACTCTTGTTATTCCAAAGCTTAACTCTAACCAATCCCAAACTTCCCTCGCTCTAAAACCCAATCTCACAGCTCCCTTCACCATGGTCGAGTTCTCCGTCGATCTCGGAGATAAGAACAAGCTCACCAGAGCTAACTATCTCGACTGGAAATCCAAGATCTCCTCTATCCTCCAACTAAAGCACCTTCTCCAACTTGTTCTCAAGAAGGAAACCTCCGAGGAAGCTGCTCTAGCCGACAAACTGGACAGTAACCGTTACGACGATGCCCTCGCCATCCTAAAAATCAACTGCGATACCAAGATCGCTGACAATTTGACCTCAAAGCCGAAGGCTGCCCCTCGGAGTTCTGGAGGCTTCTCAAAGAACATTACCAACCTAAAACCATTCAAAACCAAGCAACCTACCTCAACCGTATATTCACCACTGTCCTTAACTCAAATAAGCTCAAAGAAACTTTGGCCAATCTATCTTACAACACTCGGCAACTTTGCGCTCTAATCGACGACGCCAAGACAAAATGTGAGCCTGGGTCTCTTATGTGACTGCAGGACACAAGGAAATAAAGCTTTGTAGAAGCTAACAAAAAGGAGTATGTAGAACTCAAGCTCAACTTTATGATAAAAGGAGCTAAGTTGCCAAAAGACAACCTCCAACCTAGAGTATAGGTTTGCAATAAAGCAATTTAAGGGTAGTTGGGTTTGTTTAACCAAAAGAGGAGGACAGATTTGGTTCCTTTGTTTAAGGGGATGGATTGTTGGTGATATAAGGGAGGAAATGGTGCTGATAAACAGAATACTGGCTGGTTGGTTACTTCAAAGACTTGTAAGGCAATAATAAGAATGTAATTCTAATTGGTGACTTAGAAATCTGGGTGAAAAACCAAGAAGGCAGTAATGGGTGTGTTTATGTATGTTTTCTTTCCATCAGCTTAGATTACTTCCTTAAATAGTACTTGGATGGGTGCTTTTAGTGCCTGTATAAGTACATATGCAATTCTCAACCTCCTTGTTGAATTACCATGTGGGCTTAAGCTGTACGTAGACCATGTGTCCTGTAATTAGTCTGGCACATGGTGTTTGGGGCTTAGTGTGGAAGCTAGTGGCTTGGCATTCTCAATCTGGAATGGCCACTAGTCTCAAAGTAGAAACCATTCATTTGTACTGTCATAATATGTGTTACAGTATCTTCTATGGGTTATGTCTTCCCTTTAGACTATAATCCTTATCTTTCCAAGGATAAGGTAATTATCCTATAAGTTTCACATATTATAAGGTATGTGTTTTGTTTATTATGGGTTATCCATTATTACATAAGCTACAAGGCTCTATTTCCCTTTTTCTAAGGGCCTTTGGTTTTATTTGAAGTCTTTAGGGCAATAATTATTGGCTAACTGTAGGTTTAGGACATACTTATTGTCTCTAAGGCTGACACAAAACCTTCCGCTCTCCTAGACACCGTCATTGCCATGTGGTGTATAATCAATCTTCCAACCGAATACAAAAATTCAGGGGAACTGCTGCTCAAGAAATGCCAAATCGAAAAGAAGTCCCCTACAATTAAAGAAGTCGTTGAGGAAATTCGTTCCTACATGCAAAGAAACACCGAGGCTGCCGAGACCACCAAAGCCCTCGCCGCTTCCCAAAGATCTCCAAATCCCAGTTACGTCTACAACGGCCCGAAGTGCTCCCCAGGCTATCACAACCCCAAGACAGTCCACAAACCCAAGGACTGCTCTCAACTCAAACTCAAGCCTCCAAAAGAAGAAAAACCAGTCAAAGCCCTTCATGTCTCTCTTCACCAAACCAATTCCACCCTCATTCTTGACTCCGGGGCAACCACTTCCATGTTCAACTCCGCATTGTTCTTCACTTCTTATGAAAACATCCACGACCATGTTTATTTAGCAAACGGCGATAAAGCTAAAGCCATCGGGCAAGGAATCGCCTCTATCGATTTACCACACGCTATACTTCAACTCAAAAACTCCCTCCTAGTCCCCTCTCTCACTTCCAACCTAATCAGTCTCAGCGCGTTCATCAGGAATAACTATACGCTCAAATCTGGAGGAAAAGAGGAATTCATCCTAGCGGACGAAAACGGCGATCCCGTCCTTACCGGCTCTCTAGCCAATGGAAACTTTATTGTCAGTCAAATCCTGCAGTCGGCCCACAAGGTCAATATCAAATCCACTTCAGCCTACGAAAAAAACCAAGCAGCTGGCCACCCCTCGCCCGCATACTTTTTCAAAATGTTCCCAAACATCCCAAAGGTTGATTTCACGTGTAACACTTGTGACATCTCCAAAGCCTCACAAAGTTCCTTTCCTAGGGAATTTTCCCACACCCACTCGTCCTCTCGAATACTTGCACATTGACCTATGTGGACCGATTTCAACCCCATCGGTATCCGGACACCGTTACTTTCTGCGGGCTGTCAAGGGATTCTCTCATTTTGTGTGGATCCGTTTCCTTGCTTTCAAAAGCGATGTAAACAAAACCCTCAGAGATCTCTTCCCTAAAATTGAGAACCAATCCGGAACCTCCATTGTCAATCTTGTCTCAGACAATGGGACTGAGTTCAAAAACAAGGATCTTACGGCTTTTTACTCCTCCAAGGGGATAAACCATCTCACAACGGCCCCCTACACTCCCGAGGAAAATCCCTTCGCCGAGCAAGGCAACCGGACAACCGTCGCCAAGCTCCAATGTCTTCTCAACGACTCCAACCTCCCGCTATGTTTTTGGGCCGAGGCTGCTCAAACCGCGGTCTACCTAGAGAACATCACTCCTTGTAAATCCATTCAATTCTCATCTCCCTTCTCCAAATGGTTTGGAAAAACCCCCTCCATCGCTCATCTTCATCCCTTTGGGTGTGAAGCAATTTATTTCATTAACAGGTCAGAAGGGAAGCTGGGAAATCGTGGGGCACCGGGAATTTTTTTGGGCTACGGGGAGGGTCACAGGTCCTACAGGATACTGGATGCAGAGACAGGTAACGTAAAGATTACCCATCACGTTAAATTTAACAATCACGTCTTTCCATCCTATCCCTCAGATGAACCTGACCAAGCCATTTCCACTCTCACTTTCCAATTTAATGATGAACCCCCCTTGTCCACCAATCCCATTCCGGAAACAACCCTAAACCCTGACGAACCCACCCCGTCTGGAACCAAATCCTCAGATGACGACCAAACATTCAAGGAACTACTCACTGAACCCAAATCACCCCAACCACCCCCAGATCAGTCCATCACTCCGTCACCGCCACATTCCCCAACCGAGGGGGCTCCAGCCCCATCTAAGACATACTCATGGGTTCCGGCAGATCAACCTGCTCCAAAAAATATTTCCTGCGACATTGACACCTCTAACATCTTCAGTGGTTCTCGCCGCTCAGGTCACTCCGCCAACGCTGTTGGCTACATGAAGGAAGACCCTCAATCCTACAATGAAGCTATCGGCTCAATCCACAAAGACAACTGGGTATTGGCCATCAAATCCGAACTTGAAAACATGGAAAAAAATCAGGTCTGGACGGCAGTTACTCAAACCAACCCCATGCACCCTCTCTCCACCACCTGGGTTTTCCGAAGGAAGACTGACCAGGACGGCAACCTCACCAAATTCAAGGCACGCCTCTGCGTCAGGGGATTCCTCCAGAAAGAAGGACGTGATTACTCCGACGTGTTTTCTCCCACCGGAAGACTGACTTCTCTTCGAATCTTACTGACTCTCTGCGCTCTAAACAACTTCGAGGTTCACCAGATGGACGTCAAATGCGCTTTCCTCAATGGCAAGCCTGACGAGGACCTTTACATCAAAATCCCACAGGGTCTCGATGGCAAACAAGGCACAGTCCTCAAGCTGAATAAGTCCCTCTATGGCCTCAAGCAAAGCCCCCGGTGCTGGAATCACGCTCTCACTGCAGCATTAAAAGAAATAGGACTCACTCCTAGTCATTCCTACCCGTGTCTATACTTCTCTTCTGACGAATCAAAGCCAATGTTCCTGTACGCTCACGTTGACGATCTCATCTTTGGCGGAACGTGGACCCCCAAATTCAAATCAAAAATCAACTCTTACTTTGAAATGGAAGACCTTGGCATTGCAAAATACGCCTTGAGAATCCAAATCATTCAAGAAAAAGGGACCGTAAAACTCATTCAAGACAAATATATCCACTCAATCTTGACCAAATTCCAAATCTATAACGACCGAGACACCAACATCCCCTTACCAAACAACTACAACACTCTAAAATTCACTCCATCAGAAATCCCCAACCAAGCTCCGTTTAACTACCGCCGTGTTGTTGAACCAAAAATCTTACTGGCAGCAAGACCGCCGAACACACCACCAGACTCCTGGGAAAGACCGCAGGGTTTATCAAAGAAATAAAGATTGAGGGGGAATGTGGGAATAATGAGAAATCTGAATGCTAGCTCGTGACATGTTGCATGTGACACCTGTTGTATTTCCTTGCCCTCTATTTAACCGGTGTTCTCTTCTTCCTTTTTCTTCTTCTTCATCTTGTTTCTGCTCCTTTATCCCAGGTCTGCCCCTCCCTTGCCCCACCTAGCCCAAGCCTCCCTGACTGACAGTATCAATCTAGACTGTCACTTAAGGTCTTTATCTTCTCTTCTGTTTCTCTCATTCTTCTTCTCCAATCTTCCTTCTTTCTCTCCATGCTCATGAAATCAAATATCTTGTTTCTGCTCCTTTATCCCAGGTCTTCCCCTCCCTTGCCCCATCTAGCCCAAGCCTCCCTGACTGACAGTATCAATCTTGACTGTCACTTAAGGTCTGCCCCTCCCTTGCCCCACCTAGCCCAAGCCTCCCTGACTGACAGTATCAATCTCGACTGTCACTTAAGCTTATATTCCAATAGCTAAAGCCCACATGGTAATTAAACATGGATGTTCAGAATTACACATGTACTTTGACAGGAAATAAAGCACCCAGCCAAGTACTATATAAAGAGTACTTTGAGCTGAAGGGAAAAAATTCATACATAAACATACCCACTTACTACCTTTTTGGTTTTTCACCCAGATTTCTAAGCCATCACCAAGAATTAAATTCTTAGTACTGCCTTAATAGATCCTTGAAGTAACCTTCTAGCTAAGCTAGTAGCTTTTTTATCCTGAACCATTTCATACCTTATTATTCCATCAACCATTGCCCTCAAACAAAGGAAGAGAATCTGTCCTCTATTATTGGTTAAACAAACCCTCTTACCCTTAAATTGCCTTTTTAGCAGACCTATTTCTAGGTTGGACGTAGTCTTTAGATAATTAGCTCCATTTATCATAAAGTTGAGCATTGAGTGACATAATACTCATTGTTATTGGCTGCTACATAGCCATGATTCTGTGTCTGTGTCCTGTTGTCACTAAAGAGACCCAGGCTCACACCACCTGACAACACAATCAAATTCATCACAATCTGAAGACTGCAGTCCAGAATCCAATGATGACTTGCTCCCACCCATCTTGGATCTAGCATCAAATCAAGAGTCATCTCAGCAGATTTCTCAGCTGGTGAGTCAAGAATCAACTCAGCCCTTCACTGATCAATCAACTCAGAAAACTCAGTGATCCTTTCAATAGCCCACTGAAAAAACAGCCAGTTTGGTTTCTTTGTCTGGAAAAACTTGTTGTTTGTCACACGCATATAGTCCTGGTGTTGTATGGGTGTGCAAACTCCACATTTGGAGTAGAGGGCACACAAAAGGCGGACCAGGGGAAAGCCATGACAACCAAGCATTCTCAACCACAACAGATTAAGAGTAGATTGCTCTACCCGACATCCTATGGTACACACCCAACAATTGACAAAAGATATCTTACTTGGCCCATTACCTCCTCCAACGCGTTGTCAAACACCCATTTCTCTCCTTGATCAAAGACAAAAACTTGAATTCCGGAAACTTTCCAACCTCCCTCCTCTGCCTTTATTGCCACCACCAACACCGCCGGAAATAACCCAAACATCCAGTCATCAACCGGAATCGCTTATCACACTCGTTGAAGATCTGAACAATCTCAGTTTATCTCCGGTGTGGAACTACTCAAGGGACAGAATAGAGCTTGGAAGGGAAATGGATGACTACACTAGTATTAATGTAAGTTATACCAAGGGTGCTGGGGTAAAGCTGCCTTCCTGACTAATGCTATGGGGATGAGTGTAACACTAAGAATAAAAATAAAGGTGTGGCTAATTTCTATCTATTCTTAGATGACTAGTACTGATGAGCTTTGCTACTACACCTATAAGGTGGGAGGAATGGAAGAGGGGTGTGAGTGGTAGAAAGTATATAGTATAAAGTATAATGTGGGGCAGGGTTGGTAGTTATAGAGTCAAAGTGGATCAAGCAAGACAGGGGACAGTCTTCTTATATTGAGGTTCAAGCTGGTATTTATATTTATATATTTCTAAGAGTGATGGTAACTCTACTAAGTTATGTATACTAATTATATGGGATCTGTAATGTTGGTATATGTAGAGGGTAATTTAGTAAGTCAGGGAGTCCATAAGGGAACAAGGGGGAGGAACAGGTGTCCTTATATATCTGAGAGAGAAGATGAGCCATCAGGCTTGAGAGAAGAAACCACAAAGCTATGACAACTAATTGGTGGGAAAGGAAAATCATGACAGTTGAGTAATGAGAAAGTGAGAGTTATTTAGAGTAGTTTATGATGCAGTGTTTGTTATGTAGTAAGTATAGAGGTTATGTATTCTTTATTATGTATGCTGTACCTTGGATATGAAATATATAACTACTTTATGTACTTATACTATAACTTGCTTTTATACTGTATCTTGCTGGATATTCTAAGCTTGCCTGTAGCTCTTGAACTAGAAGGAATTTGAGAGTGGTTGGAGTGAGAGACTAGGGTTAAAATGGTGTGTAGAATCTGATTATGAAATAATAATGAAGGATATGTGTAAGGATTGGCTTTATGAGTATATATTTGTAAGCAAATGTGGTTTATTTATGGTAATTAGTCTTGGAAATTATAGTAATGATGTGGAATGGATCACCACATCCTCCCCCAACTTATTGTCTGACCCCAGACAATGCAGCCAAAGAAAAAAGGCTGGAAAAAGTGATCCATGGAAAGTCCAGAGTATTCCTGTCCAAAGTCCAAATGATCCAAATCCAGTGAAAGCCCAAGCCAATATAGTCCAGTATAATTTGATCCAGATCCAGTATCCATAGTATCCAGTATTCATTAGTCCAGTGTCCATGTGTCCAGTGAAAAGTATTTTAATCTTCTTTTAGTATATATATTATAGTCTTTAAAGTGGTTGAAAATCCTACTAGTATGCCATCTTGATGAATATTTTCTACATGTAAAAGTATCCTTGAAAATCTTGAGTTTATTTTAATTATAATCTAGGTTCATTATTTATTAGACTCAAATACTAAGCCATCAGTGTACTTGTATACATGTATTTCTAATAAATGTTCATTCTAGCCTTCTTATTCTTATTTATATCTTCTTGAAATTCTTGGACACTAATAAATGCTTACTGATAATTCTTCAGGTGGTGGTATAGTAGGAGCAACAATTCTTCTTAGTCTGGTTTTATATATCTTCTAATCTGAGTAATCCTTTGGCCTCTGGGTATTGGTGCTGATTTGACTATGTCCTCTGGGGTATGGTAAAGTATCCTGGTGTTGGGTTCCAAGTGGTTCCTGGTCTCTGTGTATTGGTGCTGATTTGACTATGTCTTCTGGTGTATGGTAAAGTATCCTGGTGTTGGGTTCCAAGTGGTTCCTGATTTGGTTGGATGAAAACTTTCAAATGGGTGAATGGTGAAAACTGAGAGACTGTTTAATGGGTTGGAATGAGTTGGAATGGGTAGAGAAGTATATATAGAATGGAAAGGGGAACCTCTGTGTGATGTGATGTTGATTGTTTGAATGAGTAGGAGATATATAGAGTTGGTGGTGAGATGATGATAATGTGTAGTGAGTAGAAGATATGTAGAATTTGTGATTTGATGATGATGAGTTGGAGTGTGTAGAAAATGTCTAGAGTTTGTGATGAGATGATGAAGCTGTGTAATGAGTAGAAGATATGTAGAGTATGTGATTGGATGCTAAGGAGTTGGGATGCAGAAAATATGTAGAGTGTGATGGGTAGATTTTTGAATGAGTAGCAACTGAGTAGATAATCTGGTGAAGATGAGATGGAATGAGTAGGAAATATTCAGAATATGTGATTTGGGGATGATGAAGTGGAATGGATATATAGAAACTGTGTAGAATGTGTGATGGGATGATGATTTATTTGATGTCTGGTGGTTTAAGAATCAGGTGAGGAGGGAAAGAAAAAAATAAAAAATTCCTGGTGATTTTCCCTTTGGTAGTGCAGTGCTCCTCCCCCAACTTATTGTCTGTCCCAGACAATGGAGGGAAAATAATCTTGAGAGAATGACAGGTTGGATGGATGATGAAAAGATGAGTTGGGATGAGCAGTAAAAAAAAAATAGAAGGTATCCTGGGAAGGAAGTGATGAGAATAGAAGATTTTGTGGGATTATTATATAAAGGTAGTGTTGATGTATTTGTATTATTATGTTTTATTTGTTTTATTACTAAATTATTTTTAAATTATTATTTGATTTGATTTTTTTTATTTTATTTTATTATGTATCTGATTTAATTTTACTAGTTTTTATTATTTTTTTTTTATTATTTTCTGATTTAATTTTACTAGTTTTTATTTTTTTTATTATTTTCTGATTTTAATTTACTAGTTTTTTTTTATTATATTTTTTTTACTGAATAATTTTATTATGTATTTGAAATCTTATTTTATTTTATTTTATTTTATTTTTTTATATTTTATTTTTATTTATTTTATTATTTTTTTTATTATTTTATTATTGCGGGTATTGATATGTATGCGGCGTTCCGGTTCGTACACCGGCGTTGATAGTGTACGCGGAGGGAGTTGGCGGAGCCGCGGAGTCCAAACAAGGCCGCCAGCTATCTGAGCACGATGAAAGAGAAAAGGAAACTAACCGAGAGAAAAAAAAAACGAAAGGAAAACAGTACAAAAGAGAACTGGGTCGGCCACCAGAGTCGATACCCTCGCCCCCATCTCCTTCCAGACTGTAGTCTGTGAAGCGAGATCTTTATAAGAAAAAAAAACTCTGCCCGGGTCGAGCACCGGCGTCGAAAATTGTCAGGATAACCGTGTCGTCCTGGTTCGTCCACCAGAGTCGACACGGTTTGGGAGATTATCGCTAGTTGTTACGCGTTTCCGGATCGTACACCGGCGTCGATCCTGTAAATTTCTTTATTTAACAGCTTGTTTTTCCTTTGTTTTCCCCTTCTTTCTTATCCAAATATATCCCCTTTTACTATGTCCTCCCCGAGTCGTCCGTTGTCCATTTTGTCTACTTTGTCTTCTTCGACGAATAGCAATGCATCTTCCTCTCCAAGTTCCAGCTCCGTCCGACCATTTGTTGCCAATGTGGAAACGTTTGGCCCCTTCGTCCGCGATTCCTTTTCTTTAGAGGAGCTGGCGGCGCTCCATGAAACTGTTAACGGTCATTTGGCTGAATTTGCCCGGTCGAACCACTGCGATCCCCGGGCCGCGGCAGTCTCTCGGTACCAACTGTACAGCCGGCTTCTGGATGCCTTCAACTCTGTATGTATACTTCAAATATAAAAAAAAAAAAAAAAAAAAAAAATGACAAGAATAGAAACTGATTTTTTTTTTTTTTTATTTATTTTTTTATTATTATTATTATTATTATTTTTTATTTTTTATTTTTTTTTTTTTTTGTATATGTATATATTATTATTATTTTATTTTATTTTATTTTTTTATTTTTAGATAATGCTGCACACCATTATCCAAGAAAAGCAGGAGAACAGGGAAAAGGGTATGATTTTTTTTTTTTTTTTTTTTTTTTTTTTTATTATTAAATGGGCAATTCTCTGACAAAATATTTTTTTACTTGATTTGCAGCAAACCTTCTAGATAATTCTGTGCCATCCAATTCTTCCAGGGTGTAAGATCCTGCTGGGTTCCTGTTTTTGATTTTGTAAGGTCCATTCCATCTGTTTTCAAAGAGTTTTCCCCATTGTGAATCCAGGGATTTATTGTAGACTAATACCATATCTCCAATTTTTAGTGGTCCTCTATCCTTTTTCTTTTTATTCCAGTAGTCCACAGATTGTCCCCTGGTCTTCATTAGTTGTTGGTGTGCCCTTTGAAGAATGGAATCCCTATTTTCCAATTGATGAGTCCTTGCCAAAAGCAGATCCTGAGTTGTTTTTACCTGGGCCCAATTTATTCCTGAAAAGGTCTCCAATTCCAGGTCTATGGGTAAGATTGGTGGTTGTCCAAATACTAATTCATAAGGGGAGAATCCTGTGGTCCTTTTTGTAGAAATCCTGTCTGAAAATAAAACCAAGGGTAAATAACTCCTCCACTTCTTTCCTTCCTGTCCACAGAGCTTGACCAAGGTATCTTTGATTGCTTGATGGCCTCTTTCAATCATTCCATTGGCCTCAGGATAATAGGGTGTGGTTACTTTTACTTTTATTCCAGCTTCCAAGAGAGTTTGTTTAAAGTCCTGACCAAATTCTGATCCTCCATCCACGGTGACTGACCAAGGAGCACCATATCTGTGGATCCAATTTTCCAAGAACCATTGAGAGATTTTCTTTGCTTGTATCCTTTCTAGGCCAACTGCTTCTACCCATCCAGACAGGTCATCTCTTGCTATTACCAGGTATTTCCATTTTCCAGCTTTAATATGAACTGTATCCAGGCTGACTCTTCCAAAAAGTGTTGATGCTCCTGTAGGATTCTTGGGTTCCATTGGTAGTACTGAGTTCCTCTTCTGACAAGCTTCACAGGATTGGACCCACTTGGTTACACCTCTTTTTAGTCCTGGCCACCAAAATCTGAGCCTGGTCCTTCTATAAGTTTCTGATACTCCTCTGTGGCCCAAAGATTCATGGAGGGAATGGAGGATGGAGTTTTGAGCTGTAGGGTGAGTGACTACTATCTGGGAAAAGGGTTTGTTATTTCTATGAAGTATATTATTGGAGAGGAAGAATGAGGTTGATTTGTGTAAAATTTGTTTGAATTCCAGTTTGCTGCATCCAGGTGGTTTGTTCATGGTTGAAAGATATTCCTGCAGATGTTTCCAAATTCCTTGTTGAAGATTACCTGCCTCCTCCCCCAACTTAGCTGATGTCCCCAGAAGCAATCCAACAGAAGAATGTTTCAGTCCAAATCCAGGATGGGGTTTGATCCAATCTTCATCTTCATCAAAGCTCTGGCAATCTTCTTCTCCTGGGTCCAAAGGTCTTCTTGAGAGTGAATCAGGTAATGTAAAAGTTTTTCCAGGTGTGTGTACTAAATCAAAGGAAAATAACTGAATAAAAGCAATCCATCTGTTCATAGGGGCATTGGGAAGTGAAGGGTTGTTGATCATCCCAATAAGACATTGTGCATCCACTCTAAGCTGGAAATGTTGGCCCCATAGTCTGGTCTGAAGTTTCTTGAGGATTTTGGTGACACCACATAGCTCTAACTTGGATTGTGAGTATTCTGACTCTCTTTTTGAAAATACCACTGATTCATAGATAACAGGCCTGTCTAGTCCATTGGAATCTTCTTGGGTGAGTATAGCTCCTGCTGCAATATAACTGGAGTCCACTGATAATTTGATGAGTCCTGCTTCAGGTCCATAGTCCAATTTACTGAGGGTGATGTCTTTTCCAATAATTCTCTTCAGTTCTTCAAATGATGCCTGGCAATCTTCAGTCCATTCCCATATTGAATCTTTCCTAGTAAGTTTTCTGAGAGGTGCAGTGATAGTGGAGTAATTTTTGATAAACATTCTAACATAAACACAAATACCCAGGAATCCTCTGACTTCTGTTGGTGTGGTAGGGACTGGCCATGTTTCAATTTTGTTGAGCTTCTTTGTTGATATTTTCCTTCCTTCTTTGCAGACAACATGTCCAACCAGATCCAGGGCAGGGACACAACAGGCAAATTTCTTTCCAGATATGGTGAGTCCAGCTTCTTCAATCCTATATAGAATCCTTTCCAGAGTAATGGCATATTCATAGATAAACTTTCTGATTTGGGGGTTTTCCTTGAGTTTTTCTCCATTGTAGTCTGAAATAGGTCCCTTGATTCCTCCATCATCAATAAATATACCCATATGCTGAGGTAATTCATCCTGGAGGATCCACATCATCTGGGCTTGATATACTGCAACTGAATTGGTGGCTCCTTGGGGCAATCCGGTGAGTTGAAATCTTCCTAGTGGGGTTTCAAAGGTGGTTAATGGTCTTGATTCCTTGGCTAACTCCCTTTCATCATATCCCCCCATAATATCTCCTAGTCCATAGCATGCCCTTCCAGTAAAGGATTCAATGAGTTCTTCTGGGGATGGTGGTAAGCCTGCATCTTTGATAGTGATTTTGTTAAGTTTCTGAAGATCATGGACTATTCTGAGTTTTCCATCTTGTTTTTTTACGCAGAATATGGGGCTGGAATAGCTGGAAAAAGATTGTTCATAAAGGCCAGTTCTGAGTCTTTCTCTTATTAATTCTATGACTTGAGGTTTGATTGGTGCAGGGATTGGGATAGGTTTTTGCTGCCAAGGTTCATGAGGGATGACAGGGATGATGTAGGGTTGTCCATAGGTATGTCTGAGTAGTCCTCTTTCTTCCTCCACAAAGGCCAAGGAATTTTGTCTGAGAGTAATTACCCATACTAATAAGAGATATTCTTGTTCTGATAGCCATCCAGAGGGTCCAAAGTTGATGAGGTCCAGCCTTTCTTGAGTGATTTTGTGGGTTGGTTTGAATTGTGGAGGAAAAGGAGTAAGTGGAGTGGAGTAGGGATTCCTGGAGAGTTGGGGTCTTGACAGAGGTGGATTAAGGGAAAGGGGCATAGGTTGGTTTACAGGTTTGATTTTTTTAGAGTTGATTTGTATTTTGCTAAATGAGTGACTGGTGTTTTATATTTTTTTGTTGGTTTGCCAGGTCCCCATCTGTCAGGGAGAAGAGTTGGAGTCCAGGCCCTGGTCTAAAAAATCCCTGGTAGCTGAGTTGACTGGTAGAGTAGTTTCCCATTTTTGGTTGCTAGGCAGAATGATGGGTACCAAGTAAGTTTGTCCAGAAGAGTCCATAATAGAAAGTGATTCCCCTTGAGCTCCATTGTACTTGATTGTAGCTGATACATCCATTAAGAAAGGCTTCCCAATAATTAGTTGAACAGGTCCTTCAGCTACCCAGAAATGTACTATCCTGGATACCTTTCCAATGGTTACTTCCACTTCCTCAGCAATTCCTGGTATATTGGTATGGTGGCCTCCAATTCCCTTAAGTCTCATAGATTTAGCAGTGAGTACCAATCCTAGTTGGTGAGCCAGCCCTGCAGGTATGATATTGACCATTGACCCAGTATCCAAAAGAGCTTGGTGAGTCTGTCCATTTATGTTGAGATTTACATATCCAAGGGGGCATGAATAGTGAGTGGTCTGATCCTGTGGTGCTTCCTCATCTTCTCTCCTTATGGTGTTAGCTGACTTAGTGGGTTCCAAAGGCAGCCTTCTGTTTGAGATCCTCTTTTTGAAAGCATCAGTGACACCACTAGAGATAGCAAATATTTCTCCATAGGCCAACTCCATTTTTCCTTCAGTAAGCATCCTTTTGGCAATATCTTCTTCTGCTCCTGGGTAATCCTTGGCCAAAGTCTTCTCTAGGTAGGTTTTCTTTGATGGTTTTTCCTTGGGTGGAGTGATGGCTTCTTGTGTTTCTGAGTCCAGGAATCTGACATGGGGGTCTGTTTTTGGGTTCTGATTCTGTATCCTGCCTGAGGGAACTGGGGTCCTGGCCATATGTAGTAAGTCTTCTGTATCCATGTCCATAATGTTGTCTTTTTCTTTCCTGATCCTTTTGTCTGCCATTTTGGGTTCTTCTGGGTCCTTGGTTCCTCTGGTTCTCTTTCCAAGGTCTGCTTCATAGATGGTGGATGGTTCAAGGTTTATTGCTTCTTCCAGTTGTCCAAAGGAGGATGATACATTGGGTTGGTCCTTGGGGAAGGCCTCTACTACAGATTTGATTGGTCTTCTGGGGTCCCATGGAATCATAGTTTTGTCTGGAAGTCTAAAATCTCTGCCATCTCTGATTACTGATCCTTTGGTAACATCTTCTTCTAGGGTCTTACATCTGGTGGTACTGTGGGTGTTTTCAAAGCAATAGTAGCACTTTAAAGTATAGGGCCTGGGAGCTGAATTGAATCCTGGGGCTGGTCCAACTAGATGAGGAGGGGCTGATCTTCCAGCAGTAAGGGATGCAAGTTGTTTGGTGATATCTTCTAATTTCTGATCTGTAGTCCTGGCTTCCAGAGGCTTAGTGGTCCATGGCTTGGTAGTTGAAACAGGGTTAAAGGTATTTACTGGAGGACTTGGTTTGGAGATGGTACTGATTGGATTCTGGGTAAGGTTTTCTGGTTCCATTAGGCTCTTTTCCAAGACTGTAGCTGACTGAACCTCCCTGTGTATGTAGGTGAACAAAACCTGGGTGCTGGGAAGAATATGGCCTCCATCCTTGAGTGAAACCATCTTGTTGTCCCTGAGAAGTTCCTTGGTGATGGATATGGCTAGAGTGGGTTTAAGGGCCTTGAGCAATAATTTTCTGAAGTCCTCCAGGCTGGTGTAGTATCCTAGTCTGACCAAGTAGTGGGTAATGGTTTCAAATTTGGTCCTAAAGCATTTGAATTCCTGTAAGGTGCTGATTCCTCCAGTTTGTGTAGACATATTTACCAAGTTCCTCAAGTCTTCTTCAGTGTACTTGACCAAGGGTAGAGAGGATCCAAACCTAGTAAGTAGTTTCTCCTTCAATGTCTCCCAGTCTGAGTCCTCATAGCCAGTCATCTCTTCTACCTCATCCTGGAGGTCTGATCCTCTTATAAAGAAAATAATCTGTTTGCATAGTTCATGGGGAGAGGCACCATCAGCTGATCCAGCAATCTCATACCTTTTTATAAATTTGTCCACAGGTATGTTTGATCCATCAAAGAAGAGGTTTCTGTCCATGGGTTTGATTTTGACAGCTCTGTTGGAAGGCATAGAGTATCTGGGCATCCTGGGTTCCTTATCCAAAAAGTGAGTGAATGGAGTTTCTGAATGTTGGTGAGAAGGTACTGGAGAATGAGGGTGTGGTGCAAGTGGATCTTCTGTATTTTCTGATGAGTTGTTGTTGTCCCTGTATCTTCCAGTATTGGGGATGTTGCCAACATTGGTCCTGGAAGGCCTGGCTGGGTTGGGGTGGGAAGTCTGTCCTACATTGGTATTAATTTGTTGGCTGACTGGAGGGTAGATACTGGGGGCTGAGTAGAATCCTGGCAATCCTTGTTGAGACATGACTGGTAAGAGGTAGGTTTACAGATGGAAGTGGTATAGGTATGTAGATGTTGAGTGTATGTATAAAGAGTGTAGGTATAAAGAGTGTATTAAGGTATGGGTAGTGAATGTGGATATATATATAAGTCCTTTAAAAAGTTTATGAAGATATAGGCTGACTAGTGTATGTGTATTTTTATGTTGTGTAGATGTTGAAGATATGGAGAAGAGAGAAGAGAAAGGTGAAGTAGTGATGAAGCTGATAGTAATAGGGTTACTAGGACTAAAGATATCTGAAGAAGTTAAGCCACTGTTGGGACACCACTTGTGGAACTACTCAAGGGACAGAATAGAGCTTGGAAGGGAAATGGATGACTACACTAGTATTAATGTAAGTTATACCAAGGGTGCTGTGGTAAAGCTGCCTTCCTGACTAATGCTATGGGGATGAGTGTAACACTAAGAATAAAAATAAAGGTGTGGCTAATTTCTATCTATTCTTAGATGACTAGTACTGATGAGCTTTGCTACTACACCTATAAGGTGGGAGGAATGGAAGAGGGGTGTGAGTGGTAGAAAGTATATAGTATAAAGTATAATGTGGGGCAGGGTTGGTAGTTATAGAGTCAAAGTGGATCAAGCAAGACAGGGGACAGTCTTCTTATATTGAGGTTCAAGCTGGTATTTATATTTATATATTTCTAAGAGTGATGGTAACTCTACTAAGTTATGTATACTAATTATATGGGATCTGTAATGTTGGTATGTGTAGAGGGTAATTTAGTAAGTCAGGGAGTCCATAAGGGAACAAGGGGGAGGAACAGGTGTCCTTATATATCTGAGAGAGAAGATGAGCCATCAGGCTTGAGAGAAGAAACCACAAAGCTATGACAACTAATTGGTGGGAAAGGAAAATCATGACAGTTGAGTAATGAGAAAGTGAGAGTTATTTAGAGTAGTTTATGATGCAGTGTTTGTTATGTAGTAAGTATAGAGGTTATGTATTCTTTATTATGTATGCTGTACCTTGGATATGAAATATATAACTACTTTATGTACTTATACTATAACTTGCTTTTATACTGTATCTTGCTGGATATTCTAAGCTTGCCTGTAGCTCTTGAACTAGAAGGAATTTGAGAGTGGTTGGAGTGAGAGACTAGGGTTAAAATGGGGTGTAGAATTTGATTATGAAATAATAATGAAGGATATGTGTAAGGATTGGCTTTATGAGTATATATTTGTAAGCAAATGTGGTTTATTTATGGTAATTAGTCTTGGAAATTATAGTAATGATGTGGAATGGATCACCACACCGGCCGAAGCAACAGGTACCAACCCTGTAGTTGAAAGAACACCTCCTGACCCTCTACGTCACACATCTTCCGGTACTAGTGACATCAACAATCGTCCCCCTTCCCCTTTCTTATCCCCAATTTCATATATTTATTCCCAATTCCTAACCCAACATTCAACACCAACCATCCGATCTATCCCAATGTCCACATGGACGACATCCGACATTACCCCCAGGGCAAAATTTCTTCAACAAAGCATCTACAAACATGACGTTGAACAACTCTCCGCCAATGGTTCTAACTTTGACAAGTGGAAACGAGGCCTTACCTGTGTTGTAATTCTTACCCTTGGTCATCCCAATTTTTTCAACAAACCAGACAATTACTCTAAAATATCGGCCCAAGAGAACACCTGTCTCTTATTTCTTATCCAGATCACCATTCATGACGAACTCGCCTCCCTCGTTGATCAATACACCAAAGGAACAGAAGCTTATGACGCTGTCCAGACCAACTTCCAAGGCACGGTCTGGTTCCAACAGATGGAGCTTATCAACAAGTTGCTTGAATTCCGCGTTTCCGGCCCGTCCACGGAACCTTCTCAGATCCCTGGTCTTTTCAACAAAATATTTGAGACCTTCAACGGTCTACACAAGATTGGTGCAGGCCTTTCACCTCCCGTCAAAAGTCTTATCCTTCAAGCCGTTGTACCGTTACCTTCATCAATGTCCCAATCCCAATTATTCCAGAATATCTTGCTCCAACTTGGAAAAAAACCCGACGTCATGGCCCGCAATATCCAAACCATCATCACTTCTGCGTATGGCAAATCCCTTTGTTTTGATTCATCACCATTGACTAACATATCAGTCTTCTGGACTTGGCCCAACCAAACCCAAGGGGCAACTCCAAACAACAGCCAATTTTGACCCTCTCGTCAAAACCCGTTCCAACAGGCACAACCACCAAACCACCCGCCCTCATTGAACAACTTCAGCACTGGACAACAATTGGTGGGCAGGCCAGGCCATCTGACTATTGAAGGTATTGCGGCGGCAATCAACAATATTCAAAAAGGAAACCGTGGCCCTAACGACCCCAATATATTCACTGGCAAGCCTTGTTCCTACTGCAAAGTTTTGGGGCACTGGAGGTTGTCATGTCTGACCCTCCGCAGAGATGCCAATCTGCCGCCTCCCAACACCTCCACACCCAGTCGCCCCGCTTCCGGTTTCGCCCATCAGGCAGCACCCCCGAACGCCCCATCCACTGGCCAGACATCTAATGCGGCAGTTAGGTCGACCGTGGACGCAGATGCAACGGGTGCTGGTGGCGCAGGTGCTGTTTTGGATTCTGGGGCAACCCACCACGTGAGCGGATCTTTCCACCTTTTTTCCCACTTATCCAATCTAAATCCTCCACTTAAACTGAATCTTGCTTCTTCCAATGGCTCCATGATGGCGACGCACAGCGGACACCTGAAGATAACCAATGGGGCTGGTTCCCTAATGATTCCCCAAGTTCTGTACAGCCCGGAAATGACGGGAACACTCCTTAGTCTGGGAAAACTGATTGACTCCGGCTTTACTCCCTCATTTTTACTAAACCACGACATTCTCTTGACATCTTGTTTCTTTTCTGTTATTGCCAAGTACATCAATTGGTCATGGATCATCTTACCCACATCATGGCGGCGCACAAACCCTTCTATCAAGTCTGTTTCACATACTCCTTCCATTCCGCTATCTTCTCCCTTGTATGATTGGCACTGCCGTCTTGGACACGTATCCAACTCTGTTGTGAAAGAATTCCTCAAACGGTTTGTTCCTGATTTCGACATCAAACATTGGAAGCCCTTCATTTGTGAATCCTGCAAATCATCGCAAAGCGAGCGCAGTCGTCATTCTCTTCCTGAGGTGATCCCCAAAGACAACCGGCTATACCTTTTAGTGAAGGATGTTCTCAGACCTCTCAACCCCAATGTGAAAGGCAATCGATTCCTTCTCACTGTTCACAACCACACAACCACTTATTCTTTTGTTTTCCCCATGAAATCCCAATCTGAAGTTCCCGACATCCTCATCTTGCTTGTCAAACGATTAACTTCCCATTTTCAAACTTCTCCAAAATATATCCGCTGCGACAATGCAAAAGAATACACGGTGAAGCCGCTAAATGACTACCTGTCCTAAGTTGGATGCACCATCATATTCACGTCCACCTACACACCGGAACAAAACAGCAAAGCTGAGAGCCTTAACAGAACTCTAGGCAACATTGCGCGGACAACACTTACCCACTCCCACCTTCCCTCTTCACTATGGTTGTATGCATACAAATTTGCATGTTTCTTGACCAATTGGCTTTCCAACAGCAGATGTAAATCTACTCCTCTTGAACAATGGTCTAACCAATCGCCAAATGTTTCCTCCTTTTATCCTTTTGGGGCAAGAGCCACCGTTCACATTCCTAAAGAGCGTTGTTGCAAACTTGACCAGCGTGGCTGGACAGGCTATCTTGTCGACTACCAGGACAACAAGTGTGGCTGGTTCTTTTGGAACCCTGAAACCAAGAAGGTCGTCAACTCTGAGTGTGCAGACTTTCTCGACTTCCAAAACAAACCCCTTATTCCTATCCCCAAAAATCTATCTGACACACCTTGCATTTGTAGAATCTTGCACCTTGGGAAAGAGCCTACCAAGGAAATATGCAATGAGCAAGACATTCAAATCAACAACATTCAGGCAATATCAGATGCCGACATCCCAACCACCCTACGCAACACACTCCGATCTCCCAACGCCACAAGCTGGAAGTCAGCTTGCTTGACCGAATGGGATCAACTCGAGCAAATTGACACATTCAACATTGAAGAAAAAGAATCCAAAAACTCAATTGGCACTCAATTTGTCTTTGACATCAAAAGTAAAGCAGACGGATCCGTTGATAAGCTCAAGGCCCAATTTGTTGTACAAGGATTCAAACAACAACTAGGCATAGACGTTTGTTCAACCTTTGCTCCGACGGCTTCTCTCACAACGCTTCACATGCTTCTCACCCTTTTGATAAAAAACAAGTGGACCATCAACTCTTTTGACATCACGGGAGGTTTCATCCATAGCCCAATACATGAAACTATATATGTAGACCCTCCGGTTGTCAGCTTGCTACTATGACAGAGCAACCTGTCACAAGATTTCTACAAAAATTATTATAAAACACATAGAATATCAAATAATAGTTAGAATATTATTTGATATTCTGAATCTAAACTAAAAATAACCTAGGGTACGTCACTCATAGGTACCCCTCATTCTCACTCCTTCACTATGTAAATTAGCAAATAATAATTAGCAAGTACCTTAATTTTAATAAAAAAGGCACTTGCATTAATTAATGCTTATATACACATATAAATATGCTTAAACCCCATTTCCAGTCATAGAAATGAGGTGTTGTGTAAATTAGGGGAGATAGTGTAAATACACCGTGTTTTACTCAAAGCCTGCGTACCGCAGTCTGCATAACCTGAAGTTCAACCCGCGTGACTGAAAGCCCGCGCCAAAATTGGAACATAAGCCCCCGTGCAAGCTTCAGACCCCTTAAAGGCTCTCAACTTGGCACGCGGACTCCTAAGTCACCCAAGGTACACCCAAATCAATAAAAACACGCCCCAGTAACCTCATTACATATGTTACATATGTAATGAAGATTACTGGGGACTGAATAATTAATTATATTGAATTATAGTATTATTTTATACACATAAATAAAATATATTGAGTGAACAAACAGTACAAACAATACTGTGGCTTATTATAAATACAAATAAGCCACTAGTATTAAATCTATCACAAACAGTACTAATGTACTACAGACTACAAGTCAATATAAATAAATAAATAATAAATAAATACACTAATAAAATCAATTGGTGACGTGTATTCAAAGAAGGGGCTGCTGAAGCGTCCCCAAGAAAGCAAAAATGGCCAAAATGTGGTCCAAAGATCCCACAAGTGGGCCAATAATACCTACAGGGTCCCCAGAGGGAACTCAAGACTATTTAAGGAGCTCTTCAACCGCCCAAAGAAGGCTCCTCATGCTTCCCAATACCCACTAACAACCTTACCCACTTCTTCTTAGATATATATCTTTATAACACGGTCTGGTAAGCTTCTTAGTAGTTATTCTTTAGCCCTGTCTTCCACAACAACTCCACAGTGACCAAACAGCTCCACCATCCATCCATCAAAGCGCTCAAAACTGTCCAGTTTCACCCTGAATATCCCCAAGATCCCTCAAGGTTTATTACCAGTAAGTAATAACCCTTTTCTTGAAGATATTCCCCACTTTCCTTTCCTGGGATTAAACCACCCCTGATTTATCAGGCCCCAGTGTTCCAGGTACATAGATCCTCTGCAATTTATTTGCAAGATACCTTAGAGGGATCTAAACCACCCCTGATTTATCAGGCCCCTGTCACGCTGCAACCAATGGGCTCAGCTTCGACTACTCATCAAACTTCAAAATGCATTCTCAGCTTCAAATGCATATTCAGTTTTGAAATGCTTCAACAAATGCATCTTTGAAATTCATCTACTTTCAAATGCAATCGCGTGACAATTAACTCAACAAACATCTTCGAAATTTAGTCAAGCAACCTTTGAACTAGCATTTCTAAAAAAAAACTAGGAATTGCTTAATCCGGTGATCCTCAGGATCTTCAAACTAATCAATAAACCTTCTTTGATTAGCACTCAAGATCTGAACCCTCAGCCTGGCACTTACACTCTTTCATCAAGCCTCGCACTTACTCTTATCTTATCACCCAGGATTTACTCATCACTCATCTGTTCGAAGTGTCATTTCTATCACATGTTCGAACCAATCATAGTTGTCATCATAGCATTGTCTTTCAACCTCATTGGTACATCTTTCATATCCGTGTATTTACTTCATACTTGTATCTTACCTCGACATTCATTCATCACTCAGATTCAACAGTAACTTTCTTTTGAACATAAATACCATTGTATTTTGTTCTCTTCATTCTCTTTCCTCAGTTAATTATAATAAAAGTTATTTACCCTTCAAATTCTCTGAGTCCAACTTGACCCATTACCTTGAGTTGTGCTCATAGACTTCCTCAAGCAACTTATCTTTGAACTTATATTTGACAATCCTAGCCTCATTTCTCCTTTGCGCTTTGACCAGCTAAATCCCCTTAGTACATTGGGTTGGTCGCATGACAGTATTATAATTAACTCAATCCAAAAAACTCACAGACCTTTCCATCTGTGTTTGTTGCTACAACAGCTTCACTGTTGTAATTTCTTCCGGTAATGCAACATACTCCTGTTTGAACTAGGTCGCTTGGCCCCGCTGAACATCAGCTCTACCAAGACATTGATTGTTGACAAGCTCACAGAACTCCAACCAACAGTCAACCCTTGATTGGACAAGTTCCTCCATCCACTCGCAATTGGAATGCTCCCATTGATCCATTGTCAAACCTATCTGATTTGGATGGATCTTCAACTCACCATGCGGTTTCCACCAATTGAGGTCCACCTTGAAGACGGGAATCCCCTAGCCGACCACCACCTCCTTCAGATTCCGAAGATCACAACCAGGCCTCCAATGAATCACCCTCTGCAATATTAGTCGCCCTCATCCAGGCCTTGAAGAAGACCGAAGGAAGTAGTGGGGCACCGAAGTTCTGGACCCCTGGAATGAAGGCCCCAGACAAGTTTGACGGCAAAAATTCTACAAAGTTGCGAGGCTTTCTACAGTCTTGCAAAATCCTTTTCTCTAACAACCCCGCCACCTTCTCCCTTGATTGACAGAAGGTGTTGTATGCTTCATCCTATTTGGGAGGTCGAGCCTCTCAATGGTTCAAGCCTTACCTCGAACTCCTCGGCAGCAACAAGCCGGACTGTATCCTCAATAACTGGGACAGATTCAAACAACAGTTGTTCACCTTGTTCAGGGACCCAAACAAAGTTTGCAATGCAGAGTTTGAGCTCAACTCTCTTTCGATGAAGGACACCGTCAAGGCCTTGACTTACATCTCCCAGTTTTGAGTCCTCCAATCGCATATCAATTGGAACAACGCGGCTCTGGTATTTGATTTTTGCAAAGGACTACCGGCCCAAATCACTGATCAGCTCTCTGTCAGTGGTCATCAACTTTCAACACTCCAACAGTCAATCAATCAAACAATTGAGTTGGACAACTGCTATCACGACAAGTCTTGATCCAAGAAGACCGAAGCAACTCATTTGAAATCGGACAAATCTTCGAAGCAACCTTTGAACAAGCCAGCTTTGAAGAAACCTCACCAATCCAAACCGTCAACCTCGGCACACCCTCAAGCTCAAACCAAAATGCCTCAAGAGATCACAAATGTCCTCAACACCAAGGGTAACCTCAAGTCAGAGGAGCGGGCAAGGAGGGAGAAGGATGGGTTATGTATGTATTGTGGGGGAAAGCATCAGTTAGATGCTTGTTCAAAAAGAATTTCCCATGAAGCAGCTAAGTTGTCAAAAAATTAGGTTGTAGTTCTCTTGAGACTTGCAAAGAAAACTACTCACTTCTTCATTTCCCGCGAGTCAACCTTTGAGCTTGTGAGGCCACTAACAGTGTCCCAAGTTCGAGATTTATCCTTTTTGATTCTTCGAATCAACCTTATAGAGTCCTACTGGATCCTGGAGCTAATGTTTCTTTCATTAGTTCCTCTTTTGTCAAAACACAGTCCCTGTCGCTCACTGAGATACCTAGGTTTCCGGTGTTCCTGGTAAGTTCTTGGAAGGACCCCAGCTTTTGGGTCTCGAAGAAGGCAAGGTGGACTTTTCAATTCAAATCTTTTCCCAGCTTCGAATGGGATCTCATTGTCTTGGATGCCCAAGGAATAGATGACACCATACTTGGCCATGACTTTCTGGTTCATTGGAATCCAGATGTTAACTGGAAAGAAGGAGTAATTAACCTTTGAACCATAGCACCCCAATCAACTAACCTCTCTTCTTCCGTCAAACAAGACTTAAACAGCTTACCTGACCGCTTCATTAAGTTAGATGAAACTTTTCCGCCAGGAGAATTCAAATATCCTGAATTTCCCTCTTCCGTTTCTTCAAAAGATCACGGAGTAATTGCTTATTGCTCTAACTTATCTTTTCCATCCTTCTTTGAAGAGAAGGACTTACCTTCATTAAAAGGTTTTTTGTACTCCCTGATCTTGTCTCATCCTCCTTCAACGGCTATACCAAGCATCAAAAATGATGATGACTTTGAAGACCTCAAAACCATTCAAAAGACACTTCCAAGCGTCTACCATGAATTTGCTGATGTTTTTTCTCCTATCCGAGCGGATAAAATTCCTCCTCATAGGCCTTATGATCATCAGATCAAACTTGCAGGTCCGGCGCCTCCGCCTGGCCCAGTCTATTCTCTTTCAAAGCAGGAATCTTCTGAGCTTCAAGACTACATTGCGGAAAATGTAGGAAAAGGTTTCCTTTGACCAAGCAAGTCGAATTCAGGCTTGCCTGTTCTGTTTGTTCCTAAAAAAGATGATTCTCTTTGACTGTGTGTTGGTTACAGAAAACTGAATAATGTGACTCGTAAGAATGCTTATCCAGTGCCTCCTATGGCCCATCTCTTAACCCTGTTTCATGGAGCTACTCACTTCAAGGAGCGTACAATTTGATTTGGATTGCCGAAGGGCATGAATGGCTTACTGCCATGAGAACTCGTTTTGGTAGCTTTGAGTATACTGTAATGCCTTTTGGGCTTTGCAATGCTCCCTCCACTTTTCAGAATTTCGTCAACAATATCTTTGCTGACATCGTCAAAGTATATGTAGTAGTATACCTTGATGATATCCTTGTTTACTCAAAAACCTTTGAAGATCACACTACCCATATGAAGGAAGTGCTTTGACGGCTTCGAGCTAACAAATTGTTTGTGAAATTATCAAAATGTGAATTTCATAATTCCTCGCTTCACTTCCTTGGGGTTATTGTCTCCACAGACGGTATTGCTATGGACCCTGACAAATGTCAAAAGGTCTTAGATTGGCCCAAACCTTCCAGTGTTAAAACACTTCAAGGATTCCTTGGTTTTGCTAATTTTTATCGCAAATATATAAAGAATTACTCCAAAACTATTGTGAACCTTACTAATCTTCTTTGAAAGGATATTCCTTTTGTTTTTACAGTTGAGGCAGAACAAGAGTTTAACACTCTCAAGAAAGCTTTTACTTCAGCACCCATCCTGGCTCACTTCAGTGAGAAGTGTAAGACTGTCGTTGAAACAGATGCTAGTGACTACGCGGTGGCAGGTGTTATTTCCCAACTCTCCGCTTCTTCGCAGCATTTTCACCCTGTAGCTTTTGAATCAAGGAAGCTACAATCCGCTGAACTCAATTATGAGATTCATGATAAGGAACTTCTCGCAATTGTCCATTGCTTGAAGAAATGGTGCTCTTACTTGCTCAGTCTGCTTGAACCATTCAAGATGTTGACTGATCATAACACTCTTAAATACTTCACGAGCACCAAGGTTCTTACTCGCAGGCAAATTCGATGGTCCAAATTTCTTTCCAAATTTCATTTTACCATCACTTATCGACCGGGCAAATTAGCAGTGATCCCAGATGCTTTGTCACGTCGAGACAACATTTACCCCTTGGAGGGGGGAGACTTCGCTGACAATAACCCTGACAATGTTCAAACCTTATTTCATTCTGATCCCCAAGTAAATCTTAATTCGATCCATTTTGAACAGCTTCAACAGAACTTCCTCGAGATTGTCAAAGCTCAAAAGGATGATCCTGTTTGCCAAGATCTTTGAAGGAATACTCCAAAGGATTACACTATCAAAGATAGGGGCGTTGATAAACGCACGCCAAGCGCGCACGCCAATTTTTTTTGGCGTGCGGGGCCCACAAGCCATTTTTTTTTGGCGTGTAGGGTCTACACGCCAAAAAAAAAGGGCGTGTGAGACCCACACGCCAAAAATGGCGTGTGGTTCCCACACGCCAAAAATGGTGTGTGGTTCCCACACGCCAAAATGGCAGGTGGTTCCCACACGCCAAAAATGGTGTGTGGTTCCCACACGCCATTTCTTTTTGGTGTGTGGGCCCCGCACGCCAAATGAAATTGGCGTGCGGGTCCCCCCTCGCTCACATAATCAAATGGGAGGGACCATTTGATTACGTGAGCGGGGCCCCTCCCGGCTGACGAGGTTGTATAACCTCGTCAGCCGGGAGGACTTCCTCCCGGCACGAGGCTGTATAGCCTTGTCAGCCGGGAGGACTTCCTCCCGGCTGACGAGGTTATACAACCTCGTCAGCCAGGAGGAAGTCCTCCTGGCCGACAAGGGTTGTATAACCTCGTCGGCCGGGAGGACTTCCTCCTGGCCGACGAGGTTGTACAACCTTGTTGGCCAGGAGGAAGTCCTCCCAGCCGGCGAGGCTATACAACCTTGTCAGCCAGGAGGACTTCCTCCTGGCTGACGAGGTTGTATAACCTCGTCAGCCAGGAGGAAGTCCTCCCGGCCGACAAGGTTGTATAGCCTTGCCGGCCGGGAGGACTTCCTCCTGGCCAACGAGGTTGTATAACCTCGTTGGCCAGGAGGAAGTCCTCCCGGCCGACGAGGTTATACAACCTCTTCGGCCGGGAGGACTTCCTCCCGGCTGACGAGGTCATACAACCTCGTCAGCCAGGAGGAAGTCCTCCCGGCCGACGAGGTTGTATAACCTCGTCAGCCGGGAGGACTTCCTCCCGGCTGACGAGGTTATACAACCTCGTTGGCCGGGAGGACTTCCTCCTGGCTGACGAGGTTGTATAACCTTGTCAGCCGGGAGGAAGTCCTCCCGGCTGACGAGGTTATACAACCTTGTTGGCCGGGAGGACTTCCTCCTGGCCGACGAGGTTGTATAACCTCGTCGGCCAGGAGGAAGTCCTCCCGGCTGACGAGGTTATACAACCTTGTTGGCCGGGAGGACTTCCTCCTGGCTGAAGAGGTTGTATAACCTCGTTGGCCAGGAGGAAGTCCTCCCGGCTGATGAGGTTATACAACCTCGTCGGCCAGGAGGACTTCCTCCTGGCTGACGAGGTTGTATAACCTCGTCAGCCGGGAGGGAGTCCTCCCGGCTGACGAGGCTATACAGCCTTGTGCCGGGAGGAAGTCCTCCCGGCTGACGAGGTTGTATAACCTCGTCAGCCGGGAGGGGCCCCGCTCACGTAATCGAATGGTCCCTCCCATTCGATTATGTGAGCGATGGGGCCCACATGCCAATTTTATTTGGCGTGCGGGGCCCACACGCCAAAAAAAAATGGTGTGTGGGAACCACACGCCATTTTTGGCGTGTGGGTCTCACACGCCCTTTTTTTTTTGGCGTGTAGACCCTACATGCCAAAAAAAAATGGCGTGTGGGCCCCGCACGCCAAAAAAAAATTGGCGTGCGGGTTGGCGTTGGCGTGCGCCGTTGGCGTGCGCCGTTGGCGTGCGTTTATCAACACCCCAAAGATAGTGATACAATTCTGTATAAGGGAAGGCTGGTTATACCTGACAACCCTCAGATCCAACTGGATCTTTAAATCATGACATGATTCACCATTAGCTGGTCATTTTGGTCAAGATAAGACTTACCAATTAATAGCTCAAGACTTCTATTGGCCTGGTATGGTCAAGGATGTAAAAGATTATGTTAACCGTTGTCATACTTGCAATAGGAACAAATCCTTGTAGCATAGGAAGTATGGGTTGCTTCAACCACTTCCGATTCCGCCTTTTCCTTGGCATTCACTTTCAACGGACTTCATTTCTCAACTCCCATTGTCAGATGGTCATGATGCTATCCTTGTGATAATAGATTGCTTCTCAAAGATGTCATTATTTCTTCGAAGCAAGACTACCTGTAACTCACAAGACCTTGCTAATCTTTTTATCAAACATGTGTTCTTGAAGCATGGTCTTCCTGATAGCATAGTCAGCAATCGTGGCTCATTGTTTGTTTCAGGTTTCTGGACTTCACTCTGTCAACAACTGAAGATAACTCAAAACCTCTCAACAGCCTATCACCCTGAATTGGATGGTCAGACTGAAAGAGTCAATCAGACCCTCAAAAAATATCTTCGAATGTTTGTCAGTTATCAACAGGACGACTGGAGCCAATGGCTTTCATTAGCCAAATTCGCTTACAACAACACCACTCATTCTTCGACCCAAAAATCTCCTTTCCAAACCATCTACGGCAGAAATCCCATCTTTGATCCTATCCACATTTCCCCTTCCACCCCTGCCGCAGATTACCTCTCCAACCTCAAGCTTCTTCAAGAGCACCTTTGAACTAACCTCAAAGCAGCCAGCCAACAATACAAAATTCAAGCCAACAAAATTCAAATCAAATCACCAAATTAAAACATTGGCAACAAAGTCTGGCTCAACGCTTGTAACATTAGATCGACTCAACCCGCTAAGAAACTTTCAGAAAGAAAACTTGGTCCCTTCTCTGTTGAATCAATTGTTTCGAAGAATGCTTACAAACTCTCTCTTCCTTTGAAATGGAAAGCTATTCACCCAGTTTTTCATGTATCACTCCTTGAGCCGGCTAAGGGTCTTTTCCCGGGCAAGGCTCATCCCCCTCCTGAACCTGTCAATGTTCAAGATCACCTTGAGTGGGAAGTAAGTCGTATTCTTGATTCAAGACTACGCAAAGGCCAACTACAATATCTTGTCGAATGGACTGGATACCAGTCTGACAAAGATCGAACCTCTTGGGAACCAACACATCATCTTTGAAACTCTCCTGACTTGGTTCAAGATTTTCATTTGACTTATCCTTGAAAACCTCGTCAATCCTCTTAACACTTCTCTTCTTTCTCTCTTTTCCCTTTTCTCTTTTTCCCTTTTCTCTTTTCTCTTGTTGTTATTCTCTCATTAAAACCTCCTTACTTCAAACACTCTTAAAATTATAAAACTTAAAAAACTTTGAAACACTCAAAACTTCAAAAACTCAATGTTTTCTTTTCTCTTTCTTTTTCTCTCTTCATTCAAAAACACTCCCTCAAATAAAATACTTAATTAACCCAAAACTTATTTTTTCTATTTCTTTCTTCTCTTGTATCTAATAAATTAAAATATATATAAATAAATAACAATAAAATAAATTGTATCTAAAAATAAAAATAAAAAACTAAAACTATTCATCTTTTATCTTTTTCTCTGCTTCCTCCCAATTCTCTGTTAATTCCTTTATCAACTCTCTAAACTCTTCCATATCCTCCTCATTGATCAAGTTTGACACCCTCTTCGCGATTCAAACCTGATTCAGTTGATGTTCTTTGAAGATCGAACCAAGCTTCTTTGAACGATCTTTCCTCGACTTCTTTTTTCCCCATCCTTCTTCTCTCTCCAACTCCTCCTTGTATTGCCTCTTCCTCAAGCCTCCTTCTTCAAAATTTTCAGTCAATCTTCGAGCATTGGTGGTCGCAGGTACCTGATTCGGAACTCTTTCTTCAACTCTCTCTTCAACTCTTTCTTCAACTCTCTCTTCAACCCTTTCTTTGAATCTTTCTTCTTCTCTTTCTCTTCTCTCTCCTTCGACATCCCTTCTCTCTTCTTTGACTCCTATCACATCCTCGACAACTCCGGGTTACCTTCGAGCAAGACAATTGGATCGGGCTCATTGTATGGTGGTGGTGGTGGTGGAGTCATGGTCGTATATCTTTGATACGGACCTATTATTGCTGAAAAAATAAAATATATGTATTAGTTAAATAACCCCTTAAAATTTAATCCTTCTTTGAACTCACCCAAATCTGGCGTATCCTTGGGATCTGGCGTATCCAACAAACTCGGCAACCAATAATTGACGGGTCAAGCGGTCCTTCTAGGACGGCGTCAAACGTGAATAATGGATGGTGATGGTGATGGTGGTGGGCGAGATTGTTCTGGGGCTGGGAGGCGAGGGGAAGCAGGAGGGCGACTGGTACTTATAGGGGGAATGAATGGAGCAGTCGGTGATTCAAGGGGAAAGCCATGTGGGAAAATACAAGGAACCCTAGTTATTTGACAACCTTTGCATTTGGATCAATCACCTCAAGTTGCAGTGCTTGGCTTGCACTCCAGGTTCTGCCGGACAAATCTTCGACATCTTTGATCTGACACTTCAAGACCTTCCATTTTTTTTTCTTTTTCTCTGTTTCTCTTTGTCTTTCTTTCTTCTTCAATATTGGTAGCTGTATGGTGGGAATTATTAGTGGTAGTGTGGGAATTAGGAATGTGGGAATTATCTTCTTCGACCCTCGTGGGAGCTCGGCAGTCTTTATACCCGGGCATCTGTCACGCTGCAACCAATGGGCTCAGCTTCGACTACTCATCGAACTTCAAAATGCATTCTCAGCTTCAAATGCATATTCAGTTTTGAAATGCTTTGACAAATGCATCTTTGACATTCATCTCCTTTCAAATGCAATCGCGTGACAATTAACTCAACGAACATCTTCAAAATTTGGTCAAGCAACCTTTGAACTAGCATTTCTAAAAAAAAACTAGGAATTACTTAATCCGGTGATCCTCAGTATCTTCAAACTAATCAATAACCCTTCTTTGATTAGCACTCAAGATCTGAAACCTCAGCCTGGCACTTACACTCTTTCATCAAGCCTTGCACTTACTCTTATCTTATCACCCAGGATTTACTCATCACTCATCTGTTCGAAGTTTCATCTCTATCACATGTTCGAACCAATCATAGTTGTCATCATAGCATTGTCTTTCAACCTCATTGGTACATCTTTCATATCCGTGTATTTACTTCATACTTGTATCTTACCTCAACATTCATTCATCACTCAGATTCAACAGTAAGTTTCTTTTAAACATAAATACCGTTGTATTTTTTTCTCTTCATTCTCTTACTCTATTTTTCTCTAAATTTTTACGTCACAATTCCCCCATATTATTTGGGAATTGTAACTCTTGTACCTTACCCAGATTTCTACCACTCTTTCCATTCATAGTTGCACCACCTGTAGCTAGAAGGACTTGTCCTTGGCATCAGGGAGGCTGATACCGGTAGAACTGTTCCCGCATCTAACTGGTAAAGTATTGAAACTCAAAAAGGCTCTATACGGCAAATGACAAGCCAGCAGGTGCTGGTGGAAGCACTTCAAGAACCTCCTGCACGGTTGGGACTTTGACTGTGATGAAGTCGAGGAATGTCTGTATTGATATCGGAAAGGTTCTTCCGTTATCATTATTTGGATCCATGTAGATGACGGGATTGTATTCAGCAACAACACGTCTGCATTGGGTCAACTACGGGACAACCTCGAGTCAAGCTTGCGGGTGAAGTGGGACGACAAACCTGAAAAACTGGTTGGCCTCAAACTTGATTACTCTGACAATGCCATCTACCTCAGCCAACACTTGCTCATTGACCAGACCATCAAGAAATTCCGCAAAGAGGTGCAAGACACAATTATTCCTACGTACACCCCTCTCCTAGGCAATAATCTGGTGACAAATTGGGGCAACCCCGTTTCGCTGACTCTTTATCAATCTTTCATTGGCTCCCTAAATTATCTAGCCCTTGGCATGAGGCCGGACCTCAGCTACGCAGTCAACTATCTGGCTCGTTTTAGTTCAAATCCTAATGAAACACACTGGGCCGCCTTATCCCATCTTATTCAATACCTTGCAACAAACAGAGACAAACGCTTGAAACTGGAAGTGACATCCAATTCCGTCGTAACCTGGTCAGATGCCAACTGGGGTGGGGAATTCCAAAGATCAACCTTGGGTTTCCTCATAACATTCCTTGGTAGTCCAATTGCATGGGGTTTGAGACGCCAGAAAGTAGTTGCAACGTCCACCTGCGCGGCTGAATTCATTTCCCTCAGTTCCTTGGTTGATTTCCTTCTTTTTCTCATCCCCATTTTCAAATTTCTTGAAGTACATACACCTCTCCATCTCAACTGCGATAACAGGGCAGCAGTGTTGGTTTTGGACAACAATGCATCAAAAGGACACATGAAGAGCCTGGAGCGCAACTTCTTTTTTGTGAATGATGCGGTTCGTGAACACAACATCGAGCTTCATTGGGTATCAACTTCTTCAAACATTGCCAATTTCTTTACTAAGTCACTTCGGGCCAACCTACATTCCATCTCATTGAATAAACTATTCCCAAAATAACAATAATAATAAAAAATAAAAAATTGAATAATTTTCTTCTCTGTCTACTTATCTACTCATCTCTTTATCATGTTTTCCTCTATTATTTTTTCCTTCTTCTTTATGGGCTACGTTTCTTCATTTATTTCTATTTTATTCATTTCCTTTTTGAATGCTGATTCATCTCTAACTCAATTCTCCTCTTGTTATCTTGATTGTTTTCTACTCACTCAGATTTCTTTTCTTGTATTCATGGTTGTATGCACTGGTGTGGAGTTTGAGGGGGGGGTGTTGTATGGGTGTGCAAGCTCCAAATTTGGAGTAGAGGGCACACACAAGGCGGACCAGGGGAAAGCAATGACAACCAAGCATTCTCAACCACAACACTTGGGAACAGGTCAGGTCACTTATTGTTGTCACAAAAATGCAAAACATATGTCAAGCAAATTCCTTCCATCCAAGCAGGATTTGGCTGCCAATCAATTGGCAAACAAAAAGGTTAATCAAAGGTTGGCTTGGGCATACAAGCAAATTTCCAAGGCAGCTGCAACAATGGTGTCAAGCATTATCAACAAGAATGCTCCACCCCCTGAATCTAATCCAGAACTTTTGCAGATCCAACTTCAAGAGAAAACACTGAATGTTGAGATGTGCAAGATTGGGGTGGCAACTGCCAAAGCTGAGGCCAAACAAAAAAGAATGAATGCAGCAGCATTTCAGCGGGCTTGGATGCTGCAGGACTTCTTGAAGTCTGGCCTACAGTATGCGCAAGAAGTGGAAGAAAAGAATGAACTCCTCAGACCTCAAACTCACACTAACAAGTCTAATTAGCTAGTTTTTCACTCACCTCTCCATCTCACATCTCATTGTGTAGAATAGCTTCACATGTATTAATTTTCTTACAAAAAATTATATTAAGCACACAAAATGAAATTACAAGCTATTTCCTCATTCAAAGAAAGATTGGAAAAGCTTATCTTCCACTCCAGTCATCTTGTTTGGATATAAGGAATGTTCAGCCATCAAAAAATTCATGTTTTTCTCTCTACTGATTGGTTGGTGATGTTTTTTTTCTCTTCTTTGTTTTTCAATTATCCCACCAGTTTTATAGTTGGGGAATAAATGCATCAGTATAGTAGTATATAATTGATTAACCCTGCAGGCCGGTACTTCAAACTCAAACCAATCCTGTTGAAAACAAACTCAGGACCTTGGGAACTACTCCAATGGCAATATTGGCCCTCCAAAGGGCAGAGCCCAAAGGATGATGATGATGGAAGCAAGATTTATTTGTTAAGGGTCACCCGGCATCCCTAAACTTGGATCTCCAATCAACTATCTTCATCAACTACAACGTCAATGATGATCCCAACAAGCAGGATCCACTCCTATCCAATGGTGATGGCTCAGATAGCAATCAATGGGAGTGGATTTTACTTTCCAATTTAATCAATCACTGAATCTTCTAGAGTTGCATAGTTAATTCCATCACAGTTCACGGTTCAAAATAATCCGACCTATTCTTCACTAAAGAATGAACATGTATTCATTTTCACCCGTTGTTAATCATCAAGTAAATACAACTTGCAAAACTGATGCCATCTTTATCAGCACCCTCCTTTTTGTATCTTACTAATTAATGGTTGACATACCCACAATAAACCAACCACTTAATTTATTTCGATATTCTTAAGCGGGGCAATCAACACCAATTAGACCATTTCCAAACCCAGAGGTGCTCCACCAATGTCCAAAGCAAGTCCTGCAGGCCAACCAGGACAAACAGAGACTTCGTTTCCCACACCAGCGACGCCAAAAGAAGTGTTTTCTGAGCAGAGTGGGATTTGAACCCACGCCCGAAGACTAGTGATCTTGTGATACCTCTTGGTGAAACACACCTAAAACTAGCGCCTTAGACCACTCGGCCATTTGCCCATTTTCTCTGGGGTTTGGGCAAGCATACTGATCTCCACGTCTATCCCAAGTCGTGGTTCATAAGAGCAACTGACACGGATACAACGAGGAAACGTTGCGAGAGATACAAAAAAAATTACAGCAAAATAGTAACTAATGGCGATACAGTAGTAAAGCAAGTCCAAGTTTTGAGTGCCTCTATCCGTTCCAAGATCAAAGGCACTCCCAAAGTAAAGAATCAAAAAGAGATAAAATGCTTTGTCGATTGGACCAGCAAGGAGCAAGAAACGAGAGTGTCCGAAAAGAGTAAAGAATGAGACGAAGGGAAAAGGGGGTGCGTATGAAAGAGCGTGTCTGAGAAATACAACAGAGATGGGATGGGTCGTCGGTCTTAGTGTGGATGCCTAAATACAAGAAGGAAAGAAAAAACCCCTGACCTAAGATAGAAAAAAAGAGAGATGAAGAGAAGCACGTAAGGCCAGAAGAAAAGAGAGAAGATAGATTCAATCAAGCTCGTTCAAGTCAGACGTGTGAGCGAAGCGAGACTCGTGATGAAACACAGCTGCAGATGAATGGAAAGGATGAGTATGGATAGTGACTGGTTCCAGGGGACGAGGATGAATGGAAAGGGGACAAGAGTCATTAACAGTAGTAGTGGTAGTCCTCGAGGTGGAGGAGAAGAAGGTGGAAGAGTCAGACGAGCTGGTGGGAGAGAGAGGACGGCAAAGGGGGGTGAATGCATGTGAGAAGGATGGGAGGGCGAGGGGATTCTTAGTCTTGGCGGCCTGGAGAGTGGCGAACTTGAGTTTCTGGTCGTGATAAGACTCGGTAGCGCTAGGTCCCTGGAGGAGACGACTGTGACGTCTGTCAGCAAGCGAGAACGAATGGGAAAGTCCGACGTGGGAAATCGTGCATCGCAGAGGAAGGTAGGTGTCTACTGGTCGTCGAACCGTGAACAGCTTTTGTAGCAGAGTCTGATCATCGCTCGGCTCATAGATCGACGAGTTGGTCGTTCGTGGAGTCTCCGAAGACGATGGTGGAAAGGAGGACAGCGAAAGGTCCAGGGTCGAATGGCTGTCTTTAAACATTGACGAGCTACTTAAACTTGAACAAGTCGGACTAGTAGACTCTTGTGGTTCGTCGAATAGCAGTGGGTAACTGTTTGGTTTCAAGGCAAAGTGATGATCAGTCTCAATTAGTTTCAAGATGTCCTCTGACTGTCTACAGAACAAGTTTCGGGGGAAAACGCACCAAGAAATCATAAATTTCAAAATAGAAGTGAAACTAGTAGGTTCCTGGCTATTTTTGGCTGTCAGATCCGGGGAATTCTTGGTAGATGATGGGCTCGGTAGCTTGCACATCAAGGCGTCTGAAACCAGGTCGGATGATCTGATCATCGTGGGTGCCAAACACGTGGCTAAGTTATGGGCATCCATCTTGTTATGTTCTGAAATCAAGAAAGAATCAGAACCAGAAATGAAGGAAATCGATTGGATGGTGAGGACATAATTACCAGAATGGAGTGCCAAGTCATGACCGAGTTTGAGGACGTAATCGAGTAAGACGTGGATCGGTTTCGGTTTCAGGTGCTTTAGGATGTGATCCTGAAGATAGTCGAGGACTGCTTGGTTATGGGTATTGAGAGATGATCGATCTTGATGAGAGGTGATGATAGGTTGGACAAAGATCGAGGGGCAGGCTCTGAAGAGAGGATAGAAGTCGGCCGGAAAGATTGGCTCGGGTAGCTCTCGTAAAAACAGTTTGATTAGCGAGGCTGCTAGAAAAGGTCCGTCTGAGTAATCTTCCATCTTGACTGGCTGTCGTCGGTCGTAGGCATCTCTGATGATTTGAGTGGTGGTGAGAGAAGGCGGTCTACGGAAGAGTCCCTCGAATTCCATGCCTTTTGAGCGATGTCTTAGCGTCTTTCTTCTGCTTTTGTGGTAATAGGATCAACTGACCCGATGATCTGATACAGTTTGCACAATCTTGAATGACTTGAGGGATCCCACCCTGATCCTCAGAACCCATTAATTTTTCTAGTGAAACTTTGAAAATCGGAGGTTTTCGACAAGAAGGTGGAACGGTGATGGAGGGTTCAATTGTTAAATTATACTTGTATACTTCTGGGGGAATGCAGATCCTACGTTGAATTAAATATGAAATCAGATGTAATTTTTCTTTTTGTGATAGAGAGAGAGAGAGAGAGAGAGAAAGATGGGTTTTGAGATGAGAACTGAACTGATGGATAGGTACCAGACTGGCAAGTGTTGAAAGATTTTTGATCCATTTGATCTTCCGAGACATCTTCCAGCTAACGATAGTCTTGAGGAGGACTTGTACGGTTGCCTTGGCCCAAAAGGTGGGATGAACTACCCAGAGTGCGGTGAGGTTCTTTCTGATGGGTCGACTGAGTAGTCTGTAAGAGAACAGGATCTGTTTGACGGTTGGTGCATGCTCGGCTGGTGAGGCAAAGATGATGAGTGAATAAGGTCCGTTTGAGATGATGGGTGAGAAGAGGTTGAGTGCATGCTGGGTGAGTGAGTTGAGAGTAAGATGGGCTGGTAGTTGGGCTGGGAAGCTGGAGGCTGAGATGACCAGTAATGGGTTAGATTGATGGTCGAGACCAGCCTGAAGAGAGTAGAAGATGTTAGTGAGTATTGATTGAGAAATTGGTTTTTGAGTTGGAAGATGTTATACCGAGTAGATGATCTTGTGAATGAGTTGTTGGTTTTGATGGGCTGATGAGCTTGAGGATGATTCGGTTTGAGTTGTTGTTGTTGTTGTTGATGAAGATGATGTTGATGTTGTTGTTGATGATGATGAGACTGATTCTGAGATTGATAATGAGTTATCTTGTTTCATTTTGCTGACCGATTGTGTTGTTGTTGTTGTTGTTGGTGGTGGTGGTAGTTGGTGGTTGTTGGTGGTTGTGGGTGGTTGTTTGGTAGAAAACTTCTACCTGGCAACCCAACAGAACATTGGCCATCCCCCGTCGGGCGTGGACTACCCGGGGGGCCAGACCAGGTAGTAGTAGTAGTACTGAAGGTGCTGCAAGAGTTCTCACCTGGTCATCCAGTGATGGGCCAGGCAGACTTAGCACGCTCAATTCAAGTTAGCTTGCTGGTGTGCATGGCAAATGTTTGACTCCATACATACAAGCAGAACTAACAAGACAGAACAGCAAACATTGCTTGGTCACCTTGGGAGGTTATTGATTGACATTTGGAGACAATTTGACAGAAATGTTGAGACAAACAACTGAGCAATACAAGCAAGTGAGCTGTGAGGTTGTTGTGGGGAGGACGAGGAGAGAGACCTTCCTGCTTGTAGGCTCAGATATATAAGTGAGAAGTGATGCAATCAGCCTCTTTGATGCCAAGAGTTAAATCTTCTAGCTACACAGGGTGAAAAATAATCTTTTAATGAGTGCAGGCCTGTTAGAGCAACCGCATTGGTTGCGGTATTAGCAAGGATAAGCGTACTTAATCCTGTTGCTCAACCGCACCGGATCAGATTAACCCGGGAGCAACTACTCCTGGGAGGTCAATTTGGATTAGCAAGTAGTAACTTTGCTACTTGCTAATCCTGGTATTAAGTCCAGATTGAATATGCATATCAGCTTGGATTAAGGTAAGTTGGGGCCTTTCCATAGATGATATACCAATATCTATACCAATATTGGATCTACAACTCCCCAAAAACCTCAACAACTCTCCCCAAAAACCCAAGAGAACAATGCCAGCCGCAAGATCCCAACCACCTGGAGCAACCCCTGAATCTGCAAAGCGCCAAGCTCCCAACTTCAGCCCTGAAGAAGACAAACAATTGGCAAAAATCTGGGTTGTCATTTCCAAAGACCCCATTTTATCAAACAACCAGAAGACTGAAGATTTCTGGGGTTGAATTCTGGCTGACTTTAATAAATACACCCCTGCGCTGCAGAGAGATGCTGCCGGCTTAAATACTAGGTAATTCATTTATTTATTTTTCATCATTGATATATTACAATTAAACTGATTGTTTTTTGCAGGTGGAAATCTCTGCAAAAAGCTTGTATCACCAGCTTGCAGATCGGACAGCTTCTGGATCAACACCAGACAACTGGTTGATCAATGCCCAAGACATGTACTACAAGCACAAGAACAAGCACTTCACATTTGACTGGGCATGGAACTTATTGAAGACAATCCCCAAATTCAAGAACCTTACTGGAAAGGCAACCAACAGTCGGGTGTCATCCCACCCAGTATTGCAATCAAACAATGCCAATGAGTCCGACGTTTCTAATGTGGCAACCCAATCAAAGGACTGGGAGCAACTGCCAGGTATCCAAAAAGCTAAGCAAAAGGTTAACAAGGATGAATACAGGCAAAAGAAGATGAAACTACTCGAGTCATCCAATAAGGACTCGGCCAAGCAATCAGCCAAAGCAAAGCACTCAAACAACATTCAAGAAGAATGGCTGGCTATCAATTGCAAGAAGATGGAGTTTAATGTTATGTTCCAGAATTTCAATAGTTGTCCTGACAAGATTTCAAGGAAATTCCTGGTGCAGCAAAAGAATAAGATCTTTCAGCGGCTGATGAACAAGGCTAACAGCAATGGTGACAACCCCAATATCAATGGCGCACGTTGAACCAAACCCTCTTCAAGGCTTCCCAACTGCAACCATGAGGACAATGAAGAGGAGGATTATAACTCTGATGATGAAGAAGAGGTGGAGCAAGACACACCCCTGACTCAAGTCCTTTCTTTCCCACAAACTCAAACTCAAACTGAAGACTGCATTGACCCAACCCTTGACATGTGATTTAGTAGTTGTTGTATATCTTCTTTCATTTTTTTAATTGTATCTTTATATTTTTTTATTGTATTACAAGGGCAAAGCCCCCAAATTTGGGGATTTGAGGTGAATTTTATTTAGAGTGGGTGTTTTTTTTGGGGAGGGGGAAAATTACCAAAAAGAATTATGGTGTAATTACATAAATTCCAATTGAAACAAGCAAATGAAAATGAAAATGAAAATGAAAATGAAAATGAAAATGAAAATGAAAATGAAAATGAAAATGAAAATGAAAATGAAAATGAAAATGAAAATGAAAATGAAAATGAAAATGAAAATGAAAATGAAAATGAAAATGAAAATGAAAATGAAAATGAAAATGAAAATGAAAATGAAAATGAAAATGAAAATGAAAATGAAAATGAAAATGAAAATGTAAAAAAAAAAAACAGGCCAAATAGCAACAAACAAAAATATATCACTGTGAATGAACACGTGAGAGAACCTCTTTGTAAACAATGTTTGAAGTTTGGTATGAAGGAGGGCCAGATTCTGGCTGAGGGATTACAACCTTTGTTGTGTGACTGTACTTACTTTGAGAAAGAGCAACATGCATTTGCCCATGACTAAAAACAGGGTCAAGAAGCACAATACCAAAATTTCCAATGGTCTGACCCTGAGACTTTTTGGTTGTGAGACAAAAAGCAAGATTAAGAGGAAACTGGGTGCGCATTAGCTTGAAGGGGAGTCCAGTCTCTTCAGGGTCAGATATAAATGGGATGCAAGGTATGGCAACCAATTCACCAATTCTGTTTCCTGAAGCCACTTTTGCAAAAATTACTGAAGGGCTGAAGTTTTTGAAAATCAATCTGGTTCCATTGCAAAGACCAATTGTTCAATCCAGGTTCCTTGGGGATTGATAAATGCATGCCCCTGGCCGCACGCCCACGCCAGGGGAACACCCATCAAAAAAAGGGCGTCCAGCCCGCACACCCTGGTATGTATATGGGTAGGGGCACGCACACACCTACCTATATACATAAAAAGGGTGTGCAACCGCACACCCTGTTTTGGGTGGGTGTTGCACGCCTGTAGACGTGCTGACACCCAAAAGTGGGCGTGCAGCCCGCACACCAATAAAAAAAAAGGCGTGCGGGCTGCACACCTTTTTTTTAAGGGCGTGCCCGGGGGGGAGTGATTTTATCATCCCCCAGGTTCCTTAGCATGATAATTGGCAGACCCCGCTTTATTTGAAGGAGGTGAGGGGGAAATCCAGATAGGTTTATGCTATTAATATACTCAGGCAAGTAAAGACCTTGAGTATTGTCCTCTACTGAATCATGACTGGTGTAAAAAATAAGTTCAGATGGGATGTAACTCAAGACCTTTGAATTGCAGCAGATGATTTCCCGGTCTGTAAAATAATTGGGATGGGAGAATGAAGTGCTGATATTTGGACAGATTTTGTCTATCAGCAAATCAAGATTTTGGTCATCTGAACCACCAAGGACCACCATTGAGTGAGGTAAATTGATTCTGTTGGAATTTTGACTGAGCCCCTGACCATTTCCAATGGATAAGAGAAAATTCTGAAACTGAGGATCACCAGCAGCATGCATGTTGACTGAGAGGCAAATTATGTTGTGTCAAAATTTAATCCAGAAGTGAGAGTTTACAATGCTTGCGTTGACTATCTGAGGGCGTGACCCTTTCTTCACAACAGGTAAAACCTGACGGAAGTCCCCTCCCAGTACCATGACCTTGCCACCAAAGGGAAGGTTTGAATCCATAAGGTCTTGAAGTAACCTATCCACCTATTCAAGTGCATGCCTATGAGTCATGGGTGCTTCATCCCATATGATTAATTTTGCTTTCTTGAGGACATCAGCTTTATGAGAATTTTTGGCAATTGATGAAACTGAATTTTGTGACAGTTTAGGAGGAATCCCAAAAGTTAGATGAGCAGTCCTACCATGGGGCATATTCATTGCTGCTATACCCGTTCAATTTAAAATTAACAATAAATATAATGTCAGGAAAATATGGAAGGAAGAGTGTAAGAGGCAAGCATACCACTTCCAGCACATGCAACAGCTATTCTTCTTGTTGATCTCACATTTGCAATGAGACAGTTGTATAGAAATGTTTTCCCAGAACCACCAGGCCCATCAATGAAGAAGCAAGCTGGAATTTCAGAATAACATGCAAGAAGGATTCTTTCAAAAGCTAGTTTTTGCTGGGAGTTGAGAAGATCTGCATTGCTGAGTTCATGCTGAGGTACATCAAAGCTTGATTTCTCTTCATGCAACATCCAATTTTGATTGAGGTTATTGTTGCCAACTGAGGGATTATACCTTGGAAGATCAGGAAACAAAAGGTCCACATGAAGGAGACCATTCTGCAGGAGAATTGGATTGATTGATTCAATGATTTTATTTTTCATCCATAAATCATCCCGATAGCCTTGATGAGCCCAGTCTTCAGTCATCCAATTGAAAGAAAAATTCCACAGCCTCAGGGGGTCTGAGGGTTGACATGCTGCTAAAACGATTCCATATAATTTTCTCAAGTGATATGGTGACATGTGGACATTTTCTTCTTCCATTGTATGTTCCAAGTAGTTATCATTTTTCAAAAGACCTCAAGCCAAAGCTGCCACTTGAAATCTGGGATAAAGCTGACCCTGAAATGTGCGGAGATCCTCAAAAGAAGTAGGGCCTGTTACATTATTCAGGAGCAACCTCATATGCCATCTTTCTGGATCTGAGGGGTAAACTGCATATATTCTTCCTATTGCATAACCACATTGGTGTGGTCTCCATTCCTTGCGCTTTGGATGCCATGTATAGTGTCAAGGGAAGTCTGCATATTTCAGAAGTCAAGCATCTGAATCAATCTGATTTCTTTCAAAGAATGCTGTAAGCATTGTTCTGGTGTTAGCACCTCTTTCAATTACCTCATGCAGGTGCTCATCTTGTGAAAACATAATATTATGCTGGTTGGGTAGGTGTATATCCAAGCGGTTCACAGAAGGACATGTTGCAGATAACTTGAAAGAGAATATACGCCAGCATGCCTCTGGAGCTGCAATCCAACAGGAATCACGGAATTGGTTGACTTCTTCAAAACTTCTGCCCACATCCAAGACAATCTTGTCATGCCCCCTGTAAAAATATTTGTAAAGATATTTGACAGCTGAAATCTCTGCACAGATCTCCGCGTTGATGTGACATTGGTACTTTGGAGGTAGGTAGGGATTATATGGAACAACCCATCTGTTGTCAATGAGTAAATCAGAGTTTCCCCTCCTTATTGTCACATCTTGACCTGGCCTTCTCCAACATTGTGGGTATGAATTTTCAGTGATGACAGTTTCCTCACAGAAAGGCTCTGTAAATCTCTTTGAACAAACTCCATCAACCATACATGGGGCATTTGGGTTGTATGGTCCGCAGGGGCCATGAATCATGTGGCGACTGACTGATTTGTAAAGTAATGACTGTGATAGTGGATCTTCAGGGATGTCAGCTTTGACCAATTGATCAATCTCATGGGTTGTCTGAGGTATGTCATTTGGATCAAGAATAAGTAAGATGTGGGCATGGGGGAGCCCCCTCTTCTGAAATTCAATGACGTGGGTGCGGCCCAAGGGTGTCCCAAAAATACCCTGCTTGAACAGTTCATCACAGATTTTCTTCAAGCGTGCATTGAATATGCGAGCTGTTAAATTGGGTCAGTCTTGTGCTAACTGACCTGGAAGCAAATTATCCTTGATCTCAGGCCATTCTGGGTTGCAGGTGATGGTTATAAAGAGGTTGGGCTTTCCCATGGACTGAACTAAAGCCATGGCATCCAGAAACCTTGCCTTCATGTCACGTGGTCCGCCAATGAAGGATGTAGGCAGCACTATATGGTGGCCTGTGTAAATATGCTGTCAGTAAAATGTTTGTGCGCAAAGAGTAAATAATTCATGTACCTGTATCATTTCCCAATTGGACTCCATGCTCATAAGCATCAACCACACCATAGTATTGCTCCACACGGAAGTTAGGTTGATTCAATACAATGTAACACAATCTGTCTGATTCAATCTTTACATATTGGTCGGTGCTGTACTGTTGGAAGAGGTGGCCAGCCCAATGAATGAGGGAGTGATTTGGGTTGTGATATGCCAAACAATATGCGTAATAGTTCATTGAAGTAGCCTGTGGCACCTGCTGCTTTAGCTCAGGACACCAACCATAATCACCTGTTGGATGTAAAAGTACATAATGGAGTGGATCATATTTGGTGTCAAGTTCAGAAATCCTTGAAAGTGATACACCTCAATATTTGATGATGAACTCACAAGTGCTATGAGATGAAGGGTCATTGCCTTTAAAATAAAGCATTTCAGAATGAAGCTTTGTTGAATGATAACTATTAGCAAAAAAAAAAAAAAAAAAACACCTTCAACCCAGATTGCAGCAATCTGGTCACCCCTTGGGAGGTTGTAAACCCTTTGGTCAACATTTGTTGCATTTTTTGTCAAGCGTATGGAGCGTGAAGGTGAAATATCTGATGCAAGGGATTCAAATTGCCAAATCAGAGGATTGTGTGCATGTAGAATTGATTGGATATTTCTCATTAAGAGTGGTGAAAGATGTTGACCATGATGCTGTCTGTTTTAAAACTCATTTGAATTGTCAAAGATATAAATTTGTAGGAATTTTGGATGCTCTTGTGTGAGTGGGAGTAAACTTCTAATCCTGTGATGGATTGTACCCTTGACTTTGAAAGCAACGGTGGGCCGCTACGCTATTTCACCGCTAACTGTTAGCGTAGCGGTTATTTTTTTCCCCAGAAAATCTGTAGCGTTAGCTGAAATTACACTCTGCTACACTAACAGTTAGCGTAGCAACAAATTCCTCAAGCCATATTTTTGTAGTGTTAGCTGGGAAAATTCACCGCTACGCTAACAGGTAGTGTAATTTTTCTTGCGCTAACAGATTTTGAAGTTTCCAGTAGCGTAGCGGCCTCAGATCATCGCTACCCTACGCTAAATGTTAGCTGTTAGCTGAATTTTTTCCCGCTAAATGTTAGCTGTTAGCTGATTTTTTCCCACTAAATGTTAGCTGTTAGCTGAATTTTTTCCTGCTAAATGTTAGCTGTTAGCTTAATTTTTTCCCACTACACTATGCTCAAATAGTGAAAAGTGTTGGCCCACAGCCAGCTGAGTGAACAGTCTGAACATAATGTCAGCCTGGGTGTGGAACTAACCGTTGTGGTGATCCATTCCACTTCATTACTATATTGTAAAGATTACTTATCATTCATAAACCCCAAATACTTACACATATACACATATAAATCCCAAACCTTACACATATTCACCATTATTATTGCATAATCAGATTCTACACCCCATTTTAACCCTAGTCACTCACTCCAACCACCCTCAAATTCCTCATGGTTCAAGAGTTACAGGCAAACCAAGAATAATCCAGCAAGTTACAGTGTAAAGCAAGTTATAGAATACAATAAGTACATATTATAAGTAGATATATTACACAACCAAGATACAAAATAAATATTATATAAAATACATAGACACTACATAACATACACTGCACATGACTAGGCTTTATTCAGTAACATCTTACATCATATCTACTGTACATGAATTCTACCTTCCCACTACTCATCTGTCACTATCATGACTATTTCATATAAGTCACTTTCTCACTACTCATCTGTCATGTTCTTCCTTTTTCCCACCAGCTACATGTCATAGCCTAGTTGTTCCTCCCTCCAGCCTTATGGCTCCTCCTCTTTCTCAGATATATAAGGACACCTGTTCCTCCCTCTTGTTCCCTTATGGACCCCTGACTTACTAAATATCCCCCCAACATATACCAGCATTACAGATCCCATAAACTAGTATACATACATAGTAGAAGTCACCATCAACCTATAAATATATCAATATAAATATCAGTTTAGATTCAATATAAGAAGATTGCCCCTCTCTCTTTCTTGACCCACCTTGACTCCAAAGCTACAAACCCTTGCCTCTTATTATACTTATATTACATATACTTTATACAACTCATCCCCCCTTCATCCATTCCTCTCACCTGGTGTGTGTAGTAAGTAAGTTCATCAGTACTAGTCTTCTAAGAATAGATAGAAATTAGCCACACCTTTATTATATTCTTAGTGTTACCCTCATTCCCCATAGCATTGTTCAGGAAGGCAGCTCTTATATCAGCACCTTTGGTATAACTTACATTAATACTAGTGTAGTCATCCATTTCCCTTCCAAGCTCTATTCTGTCCTTTGAGTAGTTCCACACCGTGGTTAATGGTTGTAACTGAGTTAGGTTGATGGTGTAAAGTGGTTTGGGTAATGTTTAAGTCCTGGAAAAAAGGTACTTCCTCAATCAGTAAGTCTTGTCTGAGAGGCTTGCTCTAATTGCTCTAATTAGGCGCATCCAAATCAATACAAAGTATTAATAGGCATCCAAGGAGAGACTCACTTGGGTTCGTGGTGACTACCTTATTGAAGGTAGGTTGTGGCCAATTCTTGAGGTAATAACAGTATTAAACTATAGATTATCCAGAATTGGGGGATTGTTGGAGAATGGGGAACTAAGCAAGGTAAATAACTCTAAGGTATGTACTGTGCTGTGGTGTTCTAAATCTTCTCTGAGGGATAAACAACTGTTTATAGGCTGTTTATATATTGTAAGAGCTCCTCAAGGGGGAACTGTGAGCGCTTCCATGACCTGGGAGGTACTGTGGAACTTCATGGGCAAGACAGATCCTTTTGGGAGGATCTGTTTAATGTTTATGATGTGATTTCTACTAAGGCTGTGTTATGGGACACATCTTTGATCAGTAGTCCTTAGTGGGATTGGATCACATCATGACATTTGTATTAATTGATCTGTTATTAATATTAATAAAGTTATTAACTTATAATGATGTCATTTATTATTGGTCCATCTTATAAGTATTAATTATTATAATATTAATAAGTTCTTTTATTATTTAGATATTAAAGTACATATCTTATACGTGAAAATATTCCAATGTTAAGGAATGTGGGCGTAATCAGAGGGGAAAGAGTGACATCTGTTACTCTGGATATTTCACGTGAAAGGAGGGCAAAGGGCCTACAAGTTATGTATCTTGTATAACAGGAGTACATAGCTTAACCAGAATTATTCATGAGTTATTAAAGAATATATTATTAAAGTATTTATATTAATTATTGTAATTAAGCTACTTTAATAATTATAATAGTAATGTAATGAATGTATAAGAATAATAAATAAGAATAGTAATTATTATTAGAGATAATAATAATTAATAATAATTGCAGTTACGTGGTACATGTCAGGTACTGTGATATGTACTCAGTGGCTGACACATAATTTTTTGGGTGTATTACATCCCTGCTTGTTTCACCAATAGTTGTGGTGATGTGCTTGGGCAAAGAAAATGATGTGGGAACATTGAAAGTTTTTTTCCTTGCACAAATTGCCTTTCATTGAGTCTGTGATTATTTTAAATTAATATGTTCATGAATCCTGTTGAAGCATTTCTTTTCCAGCTTTACTCGCTTCCTTTGAGTTAAATAAGCATTTCTTCTCATTCTCTGATGGGCATTCTGATTACTGTTCTGGGCAATTTCCATATGAGCAAGATGTGTTATTCAATTGAAATTTGTCCAGGAAGTAACCATATTTCCCAAAGCAATGAAAGAAATGCATATCCAAACATTGGAAAGAGAAAAAATGGAAAAGAAACAAACAGTTTTTTTTTTGAAAAAAAAAAAAAAAAAAAATTAACCATCTTGAAAAACAAAGTTCAAGGAGTTTAAACTTTCATCAACGGTGGGCCCGCTACGCTAACAATAGCTGTAGCGTAGCGGGCCCACCGTTGTTGAAAGTGTAAACTCCTTGAACTTTGTTTTTCAAGGCTGTTCTGGTGTTGATTCCCAATGAAGTAAAAGCAAAGTTGTTGTTGATGAGGCGAATGTTTTCAATGAGTTGCCTTCCTTACTGTGTGTGGGATTGAGTGGCCTCTTGGAACATACGGAGAAACTCAGGTGGTGGTGGTGAGGGAGGAAGATTTATACTTCCATTACGGCAGCAAAGATAATTTGTTTCACCTAAAAACAGGTGGTTGTCTCACAGAGTAAGCCCTGAAACCTGGTGGCTGCCTTTAGCCCCAAGCAGCAGGCCTGTTGTGTGCAATGTTATGTGGGTGTGATTGCCTTGTTTCTGAAAAATTAATGTCTGGATTGGATAAATATTGGGGCTCTTCATTTCATAATCTGATTTGATCAAGGCCATCCTCATTGTCTATATTGGCAGGATGAGAAGTTTCAAACCCAGCATGAGACATTTGGTTGTTGACGTGGTCCACAATGTTTTGTAGATCAATTTCTGGAAGCTCATCACCCCAGTTTCTTGGTACATCAACAGGTGAGAGGCTTGGAGAATAAAGGTTATCTCCCAGACCCTGGGGGGATTGTGAGTGTTGTCTATGATGAGAATGAGCAAATCCAAGGGGATTTCCAAGTGATAGTGAGTTATGAAGGTTGCGGTGGTGGGATTGTGAGTGGCTTCTGCGCTGATTTTGAGAAGAAAGAGGAGCAACCCCAAGTGAAATTGGGTGATGTTTTTGGTGGTGAATGTCACCAGGGGAGAATTTCCAGCACCTGCCTGTTGGGTGCCATCGCAGATGTCATTGCAAGGGTTTTGTTTGAAGGGTTTCCAATGTTGGTAGCAACTCATGCATGTGTCTGCTTGGCAATATAAGCTGAAGTCTGCCCAAAGTATGATGTGTATATTTTCAATGTTTTCTTTGGGACTCTTTCAGAACTAAATTCCATGTCTTACTGAACTGTTTCAAAACTCATCTGGAACTAAAGCGTAATTGAAATTTGAGAATGATCCAAAAACAGAAAAGGGCAGGGGGAGTCAAAAGTTGAAAACAAAATGTAAATATGAGGGGAGGATTTTAAGGCTGGGCTTGATGAGATTGACACTCAACGGAAACACCTCAGACAAAAGAAATAACAAGCCGCGTCTGATGGTAATATCCAAGGAGAAGTGCATAGATCATGTTATGATGGGGAGATCCCTTGCACATGATGTCTGCATCCAGAAGCTACATATTTGACTTTATGCTTCCCATCTTCCTCAGCCCCTCTGGTCTTCTTTGTCTTCCTGTAAACCTGTTTGATCAGGCTCCACAACAAATGCACCATGTTAGAAATAAAGATGCAAGGTCCCATCATGGCAGCCTTGAGCCTTTTTTTGGGCTTGAGTTGAGTGCAAGAAGCACAGCCATCCCTTCATTATTCCCCTCCCAAGACGGACTCCACTGGGTCTGGCAATGACAAACAGGGGCTAGAGTTTGGTCCAATGCCAGGCATGAAGATGGCTGACTTGGAAAACTCAAACTCCTCCCTCAGAAAGAAGATTGCTTTTTTTATCAAGGTCAATTTCCCCCCATCCAAGTACATCTCCATCTTCAACACTACGGGTGACATCTGCATCCAGTTGGATATCAAGGAAAACTCCATCTTAATGCCAGGAAGTGTTCAAAGTAACACCCAGGATGGATTCAGGTAACCCTATCCTCTCTCTCTTTCCCATATTAAAATGAACCCTGTGTCCCATTTCCCTCAGATGCACCCACATTAATCCTACCATTGATACCAAGACCACCCTCAATGGGATCAAAACCTGGTGTAAGGTGGTCATTCCATCTCTCCACTGCTGTTCCCCAAGTTCCTTGCCCAAAGTACTTACCCCCATACCGCCTCCACAAATATAACATCCACTCAGATTCCTGAATGTGTGATGTTTCATTTAAATATGGCTGACATACTTAGGTTTGCTGGGAGCCAACAGGGGTGATGCAATACGTATCCTCCTTCTGGTCACACAAATTTACGCGCTTACATTAGTGTGACCAGAGAATAGGGTTGTTGGCGCCACCCCAGGTGCGCCACAGTGTGCCCACCCCATTTTACAGGCAGCAGATGGTGAAAATTGGCCTAGCATGTGTGTGCCACCCTCCCCCTGTTTTGACCATTTTGACACGCCTGTGAGCGCACACATGGGGCGGGCACACTTTGGCACGCACCTGGGGTTTGCGCCAGCAACCCTATGCTCTGGGAATGCTAATGTACGCGTGTACATTAGCGTTCCCAGAGCATAGGGTTGCTGGCGCGAACCCCTGTTGAATACCAGCATACAACTTGATAGTTTGCTGCACCTTCACCATACACACCCTCCACTGGACAGGCAGCAGGCATTAACCCAGTGGCTGGAATGGCAGCGGCTATCCAGGCCCAATGAGCCTCAGACACAAACCCACCTCCCATCAAGCACAAACTGAAACCACCCCCTCATTCCTCCTCTCATAATACATATGTACCGGAACTCTACATCTTTTGTTTGCAGGCTGAAGTAAACCTAGGCTTCTTCACTGGCAACTGGATTCAGCTTGTCAAAAGGAATGATAGCAAACAAGATTGGCGGACTGTAAGGCTCAATGGTTTTGAAGTTATTTTCCCTGGTAATTTGAAACTTCTCATCTCAAGAGTTCAGCATGTTGATTAAAAAGAACAGTGTTTTCTTAATTTCTTCAACCAAGTTTTTACTTCTCCGCACTGCTGATTTCTTGAACCCATGATACATCTCAGGTAACTATGTCCAATTATGAAACCATCACCACCAAGAATATGACTTGCATATCATTCAACCATAAAGAAAAATAAAACCTTAACAATAACTGTGGTTTCATACATGTTCAACACAAAATATTTTGTACTTTCAACTATAAAGATCAAGCAAAATTCAGAAAGATATTTTACATCAAATGGACTGTTATTTCTCTTTTTTTTTAAACAAAACGCGCAGGGCAGAGGGATATATTAAGAAAAGGAGTCAGCTAAAGGCGCAACTTGCTAGCACAGGCGCCGGTGGCGCATCCTTTTTCAAGGGTGTTGCCATCAAACCTACCAGAGAACCATTTTGGAAGTCTTGTGGAACCTTGGTGGAACCTGTACTCATCCTCATGTTCCACAAGACTTCCAACTGGCTTTTAAAAATTTCATCACTTTCTAATAATGCATTACTGCCTATCATCCTTCCTGTTGGGAGAGGAAGTCACTGAAAAAGATTCTTCCTAATGTGTGCATACAAAAGAATTAGGTCAATATAAATGCACACCATTTTTTGACCACATGGACACCAAAATAAAATTAATGGGAGGATTATGCCAGTGTTTAATGGCCTGCATTGTATAGCACACTAGAACACAAGAGTACCAAACAAGCCATACTGATACACCATAAACCTTGGCTTAGGGCAAGAATTACCCCAAATTTGCTGATATTAGTGGAGTGCAACACAGGTTCACAGTAACTAAAATGGTGTCAAGTTTAACCCAACCCAGAAATTTTGTTCCCTTCCAGCTACAAAGTCCACTGGTGTCAAGTAATCAATGCAGCAGTGACAAAAGATCACATGGAGGCAACCCAAGCAGAAGAACACCCCTTAAGGATCCAAGTGCAATAATACCAAGAACAGGCAGCTGTTAATCTGCCATTAAGTGCAGCCACGTGACCCAAAGAAAAAACAAACAAGTTGAAGTTACAAAAAACAGTCTAATTTGAATCATTTCTCTATCTTGTTACTCTTTATTATATATATAGGGGATTGATGGTCAGACCATAAAGTCTTAAAACCAGCTCCAACAATACCAACAGGAACCAAAACGTTCCACAAGGCAACTCCAGGGACTGGAGTTTCGGGGAAAGAAAAGTGAGGCAGCAAGGGGTTGAGTATCTTATACAACAAGAAAGGATAAATACAGGCAGGTCATCCCAAGCTGATCACGCCCATCTTCTGCTGAGAAATCACCATTGGCATTTTTGGGGTGAACAGGACTGTGTAAACCAGTGATGGACTTGGTTGCCCAGTTACTTCTGCCACTTTCTGTATCTCCCTGACAGACTCTTTGGTAAAATTTGTACAGTATTCTTCCCTTTCATCACTTTTCTTGCCGCTCTTGGCCTCTGTCAATTTGAAATCCATGTTTCAAGTGGCTTGGTGGGATGCAAGAAGATGATCATTGATTCTCTTTAGCCCTAGATGAGGAGGTGGTTGATAAAGTTTAAACAAGTTCGAATGATTCCCGCCAAAATTGTCTACCAAATCTATCTGAACATGTGATACAATAATCTTTATATCACACTGTGAATACCCAAAGGGTTGAAAAATAAATTACAATATGTGCCTTTAGAAATCATGTGACACTTACAAGGGTGTGCCTTACAAGTGCTTCTTCAATTGTTACACCGCCTTCCTAGTAAAGCAAACCAGTCCGGATGGTTGGGAGACTCGAAACAATGGGAATCAAAAGCAGTAAGACAAGGAGGACACATGACATACCAATAGGACCAAGAAATTAAGTTTGATAGCCAAGATAAAGAAACCAGTAACAGAAGATCTGATAGAATTGATGATCTCAAAGAGGAACCAAATTCAATTAAGATTTCTCATGCCATATTCATCTTGACCTCTTTTGGTCTCCAAAAGTAATAAGTTTTGGTGTGCACTGCTGTGCACTCCAGTAAACATCAAAAGCAGTAAATTTGGTTTGTGAAGCTGTGCACTCCAGTGGAACAATTGGTGTGTCTGTGAATGCACACCATACTTATTGGTGTTCTAAAACCCATCATATTTTCTCACTAATACTCCCAAAGATATGGTGTGCATTCTGTTTCAATCCCTTATTCATGGCATAAATTCCTATGGAATCCTGTTAGCCTAGTGTATGTCATTTGTACTCAATGTTGTTGGTTTGCACATAGTCAAAAAATTGCATGAATTTAGATTGACCTAAGATAATGGAATTGACTGTGAGATCAATCCATCCCAACATTATTGCGTGAGAGACCAATAAATTCTCAAGATTGAATCACCACATCCATGTGGAAAATCTGAAATGTGATTACAAGAATTGCATCATATACATAAGGTAAGCACCAGCTTAACTCTTTATTTTCATTCAATAGAACAACTGCAGATAACTTCCTGCATTGTTTCAAAAATTTAGGGAATTAAAAAAAACATTAAAACATTTGCCTATTCTCATTTAATAAATTATGGATCATTCTTGAAATTTAATTCCTCTGGAGTTCCAGATGAGTCGTGATCAAATTCAGTTTGAGATGTGGGTGGGCTCAGACTACATCATGTTTGGATTGTTGTTGATATCAATATGTTTACATCATTGGTTGTGACATATATCAACATGTTTTCAGGTTTAGTTTCATGTTGACCCTCCAAATGGATCCCAACAAGTTCTAGGACAAACATGATTTATGGCACCTGACAGCAGGTGCTGGAAATTTTCCCCTGGTGTGTTGTGATTGGATTGTGATTGGCTTGTCCGATGGCTTCTCTGATGGCTGTTCTGATGAGACTTGTAAGAAACAGAGGGCTCAAGTGATTGTGAGTACAGTCTTTGTAACTGAAAGTTGGCAGGGTTGGATTGTGAGTAGCCTAGCAAAAGAGATTGAGAAGAAGGAGGCGGAAGTCCACGTGAGCTTTGGCTCAGAATGTTGGTCACATGTGGGTGTGATGGGTGATTCTCAGGGTGTGAAGGGGAATCATACATTTGTCTTTGATGTTGAGATTCATGATGATGGGAAGGGTGATATTGGTGGAGAGTGTTGGGGTGCAGAATGAGAATTTATCAAGTATTTTATTTGTGATTTTGTGTAAAGAAAAAACCCAAGATTTAGTATAATTTTCTTTTGATGTTGTTTCTTGAATATTGTGATATTTCTAATTAAAATTCTGGAATGGATAATGAAGCTTTTGGGTGTGGCAAAAAAAAGGAAGAGAAAAAAATGATTTGTTGAAAAAAACATAATTTTGTGTTTTATAATTTTTTATGCTTTTGGGTGTGGCAAAAAAAAGCAAAAAAAACAAACTGGTTTGTTGAAAAAAAATAAATTTGTGATTTATATTTGTTTTGGAGGGGGAATTCAACACTATATATAGTGTTAGTGATATATTTAACAAATGAGACCTCTTTTCTGGGAGCAGAAAATGGGTGGGTGTTCTCAGCAAGGAGAAGAGGTGACAATGGATGTCGATGACACCATCTGCTGCAATGGTTGTTGATAACATGAAAACACCATCCATTGCAGCAATGGATGTTGATGACACGTACCATCCGCTGTGATGGTTGTTGATACCATGTTAACTGTCTTTGCTGCGATGGATGTCAATGACACCTCTTTGCTGGGAGCAGCCATTGTCAATGGCTGTTCTCAGCAAAGAGGGGAGGTGACAATTGAGGCCAATGAGTCCTCTTTGCTTGGGAGCAGCCATTGTCAATTGCTGTTCCCAGCAGTGACACAGATCAACGTCGACCCATTAGGTTGCATGTATTGATATTTCATGCAACCTAAAGGGTTGATGCCGACCCGTTAGGATGCATCAATACAACCTGTACACTCGGTACAGGATTTGTTTGGCTCCAGGAGCCTATATTTTTAGTTCTGTAGTAGATTTTTGTTTATCTCTTTTGAGTATTGTATGATTTTTCTTGGATGATTTTTTTTGCTCCTGTTTCTTTGATCCCTCTCCTGTCATTATTTCTTTATTTTTAGCAATCAAGAGTTTCCATTTCTTATTGAGAATATTTATGCAAAATTGCAAGTGAGAAGCAAATGCAACATGACAAGTGACAAGCAAGATACCAACCAGGAATGAGTGACAAAAAGATAATTGTATCTTGATAAAAAAGACCAGGACAGAGGAGGCAAGAGATGAAAAAACTATGCTACGTTAGAGGAGACATGAAAGAATATTAACCGGAAGATTGGTCATTGTCTGAGCTGATCTCTGTCTCTGAATCAGAGTGAGCCGACTTGTCCCATATAAACTTGATTAGATCGTTGGTGAGTTTGCTGTGTAAAAGCTTGGATTGCATCTCAATTCCACGTCTATGTTGATCTTGTAAGGCCAAAGGCTCAGATTGAGGCGGGATAAGCTTGGTGGAGGGCGGTAAGGGCGTTGATAAACGCAGGCCAAGCGCGCACGCCAACGCCAGCCCGCACGCCATTTTTTTTTGGCGTGCGGGGCCTACACGCCCTTTTTTTTTGGCGTGTAGGGTCTACACGCCAAAAAAAAAGGGCGTGTGAGACCCACACGCCAAAAATGGCGTGCGGTTCCCACACGCCTTTTTTTTTTGGCGTGTGGGCCCCGCACGCCAAAGAAAATTGGCGTGTGGGACCCGCACGCCAATTGTTTGGCGTGCGCTCCCACACGCCAATCGTTTGGCGTGTGGGAGCGCACGCCAAACAATTGGCGTGCGGGTACCACACGCCAATTATTTGGCGTGTGGGGGGATATCGCCTGCGATATCCCCTCGCTCACGTAATCGAATGGTAGGGGCCATTCGATTACGTGAGCGAGGCTGCCGAGTCTGATTCCTTTCAGGAATCAGACCGTCGGTCTGGTTGTTTTCAACCAGAACGACCAAGAATTCGATCAACACCCCCACTCACCAATTAAGAAAAAACAATGTGAGTAAAAAAAAAAAAAAAAAAAAAAAAAAAAAAAAAAAAAAAAAAATCAAAAAAAATCAAAAAAAAAAAAAAAAAAAAAAAAAAAAAAAAAAAAAAAAAAAAATCAAAAAAAAATCAAAAAACACAAAAAAAAACAAAAAATGAGAAATAAAAAATGAGGAAAAAACCCCCAAAAAACCAAAAAAATGGGTTTTTTTGGGGTTTAATTATGTGGAAAAGCCCACAGGCCCAGGGCTCCAAGACCCAACTGGCCCAAAGACAGGGCCCAATGGCTGTAAGAAGGGGCCTGCCTCTGCCCATCACCTCCCATGGGCCCACAGGCCCACTTTGATGCTCCAAAGGGGCAATAAAACATTCAAAGGGGCCATTCAAACCCCCCAGGCAGCTCAAAGGGCCCCGTATAAGCCCCAGACGTGCTCCATCCCCCCCAAAAGTGGCCCAATGGGCCCATCTCAAACACATTCATTCCCCACATCTCTTCCATTTTTTTTTTTTAAATTTTTTTTTACCATAGATAGTAACACTTGCTGACATACTCTCCCATTCATATGCTAACAGATTCCGCACAAATCACCAACTTGACTTCAACAATCAACAATGTCTTCACATCAGACCTGTGAACTAGGACGTGAGATTCATTCCTTTATTTGTGTATAATATAAGTAGCTGGCTCACTCCCACCCACCCTCCCACCATTACACAGGTTTGGATCTCTGGGAAAAATGCACAGAGCTGGCGCGGCACCCTGCGTTGAAACCAGATGAACGTGAAAACCTGGAGAATTGGGCCTCTAAAATAAAGGCTGAATACGAGCAGTCAGACGATGAGAATGAACAGGTCTCCAGAACCCCCCCGGCCCCGGCTAAAAACACCTTAGGCGCCACTAGGCCTGCTCCACCCCAGTCCCACCCCCCCGCCCTGAATTTGCAACCAACTCAATGGCATACTTATATGCACCCACTCCTGATCACCTACCTCCAGCAACCAACCCAATCCCCACCCTCAATCAATTTGAAAACCAATTCAACAAGGATGTTCAATATGGCCAGCCCAACACAACAAACCCAGCTGATGGATCCCCACGTCGAAGCGGAGAGATGCGGACAGATGTCGAAGGCCACAAGACAACCCTCAACACCTTTGGCCAGTCTGTCCTTCAAGGCGTACAAAGGGACCAAGCACTCATTGGCCAGAAGTCCTCCAAAGCCCCCAATGCGGACGGGAGACGAGAAACTAACAATCCAGCCATCCGGGACAGCTCTGAAGACCCTGACGCAGAGGGGGAAACAGATGACTCTGAAGATGGTGCAGAAGACCAGCAAGTCCTCCAACAATTCCTTCATGGACGTCCCAAACCTACCTTCCACCAGGAGCCAGTCCATGAACCGGTGCCACAACAAACCCGATATCGCTATGACATGGTACGAATTGAAGATCCTACGGTTGAAGACCCGACGAGCAAAAAGGCGCGCCTGGACAACTCTGCTTCTTCTTCTAAAAATACAGGCCCCATGTATAATTTCTTCACCCCTCATCCCACCTCTCACGAATTCATCACTGCGCAATCACTGCAAGGCCTCAGAATTCCACGGAACCCCCCTGTTGCTGGGCCATCAACAGTCAAGCCACCTACCCAAAGACCACCGGGCAAATCAATTCCTCCTCCCCCGGTCCTGACGCCTCCTGGTAAGTCACTCCCCATTGCTTATGCACACCCATCTTGTAATTAACATCCCTCCTTTGCGCACAGCTATGGGTCTATTTATCCCTGGCCCAATGCTTCCAAAAGCATTGGCAGACGATTTGAATGAAAATTTGGCGGGTGGAATTGTGTGGTCACACCGTTCAGCCGAGAAAATGATTGAAAACATAGCATTCATCCTCACACACCTCCCCTCAATGGTCACACCACATCCAACGATGCCACAGGAGTTCAGCCGAGTTGTTTGGAGGGAAGTGGATACACTTCTGAAGGCATGCAAATCTGGTAAATACTCACTTTTTTTCTCACTTGTTCATACATCACAAAGGCTGATATTTGTGTGGTATGCAGAGAGAATTCTTAACCCCACTCAACCTGGTGCTCTCTCTCTGATAACTCCTGAAGTTGTCAACATGGCACAGCTCGAGGCTTCCCAGGAGAACCGGAAGGCGCCGCTGTCCAAACGTGTCCAGACCCACACACTTGCGGCGAATCTGGCCTCATACTTCTCTCCAAGTGACCACGCTTATCTCCGGCTTAAAAGTGCTTTGCAAGACTGCTGGGCCCTTCGACACATGGAGCAACAGGGCAGTGAATGGCAGCCTCTCCCCCTGGACGAATCTTTGGTGCATACTGCCCATCTTGCATTCCAACGAACTTATGAAAACCTTGGAAGTCACGCAAAGGATGGATCAAGCCCCCAACCAAACACCTCCGGTCTCAAGGTCCTTGGTCTATACTTCACGGGGGCTATGTCAGCCTTGTGTTACATCTGCGGGCTCCAGGCACCAACAAGACCAAAGTATAAAAAGCTTGATGAGTGGTCAACATCAAATACGCGGGAGCAAATGCGGATGCTTGCTGGTCTCCTGGTTTTTGGTCCAACAACCGCCTTTGTCACTAACAAATACGGGTCCAAACGTCCGACTGCTTCAAATGCTTCGGCCTTATTGGAATTTGGCGCCAATGTTCTGAAACATAAGGTTGATAGTGGTAATACTTCAGTGATGCCTCACGGGACTTTGGATAACCTCCGATTATACTTTCTCAACTTTTTGTGCTCCATGGGATTTAACCGGATTGGTCATGATGGTTTGCCAATGGTTGATTGGAAAAAAACCCATGAAGAGTTTCACAAATGTTTTTCTATTCAAAACCTCCAAATTTTGTTTTCCCAAGATATAGAAATAGCTGTAGCCAACTACCACTTCTGATATGTACCGGGGGGTTGTTTTTTTCTTTGGTTTCCCTTTTATTTCTCATTCACATGTCCTTGAGTTGTAATTTCCACCACTGTCTTGCTCATCCACTTGAATGAAACATCAGACTTAAGTGTTTTTTGAAATATAACCCAAACAGAGTATTATTAATAGGCATCCAAGGAGTACTCATTTGGGTTTGTGGTTTCTACCTTATTGAAGGTAGGTTGTGGCCAATTCTTGATGATATATCAGCATTAAACTATAGATTATCCAGAATTGGGCTATTGGGATTCCTTAGTGGTATCATCATTATTATAGGGCATTAAGGAACAAACCCGGTTTTTCCGCGTTTACACACAGTTTTACGCAGCGGCAACCTCAAATTTGCTGCGCAGCACACCCGGTTTTCCGCTTTTAAACCCTTTTTTTGATTTTTTTTTTGCAGGCGGATTTTGATTTTTTTTCAACATTTGAAAAATGTTTAATATACTTCCAGGGTGTAGAAATTTATGGGAATTTTTATTTCCCAAAAAAACAATGTCTTCTATTTTTTTTTGCCCATTACATATCAGTTCAGGAATGTAATTCAGGCGTATATTCACCATTTGTAAGCATTTTCTAGCTGTTATCAGTAGTGTTGATAACAATTTCTCTTTCTTATACGTATTATTTGTGTGCTAATAAATTATTAACTTGCAATTATGTCTCTTGCTTTGTATTTTATTTATTTATTTTATTGATTTCATTTATTCTAGGGCATTAATAAAAAAACCCAGTTTTTCCGCATTTACACCCAGTGTTCCGCATTTACACCCGGTTGTTGGTTATTTAATAAACAACATGTAACACTCCAAAGCATCATGCAATGTACCATACCTCTGTGTATAATTGTATTCCCATTTCTTTGTCATGAAATCTGATAAGAAGTCAATTTTATAATCAGTATTTGTTTCCAATGAATTCTTCACCCTCTAAAGTGTATGAATCCATTTAAAAACTCCCTGAATATCTTGAAAGACAGATGTGAAGGTGTTTGGAAATAAATTGAGTCCAAAAATCATCAAAATCCAACCAGTGATTTAAAAAAAACAACTGTTATTCACATTAAATTCTACACACCCCTTAAAGTGCTTAGAAAAAGTTTAAAAATGTGAAAATGTTGAGAAATCCTGGAAATTAAGCTTACAGGATTTTTTATGAAAAAACCGGCGGGATTGGCCAAAAAAAAAAAAACCATGGTTTTTGAGCAAAATAGAAATGCCATGAAAGTCTAAACCCCTGTAAGTATGAGAAATAAATTGAAAACTTTGAGAAATTATGGAAATCCGCCCGCAAAAAATTAAATTAAAAACAAACCGGGTGGATTGGCCAAAACAAGTAGAAGGCACAGTTTTTTTGCAAATTGAAAATTACCACAAAGTTCTACACCCCTTTAAGTATAATAGGGGGTATCAAATATGACGAAATCCACCATTAAAACCCGTTGATTAGAAATTGCCAAATCCACAATTTCTAATCAACGGGTTTTCAAAAAGGGGTAGCTAAAAACCAAACGGATTTTGAAAATGAAAAACCCTGGTTTTCCATCCAAATCCTTCATTTCCAAAATAACCCAATTAAATCACATCTCTCATCAGCTCACGCTGCACCGTTCAATCCATTTCCTCTTGTCAAACCAAGCAAACATCACACCTCACCTCAACCAATCATGCGACAAGCACCCTCTCAACACAAGCAACTATTTCAAGCGGCCAACTCTGCTGCAACAGTATTGATTTTCGACTCAGATAACGAAGACTCAGGTCTTGAAGATTTCTACCGTTATTGTCGATCAAAACTCCAGAAACGATACCTCAATGCCAGAGGCACAACTACTACACGATTCCATCCTCGATATGACCTTTCAATCATTCAAGAACTTCCTCAATCATGCTTCCTCCAGCTTTTTCGAATGTCGTTCCAATGTTTCCTCAATCTTCTTCAACTGATTGAGTCAAATCCAATCTTTCACAACTCCTCTCAGAATCCTCAACGAGAGCCATCAGTCCAACTCGCTATTGCTATGTGCCGTCTTGGATCAAACGGAAACGGTGCTGCGGTTTTCAGACTCAAGAATCTCTTCCAAGTTGGCTATGGAACAATCAACCTTTACACATGTCGGGTGATCAAGATTCTTTATCAAATGCGCTCGCACTTGGTATCATGGCCGACTCAAGAAGAACGTATGGAATCATCTCAGGTCATGCAAGATGAAGGCTTCCCTGGATGTGTTGGCTTTGTTGATGGAACAACCATTCCACTGAGTCAAAAGCCTCCGGTGGACGGTAACCACTACTGGGATCGAAAAAAACGGTTGGATCGTTTGCATTGGTTCCACTATTTTACCAATTCTGAGCTGATGTGTTGTTTGCTTTCAAAACAGTTACTCTATTTCGGTCACTCTTGTTTGTGACATAAACAAAAAGTTCATATCGTACCTTGCAGGCTACCCAGGATCCTGTCACGATTGTTACGTCTTCTCTAATATGAAGCTTGCTCAAAATCCAGAACAATTCTTTGACCAACACCAATTCCTCCTGGCCGACTCTGCTTATTCAAGTGATCAACATACTGTTCCAGCCTACAAAGGTTCTGACTTACTTATACCTGAGAATGTGGATTTCAATTACCATCTAGCCCAATCAAGAGTACGGATTGAACATGCCATTGGTATTCTAAAGGGTCGATTTGCCAGTTTGCGAGAAATTCGATCACAAATCAGGAACCCTCGTGAGATGAAGGCAACGGTCAAGTGGATCATCACCTGCATTGTTCTGCATAATCTTCTAGCTGACCTCAAGGATCAGTGGCATGAACTTTACAATGAGGAGGAACCAGAAGCAGCCCCGGCCTTGTTGGAAAACGTTGAATCTAGTAACGATGGATTACAAGGACTGTTACGCCCCATAACGCTTGCACTCTTCAACTAAGGTGAATCAAATTCAACATTGACTTGCAGAACAATACACATCCAGCTTTCTGACGCTTGCATTTGATTTTGGGTCCTTGCAGTGCCAATTTTTCTTGATTGCTCTGCTTCATTACCAATATTTTTTCTCTTCTCTTCTTGAATGCCAATAAAATCAACAAGTTTATTACACGTACTGGTGCCTTTTTGGTGTTTAGTGTTGGAGGAAAATACATTTTTCTTGCCTAAGTAAGCACGCACATCTCTACAGATGGTTGGTTTTCTCAAAACTAATTTGTGAGCACAATTTGATCTTTAATTCATACTCATGAGTGATTATGAGCCCTGACTCTTTTGGTTTTTTTTTGGGGGGGGGAACAGTCCCTGAAAACATCATGTATTCAGCCCTGGAAGAAACAATCAAACAGTACAACCAATCTATTTATTCTTCCACCAGCTCAACATGTGGTGCATGAAACCCTGTATCAATTTATCTTTTTCTCATGTGCTTTGTGGCTGAGCAAATGCCAGGTAAGCCACTCGACCCATCCTCCACCCTCTTTGGCTCTCGGAAAATTTGCTGACAACAATATGTTACTCACTCCCTTGGACCTAAGTAAGTATGGATGTTACTCTGTTTTATCCCCCTTTTTCATTCTTGGACTGATGTCTTGGTTCCTTTTTGTTGTAGCTGAAGCTGGGCCAGTCTGGCCAGACTTGAAAGGCAGCATTGCCAAGCTGACTGATGTGGCTGAAATAGCCCAGACCGATTGTCAGGACACATTCAAACCTGGCAACCATCGTGAGGGGATCGTTTTTGGCACCATGGATGACTTCAAAGTCATCCATGGTGCCGAAAAAAATATTGTTAACACTTTTCTGACCACTTCCATTGAATCAATGTCCAACGGAACCTCCGACTCGTTTGGTCAGCTGCACGGCTTCAAGCAACACCCCGCCGGGATCTCGACCCTGTTATTTGCCTTTGCAAACTTAATCATCCATGACCTCTGTTTGTTTCTAATCCTCTTTCCAAAACAAAACAGAAAACGAATTCGTTCCTTTCTCAGTAATCAAGCGCTCTTTAACATTCTTTTTCAACTAACTCTTCCTTAACAGTCTGGATGAATAACCAGCCCGACCCGGATTTGCCAATGGGCAATAAGCCCAAGGATGATCACACGAAGCGAGATCAAACACAGACGAAGCCGGTGGCAGATGACCGACCTAAGAAGCGCGGACGCAGCAAGTCAGCATCTTTCTATGCGAACGATGATGTTATCGTTGACTTTGCGGAACGTGCGGGTGTCCATGCGGTTTGGGCCGGATGGTGGGTACTCCTTTCATTGCTTGCTTTCATTGCTCGCTTCTTTCCGATTCTTATTTGTTCGCTAACTTTCATGACTCAGGGGACATGCATCTGAGCATCCAAGACTGCCGGACGCTTTGGCAGCTTCGAAACGAAACATCTATTGTATCAGTCCTCCTGGCTCAGCAATGCGATCCTTAGGTGACAAGATCTCTTCGGCAATTGTTGCCCAATCCGCTCAAGTTCCCACGATGGCTTGGTCCGGCTCATCACTCTCGGAAACCGAGACCTCTGCCCAGGGTTATCTCACTGTCGCCGACGAAGTCTACAAGAAAGCTTGCGTGACTGATGTCGAGGTCGGCTTGAGGATGGCGGAAGAAATTGGTTATCCTGTGATGATTAAGGCTTCGGAAGGTGGCGGTGGAAAAGGTATCCGGAAAGTTGAGAAGGCCGAAAACTTCACCATGTCCTTCAACGCGGTTCTTGGTGAGGTACCCGGCTCACCCATTTTCATCATGAAGCTCGCCGGTGCCGCTCGTCATTTGGAGGTCCAGGTCTTGGCCGATCAGTACGGTAATGCGATCAGTCTTTTCGGACGTGACTGCTCTGTCAACGTCGTCACCGGGGTTATTTCTCCGTCGGTACAGCCGGTGGTCTTCATGAGTTTGCAGATTCCCAAGTAAGTGCTTTTCCCATCATTGAATCTACCTGAGCCACTCTCAGATAGACTCTTGAGTCCCTCAGTTCTAACCGTTGTAATTATCATCCCCGATGATTTCCTCTTGAACAGTTTGGTCATATTTTTGCGTACGGTGCTGATCGTAGCGAAAGTCGGAAGGCCATGATCGTAGCGCTTAAAGAGTTGTCCATTCGCGGAGATTTCCGAACAACCGTCGAATATCTGATCAAGTAAGTTGATCACTCACTTTCACAGCGATTTGTGTCACAGCGCTGATCCCTCGTTTTGTGCCAATCCTTTCTTAGGCTGCTCGAGACGGAGGCTTTCGAGTCGAACACAATCACCACAGGCTGGCTTGATACCCTTATCTCGGCCAATATGACTGCTGAGCGGCCGGATAACACCCTTGCTGTAATCTGTGGGGCCAATTCATGTAAGACTAATAATATCACATACAGTAATTCAGAAATTGCCGAAGAGGATACAACCAACATTCGTGGCAAAGTCAGCTGTAATCAACACATAAGAGTGGCGTCCTGGCCCACCCCCTCCCCAATCCAAGCTGATGTGCCGCTGACTGTTCAAAGATCAAGTACGAACTGTAACGTCCATTGGTGGTGTGCTATTCCTCTTGATCTAGAACAGTCACAGCACATTAGTGAGGAGCAAGGAGGGGATGATTCTCACCACGAGGAGCCGCCGTCACCTTCCGTTTCGACGTACAATTTGGATTCAGATAGCCCCTCCTCAGATGCTGGCTCTACTGACAATGAAAGTAGTGACAAGGACTCAGAATCATCCAATTTATCCTTGAAGAAAGTCAAACTCAGCCGTCAACCTCGCCCACCTACATGCAACGAACACTCCAATCCCAATCCCAACGTGCCTCCTAACATGTCTCAGATGGAATCAAAGTGTTGCGTAATTTGTCAAATCTATCGCCGATGTGATCACTATCGAGAACAAGATATACGTGGAAGCAAAGGGTTCAATGAAGCAGAAGGTTCTTGTCTGGCTCCGCAATCACATCTCAGTAAAAATCAAAGGAAGCGGAAAAAGTACAAAGCCGCCACTCGATCTCATCGCCGTCAAAGGGCCAATGTACATCTTGCTGGCCAGTCCCATATCCCAGTCCACATCTCCAACCCCAATCCAAATGCCAACATCCGATTCTTCAACAAGTCCTTTATCTGCTGGGCCGATGGAGCTCGTAAGAACGTTATTGCTGTGGTAAAGTTCCGACCATTCTCAACCATGGATGCAAAACTCAAAGAACAATACCAAAATCTCAGCCAACATCTCATCCAGCAGGCCAAATTCCAAAATTCCAATAAATCCAACGGACCAGCATACTCAGGTGAAATGTACAGTCTGGGATGGCGAAAAGGTTACGAGGCACAATCCCAAATTGGTATAACAGGCATTTCTTCCAAAGTTGCTACAGATCGACATGGTTATGAAGCGCTTCAAAAGGATGTTCCACAAATAGATAAGTTTCTTGGCCGGTGCTTCCGATCTGTATCCAAACCCCTATTCCGTGAGGTCCAGAAACAACACATTCGACTCAAAGCCCCTGGACTAGCTCCCCAATATTCAGCCCACCGCAAAGGATTCACCTCACACCTGTCCTTTACCCTTGGCCAGTTTGCAAACACGCCACACCAAGACACCGATTCTTCACCCTTCAGCTTTGTCCTATGGATTCCCATTGAGAAACACACTGGGAAGCTAGTTGAGAATAATCTTCAAGTCACTGGAGGTGAATTTGTGTTTCCAGACGATTCTTGTGGCATCAACTTTGCAGGATTTGATGGTATAGTTGAGTGTGCATGGAAAGCCACTTCTTATTCTCACCTGACTCTTCCCTCAAAAACTGCTCCCAACTCTTCACATACACGAATGGGGTTATCTTGCCAACTGCCCAAGAAAACCCAAAAAGCCATTCAGCTTATTAGAGATGGTCACTATATTAATAATCCAAATAAAAGCAACTGGACTATTAGAGATATGGATGCTATTTTAGATAACTCTTTGAAATATAATCGATAGTTTGCTTTTTTTTATTTTCTTTCTAACGTGTAACATGCAATGTTTCAAATGATTTGTTGGGTGCGAACAAAGCCAAAAAAGGTGGACTATTTGAATAAATTTGCCAAGCGTTCAATCTCTTCTGTACTCTTCCCATGAGCTACACACTGAGTCACCAGGTCATACTTCTTACCGATGTGCTCCTGACAAGCCAAACGTTCCATCTTGGCCATCTCAAACCTTCTGTCCTTATCCTTCTCCTCCCTTTCCCAGTCTAATTTCCTCTCGTCTAATTTTATTCCTTGATCCCACTTCTTTTCCTCTAATTTAACTCCATGTTCCCACTTCTTCTCCTCAAGTTCAATTGAGTGGTTGAATTTCCTTTCCTCCAACTCGACCCCCTTATTATCGTTGTTGACCTGTCGTTCAAACTTCAACATCTCAAAACTGAGGGTGTCTCGAGCCACTTGTGACTTTCCTAATAAAGAATAAGTTGAAGAAGCATGTCAGTTAATAAAATTGGAACAAGGATTACATCTCCAACTGGCCTTCATCCCTCTTCAACGCATACTCTTCATATTGAGAAAAAGGATTGGGTGTGCTGGGCCCTGAGGTTGATCGGCTCTTAGGATTGATATTGGCACTGTTGGATGCCCTTCGCTTGTCCTTGGGTGTTTGAGTTGGCAACGGTTTACTTGAATTTGCAGGAGAATCCAATGCAGCGTCGTTAGGTGTCAAAGTGGTGCATGATTTGTTTTTCTTCTTCTTGCAGGGTGACTGAGTATCTTCTCGAGCATCAGATGGACAGTAATCCTCTGAATCACTTGTGTCAAGGGCCCTTTCTTGGGCAGTGAGGGAATCCACAGCCCTTCGATAGCGCTTAGATGATTTAACCATTCCACTAGGACGAATACTTGCTTCCTGTCCTTGCTAATGTCAAACATGGGAAGAAATGGGGCTTTAGCTAATCAATCGAACAACAGTGATTAATTGATCCAATAACAAACCAGGATTGCCGCTTCATTTTCATCTGACGGATTGTCACAAACACTGGCTGGTCCAACTCTTTCCTAAATTATTTAGTGGCAAGGTCAATCGTTTGAAGAAGAAATGGCATAAGTGATAAAAAGAAATTCAAACACACCTCTTCACCGTCCCTGCCTCCTTCAGACCTATTCTCACCAGTTTCTAAAGGTTCCAAGATTGCTGACTGAGTCATCACGTATAAACAATATTGAATATATTAGCAATTATCAAAAAAGACAATGAAACAACTGATCGATCTTACAACTGGAGCCCTAGAGTTATTGGAATCCACAGATACATTATCTGAGTCATCTTTATCAACATTTTCGTCCAAGTTGATGGCCTCGGGACCAGAAGAGTCAGAGCTCTCATCACCGTTTTGGGCATCGACTTTGTACAAGGGCGTCACAAACGGTTTCTTACCCATCAGCTGATGCATAGAATGGAAATGTGGACACATTTTTTCAAGCTTCTCGTCAATGGTGACAATTCCTGCCGAGCGGTCTTCATCGGTGAGTCCAAAGCCAGTGGAGAGGGATTGGGTATGTGTTTTCTTGTACTTGTCCTTGTAGCTGTTAAAACGATCTTTCATCTGCCTGGCCGTTAGATTGATTTGTGAAAGGGATTGATTTCTCAGATTGATTGCCATAAGCTCGAATCCATTAATCTTCCCTTTGGCTGGCCTTCCAACCGCCGGTGCCTTACCAGTTCCAAAGCACAAATCGTAATTCTTTTGGATTTTGAGCCAGTCGATGATTATGAGGAAGTCGTCCTTCTTTAGGTGAGAAGAAGTTTTTCCGGTTGTATCATCGTCAGAGACATGTTGTGCTCGCTTCTTGATGGGTTTCTTCCTGCTTGCTGACGTCTTTGGTATCACTTTTCCTTTTCCAGTGATGAATTTATTCGTTTTTTTGATAGGCATCGTTCTGGGATCAGGGAATGATCGATTAATGTTTTTTCTGCAATCAAGTTTATAATTGACTAAACTTACCAAATTTTGAGGAAAACTGAAGAACAAGTTTGGGTTTGTGACTGGGTGGAGTTGTATTGGCAACGATTTACTGTTGGTGGGGGTTGAATCGTGGAGGATTATTGATTGTATTGGGGTTGTATATTGCAAGTTTGTATCCTGAGTTGTGATTGGTTGAAATGTGGGGGATCGTGGTTTTTGTAATTATATTGGTGTTTTTGTTGTTGATACTTGACACGTCTAGTGCAAATAATGGCATTATTTGGAATTTTTATCCACTGGTTTCATAATCGTGGATTTCATGAAACCCGTTGATTAGATAATCGTGGATTTGGTCATATTTGATACCCCCTAATAAATAAATTTAAAATTTTGATAAATAAATAATGTTTACTGGTTTTACTTATTTAAAATGCCGCCCTCCATATTTTTGTTTTGTTTTGTTTTGTTTTGTTTATATTCCTTGTTTTGATTGTTTATTTTATTTGTTTTAAATAAAATATCAAATGAGGATGATTGGGGAGGTCACGCGCATCAAATGCCGCGCTCCACGTGCTATTTGCTTAAAAATTAACAATACAAAAAACCCGGTGTAAATGCGGAAAACCGGGTGCACTGCGCAGCCGCAGCTGCGCAGAAAAAGTGGGTGTAAATGCGGAAAAACTGGGTTTTTTGATTAATGCCCTTATTATATTAAAGGCCCTTTTATTAATATTAATAAAATATTAACTTATCAATGCGTATGTGTCATTTGTTATTGTCACATCTTATAAGTATTATTTATTATCATAGAGTAACCTGAATTATTCATGTGTTAGTTAATCAATGTATTATTAATTTAAGTATATCATTTATTGTAAAGATTGATTGTAGTTTAATCATACTATATTATCACTCTATTATTTATTATCACAGAGTAGCCTGAATTATTCATGTGTTAGTTAATCAAGGTATTATTAATTTAAGTATATTTAAATTGGGCATTAGTAAAAAAACCCAGTTTTTCCACATTTACACCCGGTTTTACGCAGCGGCGACGTCCAAATTGCTGCGCAGTACACCCGGTTTTCCGCATTTACACCCGGTTTTTTTATTTAATTTTTTGCGGGCGGATTTGCATTGTTTTTCAAGATTTTAAATTTATTTATTATACTTACAGGGGTGTAGAATTTTATAGTAATTTTCCTTTTTGCAAAAAAACTATGGCTTCTATTTTTTTGGCCGATCCACCCGGTTTTTTCATAAAAAATCCTCACAGCTTGATTTCCACGATTTCTTTTATTCATTTCATTTATTCCATTTATTTTGTTTAATTGAATTTAATTTTGTTTTGTTTATTTTACTTGTTTTACTTATTTATTTTATTTGTTTTAAATAAAATATTGAATGAGGATAATTGGGGAAGTTGCGTTATTCATAAATCATTAACTTGCAATTATGTCTGTTGCTTTTAATTAATTGATTAATTTTATTCATTTCATTCATTCTTATTTGTTTAATTTTATATTATTTACTTTTGTTTATTTTACTTATTTAAAATGCTGCCCTCCATATTTTTATTTTGTTTTGTTTATTTTCCTTGTTTTAATTGTTTATTTTATTTGTTTTAAATAAAATATGTAATGAGGATGATTGGGGAGGTCACGCGCATCAAATGCCGCCCTCCACATGCTATTTGCTTAAAAATCAAAAATTACAAAAAACCGGGTGTAAATGCGGAAAACCGGGTGCACTGCGCAGCCGCAGCTGCGCAAATCACCTGGTTTTCCGCTCTTGAAGGAATAATATGAAAGAATAATAAGAATGGTAAACATTAATAAGGATAATAATAATTAGTGTTACTTGCAGTAACTTGGTACCTTTAATCATTTAGGTAACAAAGAGTGAAGAGTAGTGGAAGGGGAAACACAGTCTAGCCAAGCAGCTGCTGGGCTCTTGTGAAATAACCGGGAGACTTTAGGTAGAGGAAAGGGAATCGTTGGGGTCCGCTTGACTATCACACGTATCCAATGATTATCATTGAAAAATGATAAGAAGAGGGCTGGCAGCGGTTTAGGGTCCGGGGGAACAGTGGCGGGAATATATGTGGTGCTCCCGCCCGTTCTGCTGAGGAAGACAAATGGCCGGTTATACGCATTGGCCAGAATCGGTCCCACATCCAACTTGCTCATCCATTTGTTCATGGGGACTGATCCACGTGGGTCAGTCACCTGAACACGTCCGTAAGCGCGGTCGAATTCTGAAGGCCCCCCAAGGTATCTTGTCCAATGTGCCTTGTTATTTTCCATCTCTTCTAACACATCCTTTCGCACTTGGTACCACCCATTGGCCTTAGCGTAGGGACCCTCTGGTCTATCTGCTGCCAATGCATGTGCCACACATGCATAACCACAGTTCCCATCACCTGCAGGGTTATAAGTGGAATGCAGGTATTTTAAGATCCATGGTGGAAGCTCCGCCTGACAAGAATGATGAGAAGTTGGTTATCAGTTACAGTCAGTGCATTCCTCCTTGTCCGTGTCAAGCTTGAGTCACTCACGGCAACATCAGGGTTGGTATTCCCCTGTCTTGTTTGGCCAGCCTTGGGTGCAACCTCAGCACCTACATGCCGGTCCTATGAAACATACAATGGAATCAGACCCTGATAATCTAATGTCAAAGTTATAGTACTTACCTTGGCTGTCGGGGGTGAATGTAGCCTGGCCTCACCCAGCAACTGATCATGAGAGCTTGAGGCTTTTCTTGAGGCTTCTGGAGGTGACAGCAGCTTTTCCTCATCCTGCATCTCAATAGATGAGGAGGAATCCACTGGGGGATCAGTTTCTTCATCTGATTGCCCACCTTGTGCGTCAGATTCTGCAACTGATTCCCCATCTGTGGCATCAGATTCTTCTTCTGATGCCCCATGTGGGGCATCAGATTCTTCATCTGATTCCCCATCTGGGGCATCAGAATCTTCATCTGAAACTGCATCTGCAGAATCAGAATCTTCATCTGTTACACCATCCTTACTACCATAGTTGGGCTGCCACGTTTCCTTGCGCCGTGATGTTCCTGAACTGGAAGACCCCCGATTCCGTTTCCCAATAGTGAGGCTGCCAATTCGTGGGGGGTGAGTTCTCTTGACTGCTTAGTAAGTCCATCAGTTATCAGCCTCTTAAAAAGACATGCAATAAAGTTGCTTACGCATGAGTGTCTCCACACTGGGTAGCTCATCCAGGTCCCCAGAGGAAGAAGCTGAGGTGTCCAATGGAGCCTGCGCGCGCTTGGACTGTCTCTTACACCCTTTTCCTTTTGATACACCGGCCTTCTGTCTTGCTTTCCTTGCCTGCGCCTTTTGGATTTGCGCTTCCACAATTTCTGCATGGGTGTCATCGCGCTTTTGAACTCGCCCACTACCCTTTCTCTTCTTCCACGGCCTTTCCAGTTTGTGTTTCACTCGGATAGGATCAGGCTCTGCAAGCGGGACCACGTGTGTGTTTGCATGGACCCTTCGTAATTTTTTCATTGTTGCTTCTAACGCCGAGGGGTGGTGGGACGCCAAGATCTCCTGCTTGAAATCCTCAAAATCGTTGTCAAAGTCGTACAGTGGTTGATCAAGAGCCTGCAATGAAAATAGATTAAGATTAGCTAGGAGGGACATGAACAAGTCATACATCAGGAGGACTCACTGGACCGTCAGGGTTATAGGCCAGATGCCACTGGACATGGAAATCAGAAGGCTCCACATCTCCCTTCCCCTGGACCAAACATTCAATAGTGTGCGAACACGGAATGCCCAAGCCAGCCTGGAAATTACCTTTGCATTGAAGGCTGGGATCCCCAGGCTTGGTTTTCTTCATCTTGATGAACTTGTTGTACTGAGACAAGGCCAACTTGAGCGCATGACAGGAGATTTTGCAGCTGAGGGACTTGAAGGCATTTGGTAGTCCGGTTAATCCCTTCTGTAACTCGTGTGCCAGGTTCGTGTGGGCTGTGTCAAGTTGTCGGTCCACTGCTGCAGCAATTGTAATGAAAAGTGTTGCAAAGTCGCACCTAGCCGACGTCACATAGGTTTTCAGCCAGCTGTGGGCAGATTCACATCGTGACGAAGTCAGATTTCCTAGATGGGGTGTCATTCCGGCCCACGCATTCATGAACTTCTGTCGCTCGCTCCAGACGTTCTTGTACAGGTATTCGTAGACGTTAGTTCGAGTGACTAGGTACCGTGTGAGTTGAGCCCACTTTGAGTTGCAGGTGTCCTCATTGGGGGCATGTGCGACCTCATGCCAGAGCCTCATGAATTTGGCCCATTCTTCGCCATCGCCAGCAAAGGCTTGCTTGCAGTTTGTCACAATGTTCCGATTGATGTGCCACATGCACAAGTTCGCGGTTGCATTCGGAAAGTGCTTTGAGATAGCATTACGCAGTGCCGATTCCCTGTCTGTCACAAAGACCTTTGGCGCGTGGTCAGCGTCCCATATAGATCTATGGGTATCACACAGGCACCGGAGTACAGTCAGTTTATGATGAGAATAGGTGATTAGTCAAATATACCACCCACTTCAACTTATCAAGAGCCCATGAGTAGGCCTCATTCTTCTCGTTTCGCATCAAACAAAAACCAATCGAAAAACTGTGATTGGTTGCAGTTTGGCCAACCACATGCAGCAGGGGGTAGTTGTTCAGGTTCGTCTTGTAAGTGCAGTCAATGTTGACCACATGGTGGAACCTGCGAGCAAGAAGCAACGATCCTGGGTGCGCAAACCACAAGTAAAGGAGCTTGCCGTCCGTATCGTAAACGTCCTCGTGTGTCCAATTGGATTCGTTGAGGCAACGTAGGAGGTACTCGATTGGGGTGTTGCCAGCCCTCTTCTCCGCCCTCAGTGCCTGCTTTGTGTTGTATATCGTCCGGTTGGTTACAAACCTTCCCTCACTGCTAGTAAGGAGTCTAGCGATTGCCTGGGGTTGCATTCCTAGAGACGATAAGCGAGCAACCTCAGTTTGGCCTTCGACAGAGAGCTTCTTGTGGATGACTACATGTTCCAGATCGATTGGACCATGATTGTGCTCAATCGTCTTTCGGCATCGGAGTTCCCATGGTGCATCCTTGAGTTTTACTGAAGTCGGTTTGTGGCCGGATATTTTGAAGCAGCACCCCAGTCGCTTATTCCTAGACTCTCGAAACCGGATAGCATCAACTGAGGTTTGGTCTTCCCCGGCAACTGTGCATGCAAAGTAGATGTTCTTGTCCCTCTTGGAAGCACAAACTTTCAGAGCGTAACCATGCTCGTGGGCCCATGTGGTGACAAAGTGTTTGAGATCAGTGACACATGTGAAAAGGAATTCGGGTGGTGCATCCATTGCATCTGGAAACACAAGCAGTTCAGCCAGTCTGCCTCAAGTGGGCGAATTAAGAAACTAGAAGAACTTACTGCCAACTGAATAATCATAAGATTGTACATCTTCAGATTTCATCAACACTTTATGCGGTTGATTGGCAGCGGGTAACATTGCGGGGGCCAGCGGTGAACGTCCTAAAGGATTGAGCGGGTATACTGGAAGATTGACTAGGTAAACATTAGGTCTTGGTAAGATGAAAACAAGGTGGAGAAATATTTGAAGACTCACCTTCAGCCACAGTTTGAGGGACTTGAGGGCTGAAAGTTGCAGGGGGAAACGGTTGAGGGCTGGGTGGTGCAGGGTGATACCTGCCGGGAGATGTAGGCGTGACGCTTGGGTATTTTACTGGGAGATTGTGCAGGTAAACATTAGTTCTTGGTAAGATGAAAACAAAGTGGAGAAATATTTGAAGACTCACCTTCAGCCACAGTTTGAGGGACTTGAGGGCTGAAATTTGCTCGGGGAAATACTTGAGGGCTGGGTGATGCAGGTTGATATCCGCCGGGAGATGTAGGCATGGCCCTTGGGTATTTGACTGGGAGATTGAGTAGGTAAACATTAGTTCTTGTTAATATGAAAACAAAGTGGAGAAGTATTTGAAGACTCACCTTCAGCCACATTTTGAGGGTCTTGAGGGCTGAAATTTCCTTGGGGAAACTGTTGAGGACTTGGTTGTGCAGGTGGCCAAATTTGAGGGCTAAATGGCGCAGAGGAGGTTATTTCCCCCAGAGATGGCTGCATATCTTGCATGACGGGTATGGAAGGGACTTGATTTGTCTGCGGCGGAGCGGGCACTGATGGTTGGCCAACGGGGAAACTGTGTGAGGTTGGCAGGCCTTGGAAGTGAGTGGGTCCAAGAGTGAATGGGTTGGCCGGGTGGGACGATGGTTGGGGTCCCGGCTGCCAGTAGTTTGAGATTTGTGGTGCTTGATGGGATTGCGGAAACGGATGGGATGGTGGGGCTTGAGTTATATGAGGTGGTGCGTAGAGGGCTGGCTGAGCCAGATAGGATGGTTGGGCTGGATCAAGCTGATAGGTAGAGGCTGGAGGTCGATTGTGATAGTGGGTGAATTGAGGCAATTGTACCTCATATGGGCGGAACACAGGCTGCGCTACTGGGTGGGCTGGGGGCCCAGGGTTTGGCTGGATTGCCAGTCTGTAGTTGTTGTCATTGAAGCTGTAGGTGGCTGGGTGGGCTGAGGGGACAGTAAGGGGCTGGGGGGCTTGGCCATATTGGTTGCTTGGGTAGCCATAGTTTGTTGGTAGGTGGCCTGATTGATTGATTGGAGCTGCAGGTTGGCCAAGCACGTGTGGATTTCCATACGCAGAGGGTGCGGGTGATGGTTGGGGTCAACCTCGTAGAATCCGTATGGGCGTGGAGGCTGATTGGTTGCGGAGTTGTAATCACCGGTGTGTGACATCTTTTGCTGCTGATTTGGTGATTTGTGCGGAATCTGTTTGCATTTGAATGGGAGAGTTTGTCAGCACGTGTTACTATATTTACGGTGAAAAAAAAATGGAAATAGGAAGAGATGTGTTTGAGATGGGCCACTTTTGGGGGGGATGGTGTGCGTCTGGGGCTTATACGGGGCCCTTTGAGCTGCCTGGGGGGTTTGAATGGCCCCTTTGAATGTTTTATTGCCCCTTTGGAGCATCAAAGTGGGCCTGTGGGCCCACTGGAGGTGATGGGCAGAGGCGGGCCCCTTCTTATGGCCATTGGGCCCTGTCATTGGGCCAGTTGGGTCTTGGAGAGGGCCCTGGGCCTGTGGGCTATTTTTCTCCCACAAAATTAAACCCCAAAAAATCCCTTTATTTTGGTTTTTTTGGGGTTTTTTTCTCATTTTTTGGTTTCTCATTTTTTGATTTTTTCCTCTTTTTTTTTTTTTTTTTTTTTTTTTTTTGGTTTTTTTTTGGTTTTTTTTTTTTTTTTTTTTGATTTTTTGATTTTTTTTTTTTTTTTTTTTTTTTTTTTTTTTTTTTTTTTTCGGATTTTCAGACTCACCGCTTTGGTTGATCGAGTCGGAGAGCGGGGTTTGTTGTGGTTCTGGTTGAAAAAACCAGGACCATGAGCGAGCCCCAGTCCGGAAACAGACTCGGGCTCGCTCACGTAATCGAATGGCCCCTGCCATTCGATTACGTGAGCGGGGGGTGTGTATATCCCATACCCCCCGCTCACGTAATCGAATGGCAGGGGCCATTCGATTACGTGAGCGTGTGGGCCCCGCACGCCAAACAATTGGCGTGCGGTTCCCACACGCCAATTTTCGTTGGCGTGCGGGGCCCACACGCCAAAAAAAAAAGGCGTGTGGGAACCGCACGCCATTTTTGGCGTGTGGGTCTCACACGCCCTTGTTTTTTGGCGTGTAGACCCTACACGCCAAAAAAAAAGGGCGTGTGGGGCCCGCACGCCAAAAAAAAAATGGCGTGCGGGCTGGCGTTGGCGTGCGCGCTTGGCGTGCGTCTATCAACGCCCGGGCGGTAAGGGATGATGTTCTTCAGTTTTAGCTTGTGATTCAACAATCATGTTGTGCAGAATGATACATGTTTTCATGATTGATTTGATGTCGTCTGGGTACCAGTTCATTGCAGGTTTGGTCAAGATTTGAAATTGGCCTTGTAAAATACCAAAAGTATGTTCAACATCATTCCGAACTGATTCTTGTCTTTTAGTGAATTTTTTAGTGGCTTGATCATTTCCTGAAAGCATTTTTGACTGGATTAATCTAGACCACGGGTAGTAGATGCCATCTGCAAGATAATAAGGGAATTTGTACTGATTATTTACAAGCTCAAGCTCCACACCCCAGCCAGTTCCATCAAGTAAACGCTGAAAGAGAGGGGATCAATCCAGGACATTTGTGTCTTTCAAACATCCGGGGGTACCAAAGAAGCAATGCCAGATCCACATGTCCTTTGTTGCTGTTGCCTCTAAAATCATAGTTGGATTTTTTTCTTTTCCTTCAAACTGGCCACTCAAAGCAGTTGGGCAGTTTTTCCAAGCCCAATACATACAATCTATGCTCCCAATACATCCTGGGAAGCCTCTTGCAGCATTTTCTTCCAATGTTCTTTTCAGGTCATGTTCAGTAAATGATCTTTGTAGAGTGCTTGGATTGATCCGCAGAAAACCTCAAGATTTTGTTGCGCAGTTGTCTCTCCAAGTCAGCAATACTTGTCCATAGCGTCAAGGGGCAGTTCATAGGCCAGCTGCGGAGAGCTGCTGTGATCTTTTGGTAAGGGCTGAGTCCCAATTTACCAGTACAATCCTGGAAAAAAATCAAAAAAGAATAATCAATACTGTGCCGAATATAATGAACATAAATCAAATAAACTGAATAAAAAACAAACAAATACAAATATACTTACAGGCTTTTGCACAAAGTAAGGAAAGTTATCAGTGAGGTCCTTCAAGATATGGAGGAAAAGTCCTTTTTCCATGCGGAACCTTTGGAAAAAATCACGCGCACTGTATACACAATCTTCATTGAAATAATCCTGCATTAGTCAAGCATGATTATCCTGGTGATTCCTCTCCTTATTTGGAATTTGTGGTTTCTTGGATAGTGGCCTGGTGTCAGAGTTTTCAGAGTAGCTATAATCTAGATATGCGGGTAAGTCAAATTCATCATCCATCAGTTGTTTGATGATATTACAAACATGTTGCATACAGTGTTGTGAGATGAGGTCCGATTTGTTTTCAGGGAATGGCAGCTGGATATTGGGAGGCATGATGATGTTGGAATTGATGTTGGAATTGTTGATTTCAGGGAAAGGATTATTGGGTGGCATGGTGGATTAACTTAATGCTGGTGTGGTTGAATTGTGTGGGTAGTAGATTAGTGGTTTAGCTCTACGTGTAATTTGAGCTTATGTTTTCTCACAGTTGGATTAGCGCTAGTCTGGTATTAAAGCTAGTGCTAATACCCACACTAATCCAACACCCAATGTGGTTGCTCTTACAGGGTTTGGTGTATTGTGTCCTTTTAATCCAGTCAAAGGGTTTGGTCGGGTGGTTGGAATTTTGTTGTTTTTGGTCTTGGAAATCCATGTTTCTGTCACACTGAAACTCTAATGGGCTCAAACAACCATGGCCCAGTCATTCACATTTCCATCAAACTTTGATGAATGCACCTCAGCTTTGAAAATTTCATTTACCATTTGCACAAAACCTAACCAAGGTGGACATTCAAAATTCATCTTCAAAATTCATATTAATTGGCAGTCAAATATCTGGACTACCAATCCCAGTGACTCAACTCAGCTTCAAAGCTTTCCAACAACCCTTTGTCAGGATCAGCTCAAATTCACCTCAACTTTCAGCTTGGGACTTAACCTTTTCCAATAGCCTTGCACATAACCCTGCCATCTGGGAAATCTCACCTTTAAGCTTGAAGACATTTGATATCACAACTCATATTGAAATCATCATGTGCAATTCAACTTATATCTCATCTTCAATCCTCTTGTATTTCTCATTTTTCTGATCATCTTTGATACTCTTTGTAACTCTAACCTCAAGTAAATACTCTGTCATTATTCTTTGATACATCTTCTTACTTACTAATCAATAGCAGTAGTGTTTTCAACTATAAATTCTCTGGTAATGTGTCATCCATTTCTCTTTTCCTCAGTTAATCAATATGAGATTGTTTTACGTTTCCTACTGAGAATTCAGCTAGCCATCATCCTGGCTGAGTACTAAGTCATCCTAGAGTCCACATATCTTAATCTTCAAAGTGATTCCAAAACCCATTTGACTTGAAATTATCTTCAAAACATCTTTAAAGTTATCTTTGAGACTTACCTCCTTTTCCCCATGTGCTTTGATAAACTAAATTCCCTTACCCAGGGTCTTGTAAATTTCTCAATCCAGCTTTTCTAGTGTGTGAAGTCAAAAATTCTTGAAAGCCAGAACTTTTGGACAAGTGTCCATGTCAACCCCTTGTGCCTTGTGCATCAATTCCCAACCCCAAAAGGTGAAAGGCATCCCACCCAATGCGGATAGACAAGGATTGATACAAAGAGTCCTTGGGACATATTGACTTGGCATTGCCACCTTACCTCTAAATAAGGTGTTGGCTCAGCTTGGCCAGGGTCCTCATACACTCCTGGTTATTTACATTGATGTGTGGCAACCACAGAGTGACATTTCCCATTTCAGTGTACTGAAATCAGGCCAAAGGATTTCAAAATTAACTCCTCACATTTAGGGTGACCCACACCTGAGAATGCACAAGGGCAAGCTAAATTTTACGCTACAATTCCTCCAATATTATTCCCAAAATATCCTCATACATATTTTACTCTTATTACATATATTTTCACCCAGTGTAGCTAGCAGATTTACCATCTTTTCATCACCAAGGCTGACAGTTGTACACCCTATTGACTGCAAGGAATTCCTCCAAGTTGATGAGGTTGTACACCCCATTGACCACAAGCACTGCAAAGAGGGTTGTATTGCTTACAACCCCCCGCAGTAACGTCGGCCGGAGCCGACCGATATAAGATTGGTCTGGGAGACCAATCTTATATCGGCTGGGCCCACCGATACATTAAATGGCCCTTTAAATGTATCGGGAGGCTCAGCCAATACCAGATTGGTTTCGCAGCCCAATCTTATATTGGTTGGCTCCGGCCAACGTCACCGCGGGGGGTTGTAAGCAATACAACCCATTTTGCAGTGAAGGAATTCCTTGTGGTCAATGAGGCTGACGTCAGAGACTTCAAATTTGGAGGTCTCTGACGTCATTGACTGGCATGCGCACGCCAGTTGACACACATATGTATGTGTATCTACCGGAATGCCCACAGGCACGCCAACTCCCATGCAATTATTTGTGCACGGGAGGTTGGTGTGCAGCCTGCATGGCAGGCATGCCAATTGGGATTGGTGTTCCTGAAAAACATGCCAAACACCATTGGTGTGCACCCTAAAACACACCAATTGGTGTTGGCGTGCACCAGGGGTGTGCGTTTATCAATCCCCCTGAACTGCACCAAAATGAACACTGAGCTGACCTAGGGTTAATACTGAGCTACCAGAGTGAAAACTGAGCTTTCCCAGGGGGAATATTGAGCTATGATGGAGTAAAACACTTCTAAGCTGTGCCAGACTGAACACTCATCTGTGCAAGAGTTTACAATTAGCTTTGCTATAGTGACTCCTGAGCATAGCAAGGGACAACTGATGAGCAACAGAACAAAAATGAAACCAGTGAAAAATGAGCAGAATCAGGGAAAAATGAGCAGAATTAGTGACACTGGGCAGAATCAGTGAAAAATGAGTGGAAACATTACAAGAAGAGCAGAATCAGGTGAAATGAGCAGAATCAGTTAAAACGGAGCAGGATGTGGAAAATGCACAGAATCAGTCAAAACTGAGCGGAATAAGTGGGAACTGTGAAGAATCATTGTAAACTGAGCAGAATCAGTGGAAACTGAGCAGAATCAGTGGAAGAATCAGTGGAAGCTGAGCAGAATCAGTGGAAGCTGAACAGAATCAGTGGAAACTGAGCAGAACCAGTGGAAACTGAGCTGAATCAGTGAAGTGTGATCTGAGCCAGTGGAAAAGTAGATATGAAATTAAACCACCAGTGAGAATCAAATATACAAGAATAGTAGGATTGGAGCAGTTTTGGAGCTGAAACCAAAGTTGCAGAATGTCACTTGTCATCAAGTGAGCATTGTTTTTTCCTGGTGTTAGTAGATGACTAACTGGATTCCCTGCAACACCTTTACTCAGAAAGTGGACCGTTCCACTTGCTTCTGCATTCCTGGGGATGCCCTTCACAGTTCTTCTTGTTGTCTTACCTTCCCTTTCCGCTTTTCTGCATGCACTGAAGATACCAAGAGTTGCTTTATAAGAGATTCTTTTCCACTGATGAAGATAGATATCTACTCTGATGATAAGATGATATCATCCCTAAACCCTAATCATGCAGCACTATTTATACTACATCCCCCCCCAGTTATTTCCTGCATTACCCCAGTACCTCCTCTAGTGGAACCTTACTTGCACTGCCAGAATAATTGCCTAGGATGAAGTCATCCCCGTTAAACTGGGATTCACTAAACCAATTTAAACTTGGTTGAAATCAACTGATGAAATATGAATACAAGGGACCCCCATTGGTTTTATATTGCATTGGTTGAGATCAACCAACTTTAAATTGGTTGTTTGAATCCTATTTTAACTGGGATAAAATCAACCTAGGAAATTATGCTGGAAATGTCTCCTGTCTCCCTGATTCTGCATTGCACCACAGTCTGCCCCCAACTACTATATCCCGTTCACCCCTGCAGTCCATAGCTGCCCCTGAGTTGACCCCGCTTCTTCTGCTCTTGCTCCATTTGTGGTCCAAGTGCCGGCCCAAGCCCCATGACTCCACCTGGTCTTGCTGTTGTTGTGCATACTGAAGTGGCCTTTGTCTGCCCAACCAATTTCCCGCACCAACTATAGAATGTTGCATCCTGTTCCCTCATGATTTTCTCTGCAAAATTTCTGGTTACATTTGGTATGTACCCCCTTCCTCAGTCTGCTGCTGAGCCCCCGGTGTGACAACTCCTTTGGGACGGATGGAAGTTCTGTAAGGGGGAAATAACAATAGGATATTCCAACTAAGTAATACTAATGTTACAGGTGGTTTGAAAGACCTGCCCCTCTATTATACTACACAGAATTCTTAAAACAAAATTTATTTATTGTTGTGGCGTAAACTTATGATAGAGAACACTATATGTAGCAATCTCTTGATCAGGCTTAGATCAGAGATTTTTTAGTAAAGCAAAGATATGTATGTTCTGGGAGGGATGATGAATCAATGTAAACTATTCAAGTTGTATTTCCTTCTTTCTTAACCTTCAGCTAAGAGAGAAATGTGATGATAACATTTTTTGCTTTTTAAGAGCACACCAAAAAGGGGCAGCCTTGATTGAGATCACTACTGGATGCCATGTGTTTTTGTGCAACTACAAAATAGAATTAATTCCCCAAAACTGGCATGAAACTTGGATGATTTTCTTTCTGGGAGGGAACAACCTCCCCTTTATATAGTAAAATATGAGGCATTTTAGCTGGTGAGTCCTACAACAAGCATGTGATGAATCATGTGACTATGAAATGTGAGGCATTTTAGCTGGTGAGTCCTAGAACAAGCATGTGCTGAATCATGTGACTATATGTGTGTCTCTACATGTGACTATAAATTAAGCTCTACTATGTACTTATACTTTTAACAAAACTGGTTTTTACTCTAAAAAGTTTTGTTCAAGTTCTGCTTGCCCTGTGGTTTCAGAGAGTAACTATGGGTTAAATAACCGGTAGAATCCAATTTGTCCATGAAAAAACTAGTAATATCCCTCCTTATTGATATAAAACTATGCTTTTATGTATTTTTGATGCTTGAACACATTTAGCACACCACATCGGTTGCGGTCACAGCCTCAGTGTTGCACCACCTGTATATAAACACTCCCAAAACTTTCAAAATATTCCTCTTATTCCTATAAAACCAGAGATCTCATAATTCTCTGCAAATTAAACAAGCCAGCATCATTATCAGAAGATGTTTTCCTTCCTACCATTACAGCCACTGTGGCGGATTCAGACTCCCTCAATAACAGAAAATCCCACACCAACAAATTCAATGATAAACATTTACTACATGGAGTCAAGAATTATACACCAGAATCAGTCTATAAGCTATTAAATATAGACAAATACATCCCCCCTGGTCTAGACAGCTTTCCTGCTTCCGTTCCTTCCCCTGGACTAAAAATCAAGGCTAAGCAAACCAACAACATAATTTGAATGCATTTAGATGGAGAAAATTCATCCAGATTTGTAAAAAACAGTGATATTGGTACTTACAAGCCAAAAGAATTGTGGGATTAATTTTGTGGTCACTACGCTCCCAAGTAAATGTAAAACACAGCAAACTTGATCAGAACGCTAGTAGAATACAAACTTTTGGGAATATCTTCCAATTCTACCATCAAAGACTTCCAAGGGTTGTTCAAATTAAATTTGAAATTCACAAAGGATGAATTTCATAAGAAGACTGCTGAGGGACTTGGGGTTTTCTGGGTCCTGATTGCTCTTCTGACAAAATCATGGGCCAGCCAATGATTTTGTCCTGTTCAAAAATTTAAAATTTTCCAAATACATGAATTTTGATGGAAACCAGGTAATCTTTTTACCAGTTTAACAACTTTTCTCATCATTGATCTGAATCCATTGAAGGCTCTCTCAAATAATATGCCCACCTGTTTGTATCTTGGCTATTAGTTCTGCAGTCGTTATTGACCGTGGTTCTGGAGCAAGACGTCGGTTATTACCCGCTTTGCCTAAATCTGGAAGCATGTGAACATATATCCATCAGCTCTGTGGGCTAATCATCCTGGGTTCTGGGGTGCGGAATGGCTACAAACCAGTTCGCGCAGCTAGGTTGGCTTTAGCCTGCTTGTGATTCCCACACATTCTGTGTAACACAGGAGAGAGATTACTGAGAAAACAATTGTCCCGTAAAGACTCTTATGGTCCCATAAGTAAGAAATATAACACGCCACCGATAGATAAACAAAAATGAAAATAAACTGATAGTGTTTAACTGCTTCGGACTTTTTAACCGAGGAATTGTATCGCCTGAGAACCTTACGAAGCGGCAACAAACCCGGATGGGCTGAGTGTTCGTTCGTCTTTTCAATCAGCTTTGTTTCCTTGGTCACTGAGATGTCGGACAAGAGTGAGTTTTGAACGGGAGATATGCGATAAAAATACTGAAGGTCTAACTCACAAGTCCCAGCTTTGTATGGTTACTTCGTTTGAACCGTCTGTCCCGCCAAGGTCCTTGAACGTCTGCAGGACACGCAAGCATCATGGTTGGTGAGTTCGATTAGTTCGTCAGTTTGGTTGTGCATGTGTCTCTCAAGTCTCAGCTACTCACCTTTAGAGTAACCCAGATAGTCGCACATCCATCGGCCACAGAAAGGCCTGACTTAAACTGGGCTCCATCAACGACCGTGACATAGGTAGGATTGTCTGTCCCCGCGTTACCAATGATCCAACTGGAGGGGATGATTGAATTCCGAGTGAGTTTCACGAATCCAAAGGTATCATCTGATGATTCCTTACAGTTTTTTTCCGCAGTTCTTGTGGTTGTTACTGGGAGACCACATGGATATCAGCATAATGTATTTGATCGTAGCTGGAAAACAGACACGGCTTACCCGTTGAGCCAACCTGGGTAAAAGTCCTGTGGCACGACAGATGATTGGTCTAATCCATTCCACAGAACCGCACCGGGTACATCTACGCTGATATAACCGCTCTCACTACAGATCTGGAGGGAAAAGATGTTGACATGAATTCTCGACCTTGCAGATGTATGCAGATTGTATATAGGTATATATATAGGAACTACTTACGGATGACGGACCGCCGGCAACGGCGCTTCCCTATGGAGAGGACATTAGAAAATGCGTGACAGAAAGATGTATCAGTTTACGAGGGATATTGTTGAAAAGTATCGAGGACAACTGACCTTTTCACCGGGGGGGGTGTTGCGACGGGTAAGGTTTCTATTTTGAGCGGCTTCCTGATGAGTGGACATCTATCGATACCATTGGAAACGTCAACCTCAAAAGTGACTGTTGGAAAACAATCCGGCTATTGAACCAAAAACATAGCGGTAATAGTAAGACACTCACCAATTTGGCAACGAGTGGCTTCTGGACGTCCGAGTTTCCGGCTGCCCAATGCGAGCACTGCGAGCTCAACCCCACGGCGGCATGGGCACATAGGAAAACTACCGTCAGGACGGAAAAAAGCTGCTTTGGGGAAAACATGATTGGATGACTTTCGAGTTTGAGAGATACGGCTTCAAGTGATGGAAAATGAGATGGTGAGTGGGACATGGTCGGATGGCCAACACTGGTCTCACTTTATACGCTGAGGGCTACTGCAAGTGCCTCATCCGATCTTGCTCAACTCTACAATCTCCCAACAAGTTATGTACAGCTTACAGGGGCGGCTTCAACGCCACCTTCACCGCTAGTCACCTCACATGTGGATGGCGTCTCAGGCAGCATGGAAGTTGATAGTGGTTCATGTCGGAATGTATTCTAGACTCCCCATCCTGCGTAGCCAAATCCCTCTGAATTCAGAGGGGGGCTCCGTCTCGTAGGCTGCGAAGTATAAGATAAATGATGAAAGTGAGTATAAGGGCCCAATTGTAAACAGTTATTGAGTTTTTTTTTGAAATTTTTTTGAAAATGTTTTGAAAATTTTTATAGCTGGAATTTTGTTGTTTTGGTTTTTCAAAAATTGCCAAAACACCTCGAGGAGGTGTTTTGAAAACCAAAACAACTTTTAGAATTTTTCCACATATGAAAGTGTGCTTTTTAAACCTTGTGTAGTATGTACATTTGTACGTAATAATATAATATCATTCTATTATCTATCACATGAATATTGTATAATATGTGATTGTAAGCAAATATCATTATTTTCCGCTTCGGAATCTTGCTGTCCATTCCCTCCTACAACCAACCTCTAGGGGTACGGTCCCCTTATAGTCGGCAACAAGCGTGCTACACCAAGTAGATCAACACGTACAGTCGTGTGTTCGAAACCCCCTAGACGACCCTCACATCGAGCGCGCCCCGGCGACACTGCTAACCGAGGATTCCGCGAACACCGTGGGCTCAATGGCCCCTTATCGCCTCTCTTGGATGGTACATGCGTGACATGGTTATTGGGAATTTCTGCAGGGCATTTTCATCTCCACATCCAACCCTCTTATTCCGCTCACCCCCTCCCCCCTCCTTAGTGAAAGAAGATTCCTACCATTAGTCAACTTAGTCAAATAAGTACCAACCCCATAAAAAGATTTTCCAAGTCAAGTCATTTTCAGTTGTAGTAGCTGAGTCAAACCATAGTCAAACACCCCAGTTGTACTAGCCGTATCAGAGATTCAAAGTGTGCAATGCCATAGGCCAAATTACACTTTAAAAAAAAAAAAAAAAAAAAAAAAAAAAAAACCTCTTCCCCCCTCTGGACAAAAATGCATACCAACAACAATGGACCCAACAACCACGGCTACTATCAATACTCGTACCAGCAAATGGCCAATGGATCATGTCCTGTATATCGTGGCCCCCATTCCGGTCCCCTTCCCCCAACGCCCAACCAGCACGCAAACTACCAGCCTGATCATCCTTCACCTCATTTCCTCCCCCCGATGAACCTTGAAGACTAACCGTCTGTCACTTCGCAACCAGTTATAGTGCCATCTCATTGGTCTGGCCAGCCACACTATTCTGAACCTCCCCCTGAACCACTGCCCCATGACAAGAGCAATCCACAAATAGCCGCCCCCCTGCCTGCAAGTGCACCACCTATACTTGGCTCTGGTATCATCAATACAAACCGCATCACTCCAAATCCCTTCCTGATTCCTAACCCTTTACACCCGTTTCGGAAGCCCAAACGATCTCGCAAGGATATTACCCGGGCCAAGGACGCTACAGCCGCACTCCAAGCCGAGAAAATCATTAAGTCTGCGGCCAAGGCCGCCAACGCTAGAGACAAGTTGGCGGCCAAGCAAGCTCAGGCCATTTACCGCACAGCCCAGGGGTCGAAGAAGGAACGACGGATGGTCTGGGGGGAATCTAACACGCTTGAACTGCTTTGATTTTGGAAGTCATTCAAGAATGAACATACCGAGTACAAATCAAAAAACAAGGGCTTCATGATATTCTCAAAATTCCTTGCCTCATATGATGTCAGTCCTGAGGCCTATCCTCAACTGGTCAACCTCGAGGTTTTGCAGATGACATCTTGGTACAACGCAACAATGGGAACTTACCGGGTCAGTGAAGCTGACAAGCAATTGCATGTGTATATTGGTTTCTGATTGGCCCATTCACCCCACAGAAGGTCAAGGACACTCTACATTGCTCTGGAAGTGCTGGCCTCCAGGTCATTTTGGACCAAGAAAAGCTTTCTTTATTGGTATGTACCTGCCCCTACCAATTCTGATGATTAGCATGGGGATTCTAATACCAAACTACTACTCCCAGCTGTGGGAGTTTCTATCTGGGATGCATGTGGGCAATCAAGCCGCTGATGCAATGGGACATGTGGAATTGGATGACCTGTCCAATGAGCTTGCGCCTGGGCCAGATGACGGAAACGGGGGTGCCATTTCTGATCAGGACGAGGGCAGCTGCAGTCTAGGATCAACCCGTTTGCCAACCAATCCCCTGGAATCTGTTCCACACCCAACTCAACATAGGCGGCAGGCGGCACTCCTCGATGATTTGACCGCAGCCAAGAGGGCCTTGGACTCATCTTCAGGCGATGATGAGCCTGAACAGCCTCCCGTGATGACACGCAATAAGGCCATTATTACTTGAAAGGGTCTCACAAGCACCCCAACCCCGGTGCAAAAAACCTGGAATAGTCGGCCCCCACCTACAACTTCTAGTATTCCTCGTTGTCAGGGCCGCCATGAGGAGGCATCAAAGAAGGACAACAATGACACTATTGCCATCAAGGAGATGATGGAAAAGGCCCAAGATACTTTGGCTAGATGGATGAACCAGGAAAGGGTACGTTTAGAAGAGGCACGGATGGAGGAGCGGCGCAAGGCCATGGTGGAGCATTGGCAGATGGAGGAGACGCAACACGAGGACCATCGGGAAGCCAAGTCTCGTGCTGCTCATAAGGAGCTGCTGCAAATTGATGCCCTGGCAGAGGCTAAACACAATTGCGAAGTGGCTCGCGAACAGCTCCGCCTGGACCTTGACATGGCTGAGAGCAGGGAGCGGAAATGGGAGGAAGACCGCAAGGCGGAACGGGTGGAGGCCTTGCAGATGAAATTGGATGAAGCCTGCCAATACAAGGCCAATCAAGAGCGGCTAAAAAAATCACGCCAAACTTATGAAACCGCCATGCTAGCCCTCATGGCCAACATTGGAGGTCGAGGTAACTCCTCTTGATTCATATCAACAGTGGGCCCGCTACGCTAACAATAGCTGTAGTGTTGCGTAATTTTAGCTTTTGTCGCTACGCTATCACAAAGTTACTGTTAGCGGTTTTTTTTTTCAGCTAACACTACAAAATTTTTGTCAAAAAAAAATAGCTCTAGCGTAGCGTTAGCGACTTCAAAAAAAAAAAGTTAACGCTACAGGAATTACCTGTTAGCTGACTTGTAGCGGTGTTAGCTGGAACAAACGCTACACTAACTGTTAGCATAGCTCTCTTGTCAGCTACGCTAACTGTTAGCATAGCACTCTTTTCAGCTACGCTACATGTTAGCGTAGCACCCTGCTCAGCTATACCACTCACCCATAGTGAACCAGAAGAGGCTCTCATAAATCAATATTAAGGAGTAAAAAAAAAAAAAAACTAGGGAATAAGGATAATAATAATATGAAGGCGGTCAGATAGAAATTATTGTGCAAACTATTTGTATATACAATTTTTTTTTTTCTTTTTCTTTAATCCATGAAACAAGGAAGAAATATTGAGACCAATGAACAAGAGCAATAAGAATTTATGATTCATTTATTTATTTTCATTATTTTTTTGGGAAAAATTTGTATAGTTGTTAACAATGCCTTGAGCTTGTGCAAACTTTCCAGCCACCTGTATACCGTCTTTCAACCACATGTGACTACTAACACACCTCTCAATTGTCTGTGCGTTCAAGCTTCCTTGGCCACTTGAGCAAACATCGGCAGCAGAAGAAAATGTACGCTCTGCAGCACAAGATGATGCTGAGCTGGCCAAGTAGTCCCTGGCTAATGATGAAAGAACTGGATATGTTGATGAATGAACCTGAAAAGTTTAAGTAGCATTGTTAAAATCAATATGAGCTAACAAACACAAGTGGAAAAAGCTGAGAACAAATAGAAGCTATATGTTCCACCACCTCAAAATACTATTGGGATCCTTTCCATCTGGACCAATTAAGCGATCCATGTTCTTGACACATACTTCTAGCTCTTTGCTTTCATCCGATGTTTCAGGAGTGTTGAACAAATCAAATATATTGTCCTTTTCAACATTTGAAGTATTCTCGTCCAAGATGTTAATACTTGATTTTTTCTTCCTGTTCAACAAATCCCTTTGTTTAGAAAAAAGGCAGTCCAAAGTTGCTTTGGCTTCCTCTGCTTTTTCAGGCCAGCAATGAGAGAAGATTTTGATGCGACAAGTTGGGTGAAGAACGGTGGCCATTACGAGTGTTTCACATTCAAGCGCCTCTTCTTGGTAGACCTCAAGCTTTTGTATCATTTTCACATACATTGGATGTAATGGATGCCCTCGATTGCATCCTGCCTCTTTCTTCTTTAAATCAGAGATGGTTTGATAGTAGTTTGGCAATACAAAAGCACCTGTAGGACCATTTCCCTCCATCTCCTTGGTCAAACAGTTAAACGGCTATCAAAAAAAATGAGCATTATGTATGAAATATATAAGTGGATCTGTGGAATGAATATATCTTACTTCTAACTCCTGATTCAATTCATTGATCATTATCCATTCCTTGCTGGTAAACTGAATTTCTTTGAAGTAGCCAAACTTCTTGTGATTTTCTTTGCGGCTGGACCAAACAATTTGATCTTGGAATGTACTATACTCATCACGGAGCATTGCATCAATAACCTGAGTTTAACAATATGTCTATCAGTACCATCAAATTATTTGGAGGTGAAGCTTAATAAAATACCTCTCTTGCCCTGTAGGCCTGCTCTTGGCTTTGATATTTGATGTTCCAGCGGATTCCATAACCAGCAATCAGACCATTCACTTTTGTTCCCCCTTTTTGCTTCTGGTAATCCTCCGCACAGCAGTCAAATTCAGCTCTCCATGCACTTGATGAGGTAATCTTTTGTACTACAAAGTCCAGCTATATATCAACAAAATAAGAAGGAAAGATTCAGTAATTGATTGCTAGTAAAATAAAAAAAATATAAAATATCCAACTGACCGCTTTGGTTAACTCATTCAAATAATTAGAATAATTTCTATTTGCAGATGATTTCTGATTATTTTTATTCTTTGAGGTGATTTGATCATAGTCTTTGTATCCAGATTCAGTCCCCTCAACATTGTCTTCATCGTCAGTTTCAAGATCTGGCTCATCCTCATCAACATCCATCTCATCTTCCACCCTGTCTTCAACCAATAATTCTACGGATTGCTCTTCTTCGTCCTCTTCAATTATTGGGTCCATTGTGTCGGAAAAAGGGAAAATTCCAAGGAATGACTTTTTGAGCTTTGGTGGAGGAGGAGCTTCAAGGCCCAATTCTTTCAATCCAGCATTGACAACGAGCGCCATTTTATGACAACAGCACTTGATATGCATTGTCTTGTAGTTCCAATCCAAATACGTGGTTTGGGGAAGGGCAACGAGTTTGGAGTGCATTGTTTTGGCCATTGTGTTGTTATTTGATCCCAAATCAGTTGTCTGGCAAAGCATGTGTTTATAGGACAAAAAATAAATCAGTTTTTGGCAGATTACCAGTGATGAATCAAAGGGTGCTTATCTTATTATGTAAATCATGTTTCTTCAATACATTCACAACAGGTTCAGCCAGCATGCTTCCCTTATGGTGCCAGGCAACTGGCAGGCTGGGCTGGGCAGGGCAGGGTAGGCTGGGTAGGGCAGGGCAGGCTGGGCAGGGTAGGGTGACTTGGACCTTTGGACAGCAGAAACTTGGACTAAACCCTGGATCTCTCCTGCATGTTGTTTAGAATGGAATTTATTTTTAGGAGCCTTGGACTTTGGAATCTATTGGACCCTGGATTCATTCTGAGTTGGAATGTAATCTAATTCTAGGAGGCCATTGGACCTTGGACTTTATTGAACCCTGGATCATTCTAGCATGTTTTTTTTGGATGGATTTATTCTTTAGGAGCTCTTGGATTATGTTGAATATTGGCTTTTCTGGATATCTTGGACAACTATACTCAGGATTCAGTAATATATGTACACTAGGCCTCTGGATTTGGATGAAGACTTCCTTCTTCAGTATGTGGACCTAGGAATTGGCCACCTTGGATGGATCTGGACTTCCCTCTTTGGTTTTGGACTTTTCACCCTTTCCCCCTTACTCTCTGGACTTCTCTCTGGGAAAAAATAGTGGACTCTTATTTTGGATACAGACATCCTTTTGTGGCAGCACCTCTTTTATTTGGACTGGACCTCCTTGGCTTGGATACAGAATTCCTTCTTTGGCTATGGAATTTTCCTTCCCCTACATACCCCCACTCTCAGTTTTCTCCCTAAAATTCTCTTTTCCATCCTCATTATTACTCTGAATCAGGTTCTTCTTTTTTTTCCCTGCCTGGGGACAGACAGCTTAGTTGGGGGAGGATGTGGTAATCCATACCTTTTCACATACAATCATCAACAACCTACATTTCCTCCCACATATACTTCATTATTATTACATAATGAGATTCTACATTCAAAACTACCCCTAGTCACTCAATCAAAGTACCCCTGATTTCCCTTTGGTTCAGAAGATATTAGCATTCTTAGAATATTACCACTTATAACCACATAACTTTACCAATACTACAACCCCATAGGATATTATACAAGGTATTGATTTATAAATATACAGTACATAAATAAAACATAGATATTACATACTTTTCTTTAGTTTATATCTTCTTTGGTATAAAGTTGTACAGGACAGTCATTCATATTACATAGCTACATCTTCTGCCTTTATCATCCTCTTTGGTTACTAGTCACATTACGTTCCTTATATACATAGTTACTAGCTACATTGGCTCATCTTTCTTACACTATCACCACTCTCTTTTGGTTGTATACCTCTGAACACATTTCCCCTTTCTCTTTACTGCCAGGATCAGCCATCTTGTGCCCTTTTGTATAAGTAGAACTCCCCTTAGTTCTATAGAGGAGGCATGCACCCCCCTTTTATTAAAGTACAGTTTACATTTACCTTTACCTTTAAACCTTTTTACATTTACCTTTGCATCAACCTTTATACCAATAAAAATCATAACACATACCCTATACTCTTTCTCAGTGCTTTTCACACTCCTCTCAAGGTCCCTGCCTCAGATTGATTAAACAACCTAAGTTGCCATTAGTAGCAGCAGTCTAAGGATTAGTAGACATATAGCCACACCTCTTTTCTTTCTTTTTCTTAGTCAAACTTTGACTTGCTAGAAGCAGCTTGGATGACGGTTGTCACATCGCTGAAAGATGGCTTGTCCAACGCCTTGAGTTTCTGATTGATGGAGAATTCAAAGGTTTTCAAATCTACTCCCACAGGCCATAAAAGTGGCTTGTAGCAGGAGACCACCAATTTTGTCCGTGGTGATTTTTGCTTGGTTGATCTCTGCCATGACTCGGCTCCATTCAGCCAGTGATACTTTGTTACCTTGTGTCTTGTCAGCAGTAAGTTTCAACAGCTGTTTGGTGAGGTTGAGTTTGTGTCGCCGGTCTGAACGGCTGCATTTTGACTGAAGCAAAACGAATATCGACCAGGGATCTTCTTTGTCTGTACTGTTGATGATGCGGAGTAAGTCGACATTGATTGTAAGTCTGAACAGTTGTGCAATGCTGTCCTGTTCATCTGGTAGTCGATCTAAAATTTTTTTTTCTTCCAACCTGAATTTATTGACTTGGAACACGTGTCGGAGGGTGTGATTTATTTCTTTCTCCCAGATCTGGAAATAGACTCCATCGCAGTCTAATTCAGCGTTCTTTGGGTTCGTTGCTTGGTGAGTTCCAAGTGGGTCCTTGTTGAAACCCCAAATAACAATCTCGGCCCAAGATATCAACAACGTTGACGTTCCTGGATTTGTGGACTGGGGCAGCAGCATCTTCAGCCTATTGATTTTGGCCATCATATTTTTAAAGTCTTCAGCGGTTGGTTCATTCATTTCAATTTTGATTAATGAGTCTAATAATTTTCTGTTGTTATCTCTTTCTATATGTTTTTGTTCAATTTATTTTTTATGTTTTATTCTTTCTTCTTCTATTTCTTTTAAAATTATATCTTTTTCTTTTTTTTCTTGTTCTATTTCTTTTTTTCTTTTTTTTTTTTCTTTTTTTTATGTTTTCTTGTAATAACACTTTGCTTTTTAGTTTGCTGCTGCTTCCAGTACCAGTCATCCGATTCCGTCTTGATTGTGTAAGGAGCGCAAATCCCGATAGTGTTAGCTTTGAGCCAGCTTGTAACCTATAAGATGGGTAAAACTGACAATAAGGTTCACGTCACGGTCAGCACAAGCACACTCGGTATCGGTCCTAATCTTGGTGAAGAGAGAAAAAGGACCGGTGCCGGTGTGAAGGTCTCTAAACTGTCAGCCTGGGTGTGGAACTAACCGTGGTTAATGGTTGTAACTGAGTTAGGTTGATGGTGTAAAGTGGTTTGGGTAATGTTTAAGTCCTGTAAAAAGGTACTTCCTCAATCAGTAAGTCTTGTCTGAGAGGCTTGCTCTAATTGCTCTAATTAGGCGCATCCAAATCAATACAAAGTATTAATAGCCATCCAAGGAGATACTCACTTGGGTTCGTGGTGACTACCTTATTGAAGGTAGGTTGTGGCCAATTCTTGAGGTAATAACAGTATTGAACTATAGATTATCCAGAATTGGGGGATTGTTGGAGAATGGGGAACTAAGCAAGGTAAATAACTCTAAGGTATGTACTGTGCTGTGGTGTTCTAAATATTCTCTGAGGGATAAACAACTGTTTATAGGCTGTTTATATATTGTAAGAGCTCCTCAAGGGGGAACTGTGAGCGCTTCCATGACCTGGGAGGTACTGTGGAACTTCATGGGAAAGACAGATCCTTTTGGGAGGATCTGTTTAATGTTTATGATGTGATTTCTACTAAGGCTGTGTTATGGGACACATCTTTGATCAGTAGTCCTTAGTGGGATTGGATCACATCATGACATTTGTATTAATTGATCTGTTATTAATATTAATAAAGTTATTAACTTATAATGATGTCATTTATTATTGGTCCATCTTATAAGTATTAATTATTATAATATTAATAAGTTCTTTTATTATTTAGATATTAAAGTACATATCTTATACGTGAAAATATTCCAATGTTAAGGAATGTGGGCGTAATCAGAGGGGAAAGAGTGACATCTGTTACTCTGGATATTTCACGTGAAAGGAGGGCAAAGGGCCTACAAGTTATGTATCTTGTATAACAGGAGTACATAGCTTAACCAGAATTATTCATGAGTTATTAATGAATATATTATTAAAGTATTTATATTAATTATTGTAATTCAGGTACTCCAATAATTATAATAGTAATGTAATGAATGTATAATAATAATAAATAAGAATAGTAATTATTATTAGAGATAATAATAATTAATAATAATTGCAGTTACGTGGTACATGTCAGGTACTGTGATATGTACTCAGTGGCTGACATAAACTATATACACATCGCTTTGCCGCAGTAACTATGGTATATGGTTGTAGATGAATAAGATTGATGGAATAATGAACATGGTTTATGGACTTCAACTATGTTTGTCTTTGTGTACGTCCTAAAAACTAACAGTGAGAACTCCGCAACTATGCAGTTTGAGTGCCAAATGAGATAATATTGCAAAATGATATACAGCTGGTCCAATATTACACCTTGCGGTTTTTGTGCTTCATTTTTTTTGCTGCAATTGGTTTTTTCCCCGGCCCCGAATCCGCCCGCTGGCACACCTGGCAGTACACTTGGACTGTGATAGTGTAATCCACTGATTACCGCCATTCGCCTCGGAACACCTCAGAACAAAGTGGAAGAAAAGGTAACTTTTTTTTTTAAAAAAAAAAAAGTGTAATTTGGCCATTGGCATTGCACACTATGAATATCATTTGTTTTGAACTACAATTTTTTTAAGTTTGTAACAATTGTTTTGAGCACTTGGTGTTATGAGGACCTAAGTTTCTGTAAGTACGCGTTAATCTAGACAATTTGATCTACTGTGTAGTGGTGGGGGTGTGATTTTTTTAACCTTCTCAGGTTGGTTTATAAATGGGTAACAGGTATTGAAATTGAAAGAGAGGATTTTTTTGTGTGAAGGGGACAACTAATGAAGGGGGAGGTGTAGTTGTCCTGGGTTGGAAGGGGTAGAGGCCAGGGGTTGGGCTTTCCAGGATTTAAACACCGGACTTGTCACTCTCTCAGGAGTGAGATAATTTGTTGCACAGGGGAGGCCCCAAAAAGTAACATACTGTCTAGTTGGTCACTATTGTTGTGATGAATCACTGGAACAGAACAGTGTGAGATGTATTTGGAAGGATAAGTTCATTTCAATAGAAGAGAAAGAGAAAGTGAAATACATACCTGGAACAGAACAGTGTGAGATGTTTTTGAAAGGATGAAGAAAATAATCCTTCCAATGTTGTTCTGTTCCAGACTATGTAGTGAAATGAAAATACATGACATGTCACAAATTTTGACATAAGAATGGAAAAGAGAAGAGAATGATAGGCTAAAAGACAAAGAAGATGAAGCACTAAGAAAGAGATATGTACATCTCAACAACTATTTCATTTTATAACACTTAATCATTGCCTTTTTCATAGGTCCAATGGTTTTTCAGAAATACTCAGCCAATCTGAAATACTCAGCTGTCCAGTATGCAATTGAAGGTAAAACCCTAAACAATATCAATGAACTATTGGGATCTAAGATAAGCCCAGACTTTCTAAGACAATGGAAATCTCTCTACAAAAGAACCTGGGCAGTTGTGTGTGATCCATCAACTTACACTAACTGGGCACGGCCATTGGCGTTGAATGTGGATCATTGTCAGCCTTAGAGCTAATACAATTATCCTACAAGTCTTCCTTAAGCACAATTTAAGACAAAATCACAATTATGTCTTTTAGATTTTGAACTTTCACTTGTTTTGAATTCAGATTCTGGTTCCTCATCATATTTTACCCCTAGTTACAACTGAGCATTTCCTCCATATCTTACTCCTTCATATAGTTAGTGAATTATTAGTGAATTTATTCTAAAAACTGCTGCGCAGTGTTTCAGATGCAAGCTGACCAGGCATTGATAAACGCACGCCAACAGCGTACACCAACGCCAACCGCACGCCAATTTTTTTTGGCGTGTGGGGCCTACACGCCAATTTTTTTTGGTGTGTAGGGTCTACACGCCAAAAAAATTGGCGTGTGGGAGCGCACGCCAATTTTTTTTGGAGTGTGGGCCCCGCACGCCAAATAAAATTGGCGTGTAGGCCCCGCACGCCAATTGTTTGGCGTCCAGGGGGATATCGCATGTGATACCCCCATACACATAATACATACATGTATTATGTGTATGGGGATCTACACATCCCCTCGCTCACGTAATCAAATTGGAGGGCCAATTCAATTACGTGAGCGAGCCAGCCGGCAAGGTTGTATCACCTCGTCAGCCGGGAGGACTTCTCCGGGCTGACGAGGTGATACAACCTCGTCAGCCAGGAGGAAGTCCCTCCTGGCTGACAAGGTTGTATAACCTTGTTGGCCGGGAGGACTTCCTCCTGGCTGACGAGGTGATACAACCTTGTTGGCCAGGAGGAAGTCCTCCCGGCTGACAAGTTTATACAACCTCATCGGCCAGGAGGGACTGCCTGGCTGACAAGGTTGTATCACCTCGTTGGCCAGGAGGACTTCCTCCTGGCTGACGAGGTTATACAACCTTGTCGGCCAGGAGGGACTTCCTCCTGGCTGACAAGGTTGTATCACCTTGTCAGCCGGGAGGACTTCTCCCGCCTGACGAGGTGATACAACCTTGTCAGCCAGGAGGAAGTCCCTCCTGGCCAACGAGGTTGTATAACCTCGTTGGCCGGGAGGACTTCCTCGCGGCTGGCAAGTTTATACAACCTTGTCAGCCAGGAGGAAGTCCTCCTGGCTGACGAGGTGATACAACCTCTTCGGCCAGGAGGAAGTCCTCCAGGCCAACGAGGTTATACAACCTCGTTGGCCAGGAGGGACTTCCTCCTGGCTGACAAGGTTGTATCACCTTGTTGGCCTGGAGGACTTCCTCCTGGCCGACAAGGGTATACAACCTTGTCGGCCAGGAGGGACTTCCTCCCGGCCGACGAGGTTGTATCACCTTGTCAGCCCGGAGGACTTCTCCCGGCTGAAAAGGTGATACAACCTTGTCAGCCAGGAGGACTTAACCTCGCCAGCCGGGAGGAAGTCCTCCCGGCCGACAAGGTTATACAACCTTGTTGGCCAGGAGGGACTTCCTCCTGGCCGATGAGGTTGTATCACCTTGTCAGCCGGAAGAAGTCCTCCCGGCTGACAAGGTGATACAACCTTGTTGGCCAGGAGGAGTTCCTCCTGGCCGGCCGACGGGCGTTCCCACATGCCAACAATTGGCGTGTGGGAGCCACATGCCAATTGTTTGGCCTGCGCTCCCACACGCCAATTCTTTTGGCGTGTAGACCCTACACGCCAAAAAAAATGGTGTGTAGGCCCCGCAGGGCGTTGATAAATGCATGCCAAGCGCGCAGGCCAACGCCAACCCGCACGCCAATGTTTTTTGGCGTGGGGGGCCAACACACCATTTTTTTTTGGCGTGTAGGGTCTACACGCCAAAAAAAAGGGCGTGTGAGACCCACACGCCAAAAATTGGCGTGTGGTTCCCACACACCATTTTGTTTTGGCGTGTGGGCCCCGCAGGCCAAATAAAATTGGCGTGTGGGCCGCACGCCAATTGTTTGGCGTGCGCTCCCACACGCCAAACAATTGGCGTGTGGGAGCGCACGCCAAACAATTGGCGTGCAGGTCCCACACGCCAATTGTTTGGCGTGCGGGTCCCCCCTTGCTCACATAATCGAATGGGAGGGACCATTCAATTACGTGAGCGGGGCAGCTCCCGGCTGACGAGGTTATACAACCTCGTCAGCCAGGAGGAAGTCCTCCTGGCCGACGAGGTTGTATAACCTTGTCGGCCGGGAGGACTTCCTCCTGGCTGACAAGGTTATACAACCTCGTCGGCCAGGAGGAAGTCCTCCCGGCCGGCAAGGCTATACAACCTCGTCAGCCAGGAGGAAGTCCTCCTGGCTGACAAGGTTGTATAACCTCGTCAGCCGGGAGGACTTCCTCCCGGCTGAGGGAGGACTTCCTCCTGGCCGACGAGGTTGTATAACCTTGTCGGCCAGGAGGAAGTCCTCCCGGCCGACGAGGTTATACAACCTCGTCGGCCAGGAGGACTTCCTCCTGGCTGACGAGGTTGTATAACCTCGTCAGCCGGGAGGGAGTCCTCCCGGCTGACGAGGCTATACAGCCTTGTGCCGGGAGGAAGTCCTCCCGGCTGACGAGGTTGTATAACCTCGTCAGCCGGGAGGGGCCCCGCTCACGTAATTGAATGGTCCCTCCCATTCGATTATGTGAGCGAGGGGGCCCACACGCCAATTTTATTTGGCGTGCGGGGCCCACACGCCAACAAAAAATGGCGTGTGGGAACCACACACCATTTTTGGCGTGTGGGTCTCACACGCCCTTTTTTTTTGGCGTGTAGACCCTAAACGCCAAAAAAAAATGGCGTGTGGGCCCCACACGCCAAAAAAACAATGGCGTGTGGGCCCCGCACGCCAAAAAAAAATGGCGTGTGGGCCCCGCACGCCAAAAAAAATTGGCGTGCGGGTTGGCGTTGGCATGCGCCATTGGTGTGCGTTTATCAACGCCCGGCCCCGCACGCCAAAAAAAATTGGTGTGCGGGTTGGCGTTGGTGTGCGTTTATCAAAGCCCAAGCTGACCACAAGCAAGCACTGATTATGTCAGAAAACTATGAAAATTTTTGAGTCTGAGTATTCTCTACACCCCAGAAGATACACAGACTCCAGAATAACACACAACAACCACAAACTTCAGAACAAAGGACTTTTATCAGTTGACCTCAAGCAACTTCCTTACCAAGGCTTTGGAATATTAAGTAAGGCCCTCACTTGTCTGATTATTTCCCAGTTCTACTGTCATTTAATCAACTAGTGAGTCCATTCTTCTGCTACCTCTTCAACTCTTTCTACCACCCTTTATTCCAAGTCTGTCTGTTCCATCTTATCCTCCTCCTCGCCCCCCCCTTTTTTTTTCTACTACCTCATCAGTTCCCAATTAGTGGCATAAACGCAAAGGATTCAATCCAGCTAGATGAAGCATAAACCAGAACTAAACTGCTTGATCATTCTCAGATCCTTTTGCTTTGTATTTTTGTTGATTTTATCTAGGGACAATCAACCAGGTTTCCATCTAAGAATCCTTGATTCAGTTTCCTTTGACCAGAAAAAGATTGGCTGGCTTCAGTTTCCATTGACCAGGCTCCTTCTCCTAGTTTCAGTTGTGGAAGAAGAGGCTGACCCTCATTAGGCAGCTCCACAGATAATTTAAGATCTTTCTTTTCTTATTGTCTTTTAGTTTACTACTATTTTTCTACTAAGTAATAAATTACTTAGTTCCCCATTCTTGTGTCCTGCAGTCACATAAGAGACACAGGCTCACAATCATACCCATTTCATCAGGGATTTGATCACCAACAAGCCAACAATGTATCTAGATGAGATTTGACAATTATTGTTTGATCAAAACGGGATTCATGTCTCCAAGCAAACCATATCCAACACCCTATGCAATCACTTACACATGTCAAGATTATCACTCAGGACAGTCAATCCTTTGCAAGACGCTGACAAACGGGCAATCTATCTGGCTGGAATTTCTTGTATTCCTGAATAATGCCTGGTATTTACTGGTGAGCACCATTCATGTACAGTTTATCTATCTAATCAATTACTAAAGCATCCTGTTACAGATGAATCCGGGGTATGTATTGAAGCTTTACAATGAAAAAGAGGATGGGCCCATTGGTCACCAAGCACCATGTGTTCTACGGGTGCAAATTACGCACCAATACAATATCATACCAGCAATCTTTCTAAGTGGTTTAGTGGCCCATATGGTCCAGGAGGAATTGGTTGACCAATTTTTGTTTGATTATTTTCTGGAAAAAATCTTGGTATGTTATTTTGATCACTTTCTGTTTCCATTTGATCACATTCTGTTTCCACTGATTGATGGTATCATTATGTGTAATTAGATACCATCAATGAACCCCTTTCCACTGCCTTGAAGTGTCCTTGTCGTGGACAACGCACAAATTCACCACAACAGGTGTGTAGCAAGTATTGTGGAGGATTATTTGCCAGCATACTCACCAGACCATAACCCCATCAAAAACGGGTTTTCACTTTTTAAGGCCCATTTGAAACAATGGCAAGTGCCCCTGACTGGCGTGAAGAGGATTATGAGGTTCTTGATACTTTTATTCCTCTGTTTTTTCACTTCAGACTTGACCAGGAGCCTCTTCTTTGGCTCAGGATCTGGGTTATGATTAATGTTTCTTTCTTTTTGATTGCTTTTTTTCTTCTTCTTTGTATTTGTTCAAAATATTATGGATTATGAATTTGTGTTACTTTCCCTTTTTTTATTGAGCTTTTAATCTTTATTGATATTATATTCCCTTTCATCTGTCTCTCATTCCTCTGATTTTTACCCTTTTGCTTTAACTTTTTTATTGAAATCTCAACCCTTTTTTTTAAGTTTTGAATGAAATATTGAGCCTTTTTATAAGGGATAAAGGCTGGTTTGGCTTTCCATGAGACAAGTATAAGTTTCTTTCTGGTTTGAGTGCTCACTTCTTATTTTGAAATTACCAAATAAAAGCTTGAAACATTTAATTTTGAAACATACTGGAACTTGGGCAGCACAAAATCATGAGACATACAATTAGAAAAAACAGCTGAAAAAATATAACATTCATTTTGTGTGTGACAGTAGAGAAGTGGAGTAGTTATGCGTTTCCTTTGGAAAATCAGGTGAGACGGTGTTTGAATTGCTTCAAGCTGGTAACCAGAGTTCTTAAAATAATCTGTGATTTATTTCTTTATGACTAAGAAGGAACAAGACTGAAACAAGAAAATTGTAAAAATCAATAAATATAAAAAGAGATAGGAGAAAGAGAAGATAACCAACATTGAGTAGATCTGAGTCATATGATATTTAGAGACTAGTGATGATAGAACAATGAGAAGTGACAGAAGGAATGAGATTAAATAAAGGAGTTAGTTTATGAGGCTTTTATAGAGAAGATGACAAAACAGGCAACAAATAATTGCATCAGGAAGCATGAGGACAAGTTGAGTTTTAAGGAATAAGGAAGGGGAATCAAGGTTTTGAGATTGTGATTGAATATGTTGAGATTTAGTTTGATAGGGAAGTGATCTGTGTTAGATTTTATGAGGATTGAAATTGAGGCTGTTGTGAGTTTTGATTGAATTATAAGAGAGAGAAAATGAAGGGACTAATTAAATGTGAAAGAGAGAAACTTGAGACGTGGAGGTAGGGAGCTTGAGGATTCTACTTGTGACTTTCAACAGTTCTTGCCATAAACAGTTTGAGACCGGCTTTCTTGAGATCTTCAACAGTTACCTGGCCAAAGGAGTTGAAATGGCTGATACCAAGTTCATTCAGAGCTACCTTGAATTCATTGCAGTTGGGGTCCATGTGAGAAAATCACAAGTAATTATCCAGGTCAACACTGTCTTCAGAAGGAACAAGTGATGGTGGGACTTTGGAACTATGAAGAGGTTCCTGATTTGATGAGCTTAACAGAAAAGTAGAGGGAAGACCAACAGTGCTAGTACCATGAATGGGCAAAGTGAAAGGAACAGGTGAAAATGATTGGTAGGGCATTGGGTGAATGCCGGGGAGAGGCATTCCAACATATTTTGTGGGAGGAATACATGGTATACCACCCATGGACCATGAATATGGCATCCCCATAGGTTGGCCAAACATCCCCACATTGGTATTGACATGAGTAGTTGGTGGATGATGATCCTGGTGCAATCCTAGTGAGTCCGGATTCTGTTGCGGAGATTTGCTTGGAGTATCAGGTGACCTCCCTTGTCCATATTGTTGCGCTTGAAGCTTGGCTTTGGTGATGAATGCAAATGGCCGAGATTTTGGTGCATTTTGAAGGGTGATATCTTTATTTTTAACCTGGTGTAAGACCCAAGTTAGATGAGGTCCCTACATGGCAGAAAACAAAAAACTTACCATTGATTGAGCCCAGATACTGATCCTTTCAATTGTGAGCAATATGAAGCAGTTGGGATTGTTAGGTTCAACAAACTGGAGGCTTGCTAGTTCCTGTGAGTTTCTCGCATGGCATGTGGTTGCGCAAAGCAATTGGATATTGTCAATGACCATTGCCAAGGAAATTGCACCATTGCTAGGCTCATTATCTGATTTGTTGACTGCACCACTGTGCTTCTTTTTAAGATATTGTAATGCAAGTTATTTCTGGGAGTCCAAAAAATAAATAAGCTTTTCAGCTTATCAATAGCAAGAAATGAATAACCAGGAATGATAAGATAAACTTACCTGAGCAGCCTGTTTGGGGTCCCTTTGAACCAGTGTGACTGTGTGCTTTTGGCCATCAACTGGCTCCTTGCAGATATCAAGGAACTGGTCAAAAAGGTCATCATTTTCCAACATACCCTTTTGATTATCAGCAAAGAACTCTGTCAGCTTGCTACTAGTTCAGAGACAACCTGACTAGAACAAATAAAACAAAAGTAAGTTAAAATGTATTATTACTCACCTAATAAAAGGCAATAAATGAATAATAATAAGATCAAACAACATAGAGATGCAATATGTAAATAATAAATACATTATTAAATAGTAACATAATCTACTATATAACTAAGGGAATAGGCTCCCAAACAAAACCTGTACCAAGTGTACAGGTTCAATTTGTGCAACCTAAAGGGTCGACATCAACCCGTTAGGTTGCATGACATATGAACGGATGCAACCTAACGAGTTGACGTCAATCCATGTCACATCCCCTCCTTGCTGAGAACAGCCATTGACAATGGCTGCTCCCAGCGAAGAGGATTAATCAACAGTGATGTCTGTTCTTTGACAAGAGCAGCCATTGGTTCTGGCTGTCCTCAGTGGATAACAGCCAGCTTCTCTGATGCCTGTTCTCAGCAAAGGACAGAGATTTCTGATCAGTCCTCCAAAGAACAAAAAAAAACATAACAAAAACATAAAAAAAAAAACAATAAAAAAAAAGAGGAGCACACCCAAGTGAAGTTGGGTGATGTGTTTGGTGGTGAATTTTTATGTGGGTTTGTGATTGGGTTCTCTGATGGCTTCTACAAAGAGACTCATAAGAAACAGAGGGTTCAATTGATTGTGAGTGCCTTCTTTGGTGCTGAAATTTGCCATGGTGGGATTGTGAGGAGCCTATCAAATGAGATTTAGAAGAAGGAGGGGGAAGCCCACATGGTCTTTGGATCTGAATTTTGTTCATATGTTGGTGTGATGGGTGGTTATCAGGGTGTGATGGGTAATCATGAGGATGAAAGGGTGATAATAGATTTTGATAAGAATTGGATGGGTGATGTCATGAGGTGATTGTGACTGATGTAATTGATAAATAGTGCTATGAGAGGTGTGAGAAATAGGGAGGTGTGAAGAATGAGACATTGGTTGTTAATTTTGAGATTCATGATGATGGGAAGGGTGATATTGGTGGAGAGTGTTGGGTTGCAGAAGGTGGTGGTGTGATAATTTTCAGCCCGCACACCGATGAAAAAAAAGGTGTGCGGGCTGCACCCCATTTTTTTTAAGGGCATGCGTTGGGTGTGGGCATGCACCAGGGGGCGTGAGTTTATCATCCCCCGCATTGCCCTTGTAATAAATGAATAAATACAATAATAAATATAAAACAATGTATATTTCAATAAAGCGATAAGATAAGTGAAAATTTTATTACATACTATTGAAGAAAGTGTAAAAAAACCTAGGGAACTTCAGCCAAAGTACCCCAGAAAACTGAAAACTGCTAGTAGTAAAACAACCTAAAATAAAATTACTAAGAAGTGCTGAAATAATTATTAGACATTAAAATGTAGAATCAAAAGAATAAATGCATATAAAAAACCACAAAATAATAATTTATTTAAATAAGAACAGTAATATAATATAAATACATTTGACATAAATGATGTAATAAATAGGCAATAAGTGGTTGGATCACTTCTTTTTCTACATTATCATTTCTCATTCCAGTGTAAAGTTTGTTTGGAGTTGATCAATTCCAGCCAAATTCTCACCACCAACAACAGCTTGCATCTACTGAGAGGAAATTAAATTCTAATTTAGAAAGTATAACCACCCAGGGGGTGTCAATTCATCCATTCTGTGGGGTCATAATGACTCCAAGCAAAAATTGAAACTTGTCTTATTACTCAGTGGTCAAAAATTAAAAGGATGAGATAAGCAGGAGATACACAGTAGGATAAGCATGAGATAAAGAATAATATAAGTGTGAGATAAACAGTAATATGATTGGGGGATAAACAGTGAGATATGAATAAGATAAGCATGAGATAAACCAGGAGCACCTTCATGCAGGTGAGACCACTGTTTCTGTGGTGGTAGATAACCCTTTCTCTTGAGATTCTCCATTATCTTTATCCTTGGATTTAAACCACCCCTGCCTTCAGGCCCCAGTGTTTTCAGGTACTGAAATCCTCTGCTTTGCAAGATACCTTTGAGGGATTAAAACCACCCCTGATTTATCAGGCCCCTCATATTTTTAATTATATTCTTCTTATTTAGATCCCATATTCCTCACATCCATTTTGGAATTACCCTTTATGTAAATCATCCCAGAGCTTTCTGCTCTTTATTTTATATTTTGCACCTTGTGTAGCTAGGAGTACTCCTTGGCATCACAGAGGCTGACAGATTCCACAATGTGGGATCACAGTGTGCCAGGTAATTGAACCCTTGTCCTCCTGCTCTTGAGAATTTTTGCTGATTTCTTTCTCATGCAATTGCAATATGATATCAATTGCAAGCATCTTGAATGCTGCAAGGGTACCCTGAGCAGCATTCCAGCTGAATGATAATTTGCCGGGGGTTGATTTGAGCTTTGTAAACTTTTCATCTGGATTGGCCAGCGACTTGCGTTTGTTTGACCCCCAAGTAGTAGTGCATTTTTGTGCAGTGTCTGGAACAAAAAATGACTATTCTAAGTTGATTTTGACATCAACATTTTCTTCATTTTTTTCATCATCTGATACATTTGTTAATCCGGCTAGCATTTCCGATCTTGCTGGCGGATCGACTGGGGGGACAATTGGGACATGTTTCCATGTTGTAGGTTTGCAGCTGGAGTAGCGGTAGACAAATGTCTCATTCTCAAAGGTAGACACCAGAACTTATTGTTGAGACTACCAAGGCAATCAATATCAAGATCCAATGATTCCGGTGAATACGGCAACTTTGCACAAAAAGAAGAAAGAAGGAAAAAAGTATTGGTGTAGGGTGTCGGGAAGACGTAAATAAGTATACAACAAAGGTAATGAAAGCGGTGAACAAAAGCGACGCAAAACGGCGAAAAAGAAATCTTATGGTTGATTGCTGAGGGACAATGAAGAATGATGAGGAATGATGATATGCTGGGGGGATAGTGAAGAATGACGATATGCTTAAGCAAGACTTGCTGTCCATGAATTTTCGGAATAAGACTCTTTCTTATCACTGAAGAAGGGAACACGAACGACTTTTTGATCTAGTTGAGTGTCCAAAATGGTTGAAACGCAAGACGAGATATTGGACGGGGGAGCCCTAGTAATATCTTATCAATCGGTTTTGTGTTTGGAGTCATGTTGTTCGTTCCAGCTCAAATATCTCAGCCAACTGGAATTTGGTGTATGGATGGATGAAGGATGATGGATGGCAATTAGTTTGAAAGATGTGGGCCATTAGGATTTGAGATGGATGATCGCAACCACTTACCGGTTCTTTTCGATAATACCTAGATAGGCACCATTATGATTTTGAACGACGAGATATCGAACCTGAGCGCGATCATATTTCAAGCAGTGATTCATGATTCAGTCCACAATATAGAGATTTCTCGATCAGAAACGAAAGAAAGGTGGAGAGGCACTTACGCCCAAGCGGACAAAAATCTCGTGAATCAGTTCCATCGGAGTTTGGATTGACACCGTGACTGGGGCATGGTCGACGAGGTAACCAAAATCAACAGTGGGCTCGTCGCTGGATGATGACTCGCCGTTGAGATAGGCATCCGGGTCCGCCCCGTCGAAGGTGCAGATTGGGTCGCCTTCGATCGTCGAAAGCGAATGCTCAAGCTCGACCAGGCCAACGTACCCCGAGATTCTTCTATCTCCACTTTCTGAAGTCTCAATTAGTGGAAAGCCACTCCCAAGTTGCTGTGCTTCCAACATATTTCTGATGCTCTGCTTCAGATCGGAAGCTCTTAATTCCTCATTTAAGATGATCACTTCTGCGTTGCGGTCCATAATGTCTTCAGGTTTAGCGTAATGCAAGTATTCTGATTTTGCATCGAGATAAGGCAACTCGGAAAGATTCATGACAAGGTCACTGTGTCGCGCATAGAAGCGTTAGCAATTAGGACTGTTGATGACTACTTGAGGAAATCATGAACTAGCACTCAACTAGATGGATCGATGTTCTATCGCGTCCGCTGTTGTCTTGGCCACTATTACACTGATCGAAATCGGTAGGATGTAGACCAAGGATCCTGTAAGTTCTACCACTTGATACACGATGAATCATTTCAGCGCTGGTACCTTGAATCAAAGTCTGTATAAGTTCTATACCTATAACGGCTAATGATAAGGTAGTCCGAGTCACACCAGCCAACATCGCCGCGGCGCCAACCATGGCCCAAACCCCCGGTATAATACAAGCTTGGCCGAAGGGGCGACTGGGATCACAAATTTGGAAGGCTGAGATTTCAGGGTAAGAATAATAAGCGTATTCGACTAAGTAACCCAGTATTCTACCCAACATTGCACCTATACATAGCGAGGGTACGAATATGCCGGCAGGGCATTTAATCCCAAAGGTGACAGCCGTGATCAAGAATTTTAGTACAACGGCTATGCCAATGTTGAGGATTAGCTGTGCAGTATCCTTTGGATCACTTATGCAGGCCCCAGAAATCGAACTGCTGGTCGAGCGTGATGATTCGTCCAATTCACATTCCGCTAACATCTCGTACACAAGTTCCGTTCCAGGTAATTTCATGTAGCGATTCGAAAAACTGATGAAAGCTGGGGAGTCAGCCAACGTTATTCAAAACGCAGAGCGCAAAAGAGGGGTAGGAGACATTTAAGTACGTACGCCAATAGACAGGTGACAAATGCTACGAGTAAAACTTCTAAGACAGGATGTTGGTGGATAAAAGCTTGCTTTCTGAATGTTTTTGTCCACCAGACATTTAGTTTTGCAAGCCATGCTCCCAAAACCCCAGTAATCAATCCCAATAGGATGAATCCCGCGAGCTCTATAAAGTGCCACTGTTGATCGTATGTTACTTCGAATAGGACTGTTTTGCCAGTTCTGAAAGGATCAAGTACCTAAAAACAAGTTGACTAGACTTGATCAGTAACAATTCCCATAAGTGTTCAATATCCCTAAGGATAAACGTCCCAAAGTAGATGAATTGAAATCAGCCTACCCGAAGAGTCGCTGCCGCAACAATAGCGCACCAACAGCTCCTCCACATTACCCGAGGAGGAAAAAAGTATGATACTTCTTCCAAACTGAATAAAACTCCGCCGATCGGAGCCCCAAACGCCACAGAAACTCCTGCAGCACATGCTGCACTGAGCATTTCCCGCCTCTTACCTTCATTGCGATTGAATTTGGGGAATAACCTGGTGAAGATATTTCCAATGCAACAGGCAATGTGCACCAATGGACCCTCTTTCCCGAGTGTGAGTCCAGATCCAACTGAGAGTGATAGGCCCACTGCCTTTGTTAACATGGTCGATAGTCCGAGATAACCTCGAATGACAAACCTGAAATGAGTGATAACTGATCAATTTTTTATTTTTACTAAAAAAGGGTGATCAATTCAAAATGCTCCAGCCAGGCACTTACCCACTGAGAATACATTTCACCTCTGGAATTCCCGAACCAGCCGCAAAGTAGGAAATCTTGGGTGGAACTTTGGTGGATGAGGATTGGGTAGGTGAAAACTTCCGATCGGTTGGACGTGAGGCAAAGTAAGATGAGCCAGTAGCGTCGGGCACATGACTAGGCTCGTCCAGATTGTTTTGGATTGTTGAAGATGAACTATTATAATCTGACTGAGCGTAGGTCGAGGTGTGGATCTGAGTTGATCTAGAAAGATACACGGTCAAGAGGGATGAGAGGCCAGCAAGCAATAGAGAGAAAAACATGTAAACAAGATATTCGATCCATATCGATTGAGAGCTATGGGGTAGTATTAGATCGGTCCAAGGATGCCAATCTGGACAAGATTCACCTAGCGAGTCAAGTGATGAAGGAGGCTTGAAAGACCATTGTGAGATAAAAGACCCAGATGAAAAAGCTGGTGAACGATAATTGCGGCGGGTGGCGTTAAAATTAAAAGAGTGGTCGACAGCTGACTGACTGAGCTGTGGTAAAGTTGGGCTCAAGAATGGAAAGAGGTTGAACCGATCGAATACGGAGGATATGAATTGACCCATGGAACCGAGAGTGCTTGACCTGGCATACGAGGTAGGTGAGTCGCAACAAAATCTTTTCGGTGTTCGCCATCCATTAGCGCAATAGCCTAGAGAGTGTAGAAAGTGCGAGTCAACAATATGCCCAATGGTCATCGGATGTTTGGGCATCTACTGATGATTTCTTCGCGTATATCTAGCCTTCCTTGAATTGAACGCCGCAGGGATGATCAGTTGATCTTTTCTGGATTGAATAGTCTAGGTTGGCATCAGACGTTCATTGAATACGTCAAGTTCTTTGATCTTTACGCGTGAGCTCGTCCCTATTGTGGATTTGACTTGTGACGATCAATGCCGCGAGCGGAGATTTCCATACTCCCCAAGCGTGTGTTCGTTGATAACTGGAAGAGGATGGGAAAAGATGAAACATTTTTAGAGGGAGACAGACCTTCTTTAAGTTCAAATACCCACATTTCCGTTGAAACGATCTGGTCGGCAACGAAAGCGGTGCAGATTCCCACAAGAGTGACCAAGACCCACGCCTGACTCTTATCCCAAGTTCTGGAAAAGGTACCGAACCAGCCGCTAAGCTGAGCGAGTTTCTTACGCCGGATAGATTCCTTGATCAATTCGTGGAGCCAGTCAATTGTACAGTAGGACTCGTACCAGACCCGGATCCCGTTTCCAGACTGACGGACGAGCTCCTCCTGGAACTCGTCGTCATAGTTCTTCTTCCAGCGTCGAGGCTTCGAGCGCCGCTCAGTTTCGGTGAAGGCCGAGTTGCCCGACAGGTACGATCCCCTTCTGGAATGACCGGGATGAGGGGTGGATGGGGCCGATGGCGAGTGAGTTGGGATCCAGTCGGCCATCTTTAACGAGCCCATCAAGTGGCCTTGAGAGAGACGGTGGTTGGAGCGAGAGGTATTGAGGTGCCGGTTCAAGTCATCTGACGACTCTGGCTCGAGCTCCTGATCGAGGGCGGTGTGGTACGAACAGGGTAATAAAGAGCCATGCTTGGAGATTGGACGCGAGTCGGACAATGATGATGGGACTAGGCTGGAGCGTTCGTCGAGTTGCCGGTTCTTGAGCTTATCCGATCCCAAGGAAGCAGGGATTTCCAGAAAGGAGACGTTGGATGAATTGTAGCGTTGATGGGGCGGACGAGCTGGTGGGCGGGCTGAGTCATTGAATGAACCATATTGATTGAACTGATGTTCACTTTCTTGAGGTGACATCCTTCCTGTATGTAATGCAACGTGAGCGGCCCTGATGACGGGAGATGGAATTCTGAAGGACAGCTGACGATAGGGGTGATGGAATACTTACTACTTGGAGCTGAGGATGAGGGTGAACGATGAAAAAGGTGGATGTGCGATGATACGGAAGGCCAGATGGAATTATAGAGATGTGGTGGGGTGCGATGGTTTCAGGTAGACGACGAAAGGTACTGAGTTACGTAGAATCTGTGGATGACCCAGTGGGTCTTGAGAAACGCAGTCAGTTGGTCAACTTCGGGTGGTGATAGATAACTCTGCATAGATACATACCTGATGTGACCTGCTGACCTCAACGGTGTGTATCGAAGCGGAGATCGTGAAGTATTAATGTACTTCTCTCTGACCAGGAGTAGTCGCTATATTTGGATCCTCCGGTAGTCGATTGAGTTGACAAACTTGTCGAGGTTGCCAATAAATTCCAGGACGAAGTTGCAGAGGGAGTGGATAGCTGATGAGAGCTTTGAACTTTTTTAGTCAACAACTTCCTGAGTTCGGAGCTGGGAACTGATCAGTGTATGCGGACTACAGCAGTCTTCAGAGGTGCAAATTATTAGTAGGAAGCTGGTAACATCAAGTCAAACTAATCTTATCAAACAGACAACCATTACAGCAACCACACGAAAGGTTTACATATATAGTTCTCAATGAGCCACAAGTTTAGATACTGCAAACATCTTATAGAAATTTTTTAAAAAAACACATATTTATTTAAATTCAAGGAAATGATCCTCAAAAGCCTATTTACAACAGCATAAAGAATAAACTCTCTTATAAACCCATCTCTCTATCTTCAGTGCGTGCAGACAAGCGGAAAGAGAAATCTAGACAACAAGGAGAACTGTGAAGGGCATCACCAGGAAGGCAAAAGCAATTGGAATGGTCCACATGCCAAGTAAAGTTGTTGCTGGGAATCCAGTTAGTCATCTACTAACCATTGCTCAACCCACAGAGGAAACCAAAGATCACCAGAACCAACCAGGAAGAAGGACACTTGGAGTCTCTTGTCAAGGACTCAAGGCAGAATGTACCATTTCTGTTGCAGAGTTTGTCCTTGTTTCCACATTGCTAGGAAGCAAGTAAAGGTCCGCTGGTGGCAATGTTGTGCCACCAGCTACATATGTTGGTTCCCTACACACCAATGCAATATTGACCAGTGGTTGAGTAGTTGGTAAAACAGGGGATACTAAATTGTCAGCACCATCTTTGAAATGGGGCATGTTGATTCAAACTTGCTGGTTTCAATGCAATACTGGGACAGTGTCAGCCACAGAGCACATATCACAGTACCTGACATGTACCAAGTAACTGCAAAAGTATTATTAATGTTTATTATCTACTATAAAACTAAAAAAAAATAGGCTCCTGGAGCCAAACAAACCATGCAAGGTTTGTACCGTATCAATACATGCAACCTAACGGGTCGATGTCGGCCCGTTAGGTTGCACAACACGGTTCACGGATCTCGGTGTCAATCCGTGTCTTTCTACAAGTCCCTCCCCCCAAAATTGGGGGCTATGTACTTGTTATTGATAATAATTAAAACCCCATTTGGCTGCCATTATGTTATATCATATCATATGATGTGGCAAGCTTATGTAATGAGACAAAATTATTTTATTATTATTATTAATATCAACATAACTCGAGTGTTTGGCTAGCACTCTAGTCATACAAATCCTACATAACCGGCACTTAATGACTGTTTAGAATTGTGAACATAACATGTCTGGTCTTATTCCTCATCTTGACAATGACCATCAGGCCAACTCACCCCACAGCCATAGCCCAGACTCCATCAACTCCAGAAACAACTCATCTTATTCAGCTTCAAGCCAGTCAACACTTTCCTCAGGTTCCAATCAATTGCCTAGTCAAGATTCTGGCATGCGTCTCCTCCTGAACTTTGTTGCTCTCATCACCATATATCATTTGCTGCATACCAACAAGACTCCTTATAACACATCAATCCTAACAGGTTAGCGTTACATGGCTGAACTCCTTAATGGGAATGATCAGAGGTTTGTAGATATTATGCAAATGAAGAAGAATATTTTTGCCAATCTTTGCAAGCAAATAATTTCTACCAATATTGAACCGGCCTCAAAACTGTTAAGTTTGGAGGAGCAGGTGGCCATATTCTTGGGCGTTGATAAACGCACGCCAACGCCAACCCGCACACCAATTTTTTTTGGCGTGCGGGGCCTACACGCCTTTGGCTTGTAGGGTCTACACGCCAATTTTTTTTGGCTTGTATACACCAAAATAAATTGGCGTGTGAGACCCGCACACCAAATAAAATTGGCGTGTGGGCCCCGCACGCCAATTGTTTGGCGTGCGGGTCCCCCTTCGCTCACATAATCGAATGGGAGGGCACGTACGATGTTTGGCGTGCGGGTCCCCCCTCGCTCACATAATCGAATGGGAGGGCCCATTTGATTACGTGAGCGAGCCCCCTCCAGGCTGACGAGGTTATACAACCTCGTCAGCCAGGAGGACTTCCTCCCGGCTGACGAAGTTATACAACCTCGTCAGCCAGGAGGAAGTCCTCCTGGCCGACGAGGTTGTATAGCCTCGTCGGCCAGGAGGACTTCCTCCTGGCCAACAAGGTTGTATAACCTTGTCGGCCAAGAGGAAGTCCTCCCGGCCAACAAGGCTATACAACCTCGTCGGCCAGGAGGACTTCCTCCTGGCTGACGAGGTTGTATAACCTTGTCAGCCGGGAGGAAGTCCTCCCGGCTGACGTGGTTATACAACCTCGTCAGCCAGGAGGACTTCCTCCTGGCCGACAAGGTTGTATAGCCTCGCCGGCCGGGAGGACTTCCTCCTGGCTGACGAGGTTGTATAGCCTCGTCGGCCGGGAGGACTTCCTCTTGGCCGACGAGGTTATACAACAAGTCCTCCCGGCTGACAAGGCTATACAACCTTGTCGGCCAGGAGGACTTCCTCCTGGCTGACGAGGTTGTATAACCTCGTCAGCCGGAAGGAAGTCCTCCCGGCTGACAAGGTTATACAACCTCGTCAGCCAGGAGGACTTCCTCCTGGCCGACGAGGTTGTATAGCCTCGCCGGCCGGGAGGACTTCCTCCTGGCCAACGAGATTATACAACCTCGTCGGCCAGGAGGACTTCCTCCTGGCTGACGAGGTTATACAGCCTTGTGGAGGGAGGAAGCTCGCTCACGTAATTCGAATGGGCCCTCCCATTCGATTATGTGAGCGAGGGGGGACCCGCACGCCAAACAATTGGCGTGCGGGGCCCACACACCAATTTTATTTGGCGTGCGGGGCCCACACGCCAAAAAAAAATGGCGTGTGGGTCTCACACGCCCTTTTTTTTTGGCGCGTAGACCCTACACACCAAAAAGAAATGGTGTGCGGGTTGGCCTTGGCGTGCGTTTATCAACGCCCCATATTCTTGTACATCGTTGGGCATTGCGCTAGCAACCGTCAAACCCAAGATAGGTTTCAGCATAGTGGTGAGACTGTCTCAAGGTTCGCTTTTTTTCATTACTTCATCAAAAATCATCTGACTGATTGATTTGAAGCAGGTTATTCCATTATGTGATGAAATGTCTGCTGCATTTGAGTGCTAAATATATCAAGGAACCACCAATTGACATCATCCATCCAACTATATCCGGGAACCAAAAATTTATGACGTTCTTTGGGGACTGTATTGGAGCCCTTGATGGAGTGCATATACCCGCCCATGTATTGTCAATGATGAATCCAGTTGCTTACCGCAATCAGAAAGGATTCCTCTCTCAAAATGTACTTGGTGTATGCAATTTTGATCTCTCCTTCACTTACCTTTGCATTGGTTGGGAAGGATCAGCACACAATGCTTGAGTCTTGGCTTCAGCAAAGGCTGATGACTTCAAAATACCACCCAATCACTTCTACTTAGCTGATGCCGGTTATGGGCTTGCAAGGGGCTTACTGGTACCTTACCGTGGAATTCAATATCATCTACATGAACAATACTCAGCAGCAAATAGGTGGGTCTTATGATTATGTCAGAAAAAGTCCTACATGTAGTGACTGTCATCAATTTTAATCATCAGGCCTGAAAATTGGGAGGAACTGTTCAACCTCCACCATGCCATGTTGGGGAATGCAATTGAGAGAATCTTTGGAATATTCAAACATTGATTTCCAATTCTCACAAAGCTGCTTGCATACAGCATACCTATCCAAGGGCAATTGGTGATCTGCTTAGCTGTTATTCACAACATCATTGTGATTGGAGGACCATCACATGAAGACAACTTCCCTATGAACAAAAGCGAGTCCAGATTGCAGAACACCAGCAATGTGGAAAACAATGTTGATCCTGAATCAGAAGACCGCAAGGAACACCTTGCTTGGAGAGATGATATTGCTGAGAAGATGTGGAGAGACTATGTAGCATAAAATGCAGTACATGGGAGGGAAGTGTTCCACCATCCTAGGGTGTCAGGGATAAGTTGGCAGGGAAGGGGCAGAGGTCGTTGGCCAGGCTCAAGGCGGGGACAGAGGCAAGGAAGAGATTCTTCCTAGCTTTATTTAACTCAAGTTAGAGTACTTGTGTGATTTTTGTTTGTTTCATGGCAAAGTAACAAATAAAATAAAAGAGACAAATAAAATAAAAGAGAACTTAATCATGTAAGAGAGTAAGAAAATGAGAGAAGAAATGATGTTGAGTCACACTTGAATCTTGTCTAACTTCATTTGGAGCCATTGGATTCGGATCTCCTTTCTTTGGATTGACATATATAATGCTGCCCAATTCTCTGAATAGAAGACACTGATCACCAATAATCACTGGAGATTGTCAAAATCATCCAAATTGTTTTCCTGGAAGAAATGCATTGCTTGGGAGCCATGGGTCTGCCTTGAGCCTGCTTGGTTCAAGCTAATTAAATCATTCAATGCCCCTGCAATTTGGGCGCCAGTTAACATACAACCTGCTGATTGATGGACATGAGGTCAAAAACCCTTGGATTTAGAGGTCTCGCCAGAATGGCCTCCAGCTGATTTTGTTGGTTGACATTTGGAGGTGGAAGATGTATTGCCACTCAATTGTAAATCAGCTGTGTTTTGGGATTGAACTGAGAGAGATGAAATTTGGTTGGCCCCTACTTGCCACAACTCTTTCAAATATCTCCACCAGAAATTTCCACTCGGGGAATGGTTTCCCTTTGAGTTTCCTTGCTCGCGGATGAGACTGCATGGAAATTTCAGCCGAGATTAGCTAACAAAAGAAATAGTAACAATATGCCAAGTACACTGACCATAAGGTAACTGGCCCACACTTGTTCTGGGGATGTAACCTCTGATGTCTTGTCATTCCACCCAAAACCACCCTGGTTTTTCAATTCAAGGAATACATCATAGTCTTTTTTGAAACCCTGCACAAGTAAAGGACCAATTAGCAAATTAGCCATTGAACTCACAAATGATTCAAAATATGACCAACCTGGTTGTATTTTGATTTGACTTTTTTCATCCAAATCCACACCGGTGAATTTGGATTGTAGAGCTGCAGCAATTGCTCTATGTGTCTTGGGTTTAAAGCCGTTATCTGATTGTTTCCCATTGCGCACCGCCTGGAAGTAGAGCTCCAACGCAGCTGACTCCATCTCCAAGTTCCAAAAAAGCTTGAATGATTTGCAACCGCTAGCCAAATGTCTCTGGGAAGGATAATCCAACCGTTCTTCATTCATCTCAATGTTGGATTGGGTGTGACATTGGCTTAAAGGAGTAACAGGAGATGATTGCATTTTCAGTGAGGTTCTGAGTTGTTGAGGAGTGATCAGTTGAGGAGTGATTGGTTGAGGAGTCTAGCTGGCCGGGATGTATGGATGGAGGAAGTATGTAACCTCAAGCTGTGTTGATATGATTCCAAATATTACCCCAGGGGTACTATATGGGAATTGGAAGGGGTGATGACAAGTGATGAAAAAAGCTGTCATGAAGTTTATAATTTCTGCATGTTGCCAAACACGCAAGTGATAACATATGGGCCTCTGTGAGGCCTGGTTATACAAAAGCGGCTCATATTACATAACATAATGGCAGTCAAACGGGGCCTAATATTCATTATTTATCCTTATTATTATTATTATTATTATTATTATTATTATTATTAGGGGGTATCAAATATGACCAAATCCACAATTGAAACCAGTGGATTAAGTTTTATAAAATTTCACTTTTGAGAATTTTGAATTCATTTTGTATTAATATCCATTGTTTTTAAAATGGTGGATTTTCAAAACCAGTTGATTAGATTAATGGTGGATTTGGTCATATTTGATACCCCCTATTATTATTATTATTATTATTATTATTATTATTATTATTATTATTATATTATTATTATTATTATTATTATTATTATTATTATATATGATTATTCTTATTATTATGGAAAAACCTAATTGATTATTATTATTATGGTCATTATTATTATTATTATTATTATTATTATTATTATTATTATTATTATTATTATTATTATTATTATTATTATTATTATTATTATTATTATTATTAGGAGGTATCAAATATGACCAAATACACGATTATCTAATCAACAGGTTTCACCAAATCCTCAATTATGAAACCAGTGGATAAAAATTCCAAATAATGCCATTATTTGCACTAGACGTGTCAAGTATCAACAACAAAAACCCCAATATAATTACAAAAACCACAATCCTCCACATTTCAACCAATCACAACTCAAGATCCAAACTTGCAATATACAACCCCAATACAATCAATAATCCTCCATGATTCAACCCCAACCAACAATAAATTGTTGCCAATACAACTCCACCCAATCACAAACCCCAACTTGTTCTTCAGTTTTCCTAAAAATTTGGTAAGTTTAGTTAATTATGAACTTGCTCTGAGAAAAAATGTTAATCCATCATTCCCTGATACCAGAATGATGCTTATCAAAAAAACAAATAAATTCACCACCGGAAAAGGAAAAGTGATACCAAAGAAGTCAGCAAGCAGGAAGAAACCCATCAAGAAGCTAGCACAACAAGTCTCTGACAATGATAAAACCGCAAAAACTTCTGCTCACCTAAAGAAGGACAACTTCCTCATAATCATTGACTGGCTCAAAATCCAAAAGAATTGTGATTTTTGCTTTGGAACTGGTAAGGCACCGGCGGTTGGAAGGCCAGCCAAAGGGAAGATTAACGGATTCGAGCTTATGGCAAATAATCTGAGAAACCAATCCCCTTCACAAATCAATCTAACCCCCAGGCACATGAAAGATTGTTTTAACAGCTACAAGGACAAGTACAAGAAAACACATACACAATCCCTCTCCACTGGCTTTGGACTCACCAATGAAGACCAATCAGCAGGAATTATTACCATTGACAAGAAGCTTGACAAAATGTGTCCACATTTCCATGCTAGGCATCAGCTGATGGGGAAGGAAACCGTTTGTGACACCGTTGTACAAAGTCAATGCTCAAAACGGTGATGAGAGCTCTGACTCTTCTGGTCCCAAGGACAACAAGTTGGACAAAAATGTTGAGAAAGATGACTCAGATAATTTATCTGTGGATTCCAATAACTCTAGGGCTCCACTTGTAAGATTGATCAGTTGTTTCATGGAATTTTTTGATCATTGCTAATATATTCAATAGGGCGTTAATAAAAAAAACCTGGTTTTTCCGCGTTTACACCCGGTTTTCTGCGCAGCTGCGGCTGCGCAGTGCACCCAGTTTTTTTTAATTTTTAATTTTTATGCAAATAGCATATGGAGGGCGGCATTTGATGCGCGTAATCATCCTCATTCCATATTTTATTTAAAACAAATAAAATAAATAAATAGAACAAGGAAAATAAACACAATAATATAATATAAAATGATATAAAATGATATAAAATTAAATAAATAGAATAAATGAAATGAATAAAATAAATAAATAAATTAAAACCAAGAGACATAATTGCAAGTTAATGATTTATGAATAACGCAACCTCCCCAATCATCCTCATTCAATATTTCATTTAAAACAAATAAAATAAATAAGTAAAACAAGTAAAATAAACAAAATAAAATAATACAAAATAAAATAAAATAAAACAAAATAAATGGAATAAATGAAATGAATAAAATAAACAAATAAATTAAAAGCAAGAGACATAATTTCAAGTTAATAATTTATGAATAAATGATAAATGTAATAAAGTTAATAATTTATGAATAAATAATAAATGTAATAAACAACATGTAACACTGCAAAGCATCATGCAATGTACCATACCTCTGTGTATCATTGTATTTCCATTTCTTTGTCATGAAATCTGATAAGAAGTTAATTTTATAATCAGTGTTTTTTCCAAATGAATTCTTCAGCCTCTAAAGTGTATGAATCCATTTAAAAACTCCCTGAATATCTTGAAAGACAGACGTGAAGGTCTTTGGAAATAAATTGAGTCCAAAAATCATAAAAATCCAACCAGTGATTTAAAAAAAAACTGTTAGTCACATTAAATTCTACACCCCTTGAAGTGCTTTAAAAAAGTTTAAAATGTTGAGAAATCCTGGAAATTAAGCTGTGAGGATTTTTTATGAAAAAACCGGGTGGATTGGCCACAAAAAATAGAAGACATAGTTTCTTTGCAAAATAAAAATTACCATAAAATCTTAAACCCCTGTAAGTATAATAAATAAATTTAAAACTTTGAAAAATAATGAAAATCCACCCGCAAAAAATTAAATCAAAAAAAAACCGGGTGGATTGGCCAAAAAAAATAGAAGACATAGTTTTTTTGCAAGATAAAAATTACCATAAAATTTTACACTCCTGGAAGTATATTTAGCAATTTTAAAATTTTGAAAAAAACTTAAAAATCTGCCCGCAAAAAATTAAATAAAAAAACCAGGTGTAAATGCGGAAAACCGGGTGTACTGCGCAGCAATTTGGACGTTGCCGCTGCGTAAAACCGGGTGTAAACGCGGAAAAACCGGGTTTTTTTATTAATGCCCTATTCAATATTGTTTATACATGATGACTTAGTCAGCAATCTTGGAACCTTTAGAAACAAATGAAAATAGGCCTGAAGGTGGCAGGGACGGTGAAGAGGTGTGTTGGAATTTCTTTTTATTACTTATGCAATTTCTTCTTCAAACGATTGACCTTGCCACTAAATAATTTAGGAAAGAGTTGGACCTGCAAGTGTTTGTAACAATCCGTCAGATGAAAATGAAGTGGCAATCCTGGTTTGTTATTGGATCAATTATTCACTTTTATTTGATTGATTAGCTAAAGCCGCACTTCTTCCCATGTTGGACATTAGCAAGGACAGGAAGCAAGTGTTTGTCCTAGTGGAAAGGCTAAATCATCTAAGTGCTATTGAAGGGCTGTGGATTCCCTCACTGCCAAAGAAAGGGCCCTTGACACAAGTGATTCAGAGGATTACTGTCCATCTGATGCTCAAGAAGATACTCAGTCACCCTGTAAGAAGAAGAAAAACAAATCATGCACCACTTTGACACCTAACAACGCTGCATTGGATTCTCCTGCAAATTCAAATAAAATGTTGCCAACTCAAACACCCAAGGACAAGCGAAGGGCATCCAACAGTGACAATATCTGTGAAATGCCGAGAGGCGGCTGTGAGCAACGGGACCGTATACTGGGACCGTATGAGAAGCTGTTGAGATTTCAGTCAAACTGGATCAATGTTGAAGTATCCACACTGGAGAATTGCCAGTACTTCAATTCTACCTCTTCTTAGTCTGCTCAGGACGAACTCCATCTCCAACTTTCCACTCTCTTCAACATCCTCGATTCCTCAAGATCTCCATCTTCAGATTCACAATCAACCGTCGACGCTCAAGATCTCAATCTTCAACAACAAAATCATTGGTAGAATCTGTAAAGTTCAACTCACTTTTGATGGCAACTGAAACATAACACTCACTCCTTCCGTCTGATTCCTTTTTAAACTAAAAGCTGATTCTCCAACTTCAAGATATTATCTTGCTCCTTAGTATTATCTCCCATCACAACTGTTTATTGTTTGTAATTGTCTCTCTCTCTTCTCTCCTTTCCTCTCCAGTCTCCTTCTCTCTCTAACTGTGCTTGTTGATGAATTAACCTCCCTCTTATCTTCACCCACTATCTCAGGTTGTCTTACTTCTCGTCTTCTTCTTTATAAGTCCTCCACTCTACATCCTCCTTGTTCCATTTGCTTTTGGTAAATTTCTCTCTTCTAAAAAATCATTTCTTCTTCTCTTTATCTCTTCATGTCATTGACCTTATTTTTTCTATTTTAGTCTGGTTTCTTTTTGCAATCATAATCTCAAAAGTTGTTCAGAAGCGAACAGAAATATATGCACCTGTGAAATGCCGAGAGGCGGCTGTGAGCAACGGGACCGCATACTGGGACCGTATGAGAAGCAAACAGAAATATATGCACCTATGAGAGGTGCGGCAAGAGTGACAACAGGAGTGTGTAAGGAAAAAGAGAAAGGAAATACAGGATTCTAGGGAGCTAGACTATATACAAGGTCCAAACCTAAGTGATACATAGGAAGCTAACTGGGCCGCAGTATTTCCACCTTACACCGCCGTTGACACACTTGATGTGTGACTGGTTGCTTCATCTCAACAATATCAATCCTAAGAGCTGATCAACCTCAGCCAACACCCCCAATCCTTTTTCTCAATATGAAGAGTATGCATTGAAGAGGGATGCAGGCCAGTTTGAGATGTAATCCTTGTTCCAATTTTATTTAACTGACATGCTTCTTCAACTTAATTCTTTATTAGGAAAGCCACAAGTGGCTTGAGACAGCCTCAGTTTTGAGATGTTGAAGTTTGAAAGACAGGTCAAAAACAATAATTGGGGGGTCGAGTTAGAGGAAAAGAAATTCAACCACTCAATTGAACTTGAGGAGAAGAAGTGGGATCATGGAATGAAATTAGAGGAAAAGAAGTGGGAACATGGAATAAAATTAGACAAGAGGAAATTAGACTGGGAAAGGGAGGAGAAGGATAAGGACCAAAGGTTTGAGATGGCCGAGATGGAACGTTTGGCTTGTCAGGAGCACATTGGTAAGAAGTATGACCTGGTGACTCAGTTTGTGGCTCATGGGAAGAGTACAGAAGAGATTGAACGCTTGGCAAATTTATTCAAATAGTCCTCCTTTTTTGGCTTTGTTCACACCCAACAAATCATTTGAAACATTGCAAGTGACACATTAGAAAGAAAATAAAAAAAGCTAACTATCAATTATATTTTAAAGAGTTATTGAAAATAGCATCCATATTTTGGGGGTTGATAAACCCCATGCCCATGGGCACACGCCCACGCCCACGCACGCCCTTAAAAAAAGGCGTGCAGCCCGCACGCCTTTTTTTTTATTGGCGTGCGGGCTGGACCCCCATCCTTGGGGGTGTCGCACGCCTGTAGATGGGCGTGCGAACTGCACGCCCATCTACAGGCGTGCGACACCCCCAAGGATGGGCGTGCAGCCGCACACCCTGCCGGGGAGGACTGCAAGCCCTCAGCCGGAGGGGATCCCCCCGGTCAAGGAGGTTATACAGCCTCCTCGACCGGGAGAAATCCCTCCGGTCGAGGAGGTATACAACCTCCTCAACCGGAGGGATACAACCTCCTCAACCGGAGGGAATCCCTCCGGTTGAGGAGGTTATACAGCCTCCTCAACTGGGAGGGATCCCTCCGGTTGAGGAGGTTGTATGACCTCCTTGACCGGAGGGATCCCCCCCGGTCAAGGAGGTTATACAGCCTCCTTGACCAATCCCCCCCGGTTGAGGAGGTTATACAGCCTCCTCAACCAGGAGGGATCCCTCCGGTCGAGGAGGTATAAAACCTCCTTGACTGGGAGGGATCCCTCTGGTTGAGGAGGTATACAACCTCCTCAATGCTGATGTCATGCGTAAATTCCTGTGTACGCATGACATCAGCATGTGTCAGCCACCAAGATATTACATGTATTATGTAACATGTAATAATGTAACATGTAATACTTGAAACTGCAAACTTGAATAATTATTATTATTCTTTATTTTTATTATTTTTTATAGTCCAAACAAAAGGGAATCTAGACCTTATCATTTTATCAAATGGCACAATAGTCTAACAGTTAGAGACTGGCTCAGTAATAACTGTTATTGACATAAAGACCTGACACCACATGCAAACAGCGGACCATTATGCAAAATGGTCATCCGGGGCATTGAGCTGGGCTTGCGAATTTGGACGCGGGACAGCTGAGGGACAGCTGAGCTCCCGCGCCCAGACAAATGGACAGCTGTCAGATACAATCAGCTGTCATTCCCGATTCAGCACAACTCAACACAATTGCCAACCACAACAAACGTATCCCCAACCCTTGAAACACATCTAACAACTCCCAACTTAGGCTGAACCTTCAAGACCTCCCATCCGCACACAAGCAGCGGACCAAGCCGTTAATGGGGAATGGAGGCATGATGGGTGGGAGGAGATCAAACGGGAAGCTGACCGCGAGCTTCACTCAAGTAACCGGTACGTTCTGTTTCATCCCTTGTTAACCTACTAGTAAAGCCTTCATGTTTATCAGTCTTTCTTTCACGTTAGCGGAAGAGGCGGTTCTAGTCAATCACGCGGTACAGCAGGGCGTTGATAAACGCACGCCAAGCGCGCACGCCAACGCCAACCCGCACGCCAATTTTTTTTGGCGTGCGGGGCCTACACGCCATTTTTTTTTTGGCGTGTAGGGTCTACACGCCAATTTTATTTGGCGTGTGAGACCTGCACGCCAAAAATGGCGTGTGGTTCCCACACGCCATTTTTTTTTGGCGTGTGGGCCCCGCACGCCAAATAAAATTGGCGTGCGGGGCCCACACGCCAATTGTTTGGCGTGCGGGTCCCCCCTCGCTCACATAATCGAGTGGTAGGGACCACTCGATTACGTGAGCGAGGCCGGCTGACGAGGTTATACAACCTCGTCAGCCGGGAGGACTTCCTCCCGGCCGGCGAGGCTATACAACCTCGTCGGCCAGGAGGAAGTCCTCCTGGCTGACGAGGTTGTATAACCTCGTCAGCCGGGAGGACTTCCTCCCGGCTGACGAGGTTATACAACCTCGTCAGCCAGGAGGAAGTCCTCCTGGCCGACGAGGCTGTATAACCTCGTCGGCCGGGAGGACTTCCTCCCGGCCGACGAGGTTATACAACCTCGTCGGCCAGGAGGACTTCCTCCCGGCCGACGAGGTTGTATAACCTCGTCGGCCAGGAGGAAGTCCTCCCGGCCGACGAGGCTATACAACCTCGTCGGCCAGGAGGACTTCCTCCTGGCTGACGAGGTTGTATAACCTCGCCGGCCGGGAGGACTTCCTCCTGGCCGACGAGGTTATACAACCTCGTCGGCCGGGAGGAAGTCCTCCTGGCCGACGAGGTTGTATAACCTCGTCGGCCAGGAGGAAGTCCTCCCGGCCGACGAGGTTATACAGCCTCGTCGGCCAGGAGGAAGTCCTCCTGGCTGACGAGGTTGTATAACCTCGTCGGCCAGGAGGAAGTCCTCCCGGCCAACGAGGCTATACAACCTCGTCGGCCAGGAGGACTTCCTCCTGGCTGACGAGGTTGTATAACCTCGTCAGCCGGGAGGAAGTCCTCCCGGCTGACGAGGTTATACAACCTCGTCAGCCAGGAGGACTTCCTCCTGGCCGACGAGGTTGTATAGCCTCGCCGGCCGGGAGGAAGTCCTCCCGGCTGACGAGGTTGTATAACCTCGTCAGCCGGCCTCGCTCACGTAATCGAGTGGTCCCTACCACTCGATTATGTGAGCGAGGGGGGACCCGCACGCCAAACAATTGGCGTGCGGGGCCCACACGCCAAAAAAAATGGCGTGTGGGAACCACACGCCATTTTTGGCGTGTGGGTCTCACACGCCCTTTTTTTTTTGGCGTGTAAACCCTACACGCCAAAAAAAAATGGTGTGTAGGCCCCGCACGCCAAAAAAAATTGGCGTGCGGGTTGGCGTTGGCGTGCGCCGTTGGCGTGCGTTTATCAACGCCCGGTACAGCAGGGTGGCGCAGCGGGGCTCAATCATCCAGTCAACTTTTTTGACCAACGAACAACCTGACTACAACCTCTGAAAGCGCATCTGCCTGCGGTAAGGGAATTAGTAAATGCACCCGCTATCAAAGTTTCTCTAGATGAGGATCCCTCAAACGTTCAACTATCTCAAGACATTGGTCAATCTCAACTTGGCACTCGTTTCAAGAACGACCTGAATATGAATCCCACCCAACCATTTTCTTGCACTGTCCGGCTATTTGTAAGTTCCAAACCATCTTTTTTTTGTAGCATGCGGAGACGACAAAAATGTTATTAATTGCTGGGCCTATCATCCATTGGTTATCTCAACAGACTGCTGATCCCGTCTTGGCCTCACAAAAAATGCAACATGCAAATTCATCGACAATGTTCATTTCCAAGTCAGCAATCAAAGAGCTAATTGAAGCCTTCACGAAAGCACTAGATATACTGAACGTGAAGCATCTAGTGAAGCCATTGAATCCGCCTACAAATGCCAAAAGTGACAACACTTCGGGCGTGAAGATCACCGTTTCATTTATTGATAACCGGAAACAGAAATTGATGGGCTCATTGAGGATCAAGCCAATAGTTCCGATCAAAGGCGCTCTAAGACACTCTAGTGCTGCGGATGGGATGGATGTCCATGAGGCTGAAATTGAAAACAGGCCAAAATGGGGGGTTGCTTTCAAACAAGGAAAAGGTGACGTCCTACAGTGGAAAAAAAAGTATGAGGAGCTCGTTCGATTGCTTCCTCCTGGCCTTATGGTATCCAGCTCCACTTGATGACAAAATCAATTCCAGATACCTTGTTTTTCATTGGGTTGCGTTGATTTCAGAACACCTAACAAAAAATGAGATTGAGAATTAGATAACATACAGAAAATCTACCATTCCACAACAAAATTGAGAAGGAAGAAATTAGTTATCATGGGTATACCCTTTGGTTAATCTCTCTTTCCCTACTTTTTCTTGTCGGGGGTCAATACAAAATCTTCGAGTTGATTTCATTGGTTCACCATTTGATCTTGAACGCAATGAATAAGCTGATTCCAGCAAGATATGAGACAACCGGGTGGTGCTTTTCCTGTTGAATTCACTAATTGCACTTGACAGCAGGTTGAACAGAAGCAACAAATAAGGGTTGAGGATCAGAGGTCATTCATCCTAGAAACAGAATCATAGAAGAGGTTGAGGGGGATAGGTGGCTGTTGCAATTGTGTTGTTGTAGAGGATTGGCAACTGTTTCAAGTATTATATCGCATGAGGGATAGAGAAATGGACAGCTGTTTGGGCGGAACAGCTGTCCATTTGTCTGGGCGCGGGAGCTCAGCTGTCCCTCAGCTGTCCCGCATCCAAATTTGCAAGCCCAGCTCAATGCCCCGGATGACCATTATGCAAAATGGTCAGCCGTTTGCATGCGGTGTGAGTTCAAGCCACACTCATGACCACATTGAATAAAAAAAAATCATTTATTTAAATCATATCTGTTTTTTACTAAAATTAAGTTATAATTTAATTAATGAAAATCTTTGGAAAATTAATTTTCAAACATGCAATAAATGGATAAAGAACCATTTATTGGCATAGTTTTCTTCTTGAAAATCCTGGAATATCCAAGATTAACCTATAGTAATTTATAGTATAAAACTACACATAAATAAAGGTAAATCTTTATGTAAAGTATATTAATTATGCAGTAATGACTTATAAATTAATTCCCACATGTTTAACTCTCCAGAGCAAGCGCTTTTCCAAGCTCCAACCCCAAAGGAAGTTACATGTACATGTGATTAAAAATTATTTAGTTTAATTAAGAAAAATGAACATTAAATTAAATTAATTAATGTGAAATAAACATGGCCTCATTTTAATTAAAAATGACACCATTCTTCCCTTCTTACCACGAACAGGCTGATCAGAATCACCTGTCAACATTGCCCCAATCCCCACTGTCAATTAAATTGCAGAGGGATTAATACAAATATTTTATTATTTAAGGAGGAGGTTTCTTCACCAAATTGAAGATATCCTCCCCCCATCAATTTTAACCTACACCAGATAACTTATTATAAGCTACAAAGGCGCTCACCTTCTCCTGTAAGTAAGGAGGACTGGCCTTTATTTATATACTATCTAAATTAGTTAAAATTCTTCAAAACAAATCCCCCCCCAATTAATTAAATACCTTTAATTGATTGGAAGAACCGTGTTCCAATCTGGTTAGCCCTTCAGAGGATTTATTCCCACAACTAAAGTTTTGGCAGCAGGGTCATAACCTGTTTTTATTTGATACTTAGTGTTATTATAACACTTAAGTCATTATTCTTATTGGCAAATCAGTTCATTACACTTTATAAGTGTAATATTTTTCTTTTAGTCCTTACTGTACACGCCACAATAAGTGGAGTAGAGTACAGAAAGCTGACAGCATGTATATAGGCTGGGGAGTGCCCCTACCTATATACATAGAATTGGCGTGCAAGCTGCACACCAATTCTATGTATATAGGTAGGGGCACACCCCTCCCTATACACATAGAAAGGGTGTGCGGTTCGCACACCCTTTTCTGAACGGGCGTGCGACCAGATGCCTGCAGTGTTGCACGCCTGTAGATGGGCGTGCAGCCCGCACGCCCATCTACAGGCGTGCTGACGCCCAGGGATGGGAGTGCAGCCCGCACGCCAATACAAAAAAGGCGTCCGGGCAGCATGCCTTTTTTTTTATTGGCGTGCAATGGGGGTGGGAGTGCGCCCATCCGCATGCATTTATCAATGCCCCCATATTTCTAATAGTCCAGTTGCTTTTATTTGGATTATTAATATAGTGACCATCTCTAATAAGCTGAATGGCTTTTGAGTTTTTCTTGGGAAGTTGGCAAGATAACCCCATTCATGTATGTGAAGAGTTGGGAGCAGTTTTTGAGGGAAGAGTCAGGTGAGAATAAGCAGTGGCTTTCCATGCACACTCAACTATACCATCAAATCCTGCAAAGTTGATGCCACAAGAATTGTCTGGAAAGACAAATTCACCTCCAGTGACTTGAAGATTATTCTCAACTAGCTTCCCAGTGTGTTTCTCAATGGGAATCCATAGGAAAAAGCTGAAGGGTGAAGAATTGGTGTCTTGGTGTGGCGTGTTTGCAAACTGGCCAAGGGTAAATGACAGGTGTGAGGTGAATCCTTTGCGGTGGGCTGAATATTGGGGAGCTAGTCCAGGGGCTTTGAGTCGAATGTGTTGTTTCTGGACCTCACGGAATAGGGGTTTGGATACAGAGCGGAAGTACCTGCCAAGAAACTTATTGATTTTTGGAACATCCTTTTGAAGCGCTTCATAACCGTTTTGATCTGTAGCAACTTTGGAAGAAATGCCTGTTATACCAATTTGGGATTGTGCCTTGTAACCTTTTTGCCATCCCAGACTGTACATTTTACCCAAGTATGCTGGTCCGTTGGATTTATTGGAATTTTGGAATTTGGCCTGCTGGATGAGATGTTGGCTGAGATTTTGGTTTGTTCTTTGAGTTACGCATCCATGGTTGAGAATGGTTGGAACTTTACCACAGCAACAACCTTCTTACGAGCTCCATTGGCCCAGCAGATAAAGGACTTGTTGAAGAATTGGATGTTGGCATTTGGATTGGGGATTGAGATGTGGACTGGAATATGGGGCTGGCAAGCAAAATGTACATTGGCCCTTTGACGGCAAAGAGATTGAGTGGCACCTTTGTACTTTTTCCGCTTCATTTGCTGATTACTGAGGTGTGATTGCGGAGCCAGACAAGAACCTTCTGCTTCATTGACCCCTTTGCTTCCACGTATATCTTGTTCTCAATAGTGATCACATTGGCAATAGATTTGACAAATTATGCAAGACTTTGATTCCATCTGAGATATGTTAGGAGGCACGTGGGGATTGGGATTGGAGTGTTGCTTGCATGTAGGTGGGTGAGGAGGACGGCTGAGTTTGACTTTCTTTGAGGAGAAATTGGATGATTCTGAATCATTGTCACTACTTTCATTGTTGGTAGAGGCATTGTCTGAGAAGGTGCTATCTGAATCCAAATTGTAGGTCAAAAAGGAAGGTGACAGCGGCTCCTTGTGGTGAGAATCATCCCCTCCTTGCTCCTCACTAATTTGCTGTGACTGGTCTAGATCAAGAGGAATATCCAATGGTGGGCCCGCTACGCTAACAATAGCTGTAGCTTAGCGTAATGGTAGCTTTTGTCGCTACGCTAACACAAAGTTACTGTTAGCGGTTTTTTTTTTCAGCTAACGCTACAAAAATTTTGTCAAAAAAAAAATAGTGTTAGCGACTTCAAAAAAAAAAAGTTAACGCTACAGGAATTACCTGTTAGCTGATTTGTAGCGGTGTTAGCTGGAACAAACGCTACGCTAACTGTTAGCGTAGCGCTCTTGTCAGCTACGCTAACTGTTAGCGTAGCGCTCTTTTCTGCTACGCTACATGTTAGCGTAGCACCCTGCTCAGCTATGCTAACTGTTAGCATCCTGCCCTGTTGTGGTGAGCTAACTGTTAGCTTAGCACTACACTAACTGTTAGTTTAGTGCTATACTTGCAGGAGTATAGCAATCATGTCTTCTATTGAGGATTTGATGCTATTAAATCAGTATCTCAATGAATCTGATGATTAAAATCAGGATTCCAGAACAATATTGTCCCAAGATCCATCACTTCACATCAAAGGCATTTCAATAAAAATAGATTAGACATCAACATAAGGACATGATCCTAAATTTTGAGGCCAAATGAAGTTTATTTTATAGTTAACAGGGGGGGATGGCCAACTGGACAGCTCAGAAAGCCACAGTGGATTGTGTTTTTTATGAGCCAAAAGCTACATGGAAAAACAATTTGTTTTTGAAAAAAAAAAAAAAAAAGACAAAGAAAAAAAAAAAAAAAAAAAAAAAAAAAAAAAAAAAAAAGAAAAAACTTAGATTAAAAATAGATGAATCAGAAATAAGCTGTTTTGATTGCTGTACTTGCTCAAGTACAGGAGTTAAAGCAGCAGTTTGATTAGTTTACTTGTGCAAGTACAGATTTTTGATTGCTTTACTTGTGCAAGTACAGGAACCTAATTGAGCAGAGTGGACAAGCTTTTACCCAAGACAGGGGAATTTATCACTCCTGCTATATTAAAAGTGAGTGCAAAATACCTAATTGGTGTCAACCTCATCACAAATCCTACTCACCAATGAGGGTGACACTGATGAGGTATGTTGCAGTTACTTATAGTATAGCGGGAGTGATAAATTCCCCTGTCTTGGGTCAAATCTGGTCCACTCTGCTCAATTACGATCCTGTACTTGCACAAGTAAAGCAATCAAAAATCTGTACTTGCACAAGTAAACTAATAAAACTGCTGCTTTAACTCCTGTACTTGAGCAAGTACAGCAATCAAAACAGCTTATTTCTGATTCATCTATTTTTAATCTAAGTTTTTTCTTTTTTTTTTTTTTTTTTTTTTTTTTTTTTTTTTTCTTTGTCTTTTTTTTTTTTTTTTTCAAAAACAAATTGTTTTTCCATGTAGCTTTTGGCTCATAAAAAACACAATCCACTGTGGCTTTCTGAGCTGTCCAGTTGGCCATCCCCCCCTGTTAACTATAAAATAAACTTCATTTGGCCTCAAAATTTAGGATCATGTCCTTGTGTTGATGTCTAATCTATTTTTATTGAAATGCCTTTGATGTGAAGTGATGGATCTCGGGACAATATTGTTCTGGAATCCTGATTTTAATCATCAGAGTCATTGAGATACTGATTTAATAGCATCAAAGCCGCACAATAAGCCATCTTGTGCCATCCTTTTATTTGCCCAACTACCTCACACCAACTATTGGTTGTTATGGTCTGATCTGTGGAGATGAAGGCTCTGGGGTTCTGGGGTTTCTGGGGTTTCGGGATCCTATAATGTAGATTGCAGGATGAGGAAGAGATGTGGATCCTCGTCCTGACAGACTATATAGTGGTCTGTCTGTGATATGTATGTGATAGACTATCTACATGTGGTGCGGGCTTTGGTGCGGGAAGGCCCGCAATACGGCTCATGACATTATCCCCCGTTTAATGCTAAATCCTCCACTCATTCGCCAACCAAGAAAAAAAGAAAAAATTCCACCTCTTGTCAATTTTGTTCCTCACTTCCTTCTCCGCCTCCGCCGATGAGCAGTTCCCGCATTCGGAAATCTTGAATTAAATCCCGCTACCAGTTCCTCGCAATTCTTCAAGTTTTCCGCCGGTTCCCATGAGTTGTCTTCTGTTCCAAATCCCTTCCAGCTGACCAGGTATTGGGTCTTCCCGCGTCGTCTTCTACAGTCCAGTACCTCTTCGACTTCCCACTTGTCCCCGCCATCCGCTGTAATTGGTTTGGGGTCTTCCCTTCGTCGTTCCGCAATTTCGTCGGGTCTGTGTTTGCGGAGTATTGATACGTGAAAAACGGGGTGTACCCCCCGCATGGATATAGGGAGTGTTAGCTTATACACGGATCTTGAGATTCTTTTACAGATAGAGAAAGGTCCCAGCCATCTATGTTCCAATTTTGGGCTGGGGCGGGTCGTTGAAATGTTGCGGCTGTCTAGCCATACTTCGTCCCCTATGTCCCATTCCGGTGTTTCCCTTGTTTTCTTGTCAAATTGGTCCTTCATTGTCTCTTGCGCCTGTTCCAAGCAATACTTGAGTTCATGCTGAACCTCCGCAAGGTGACGGAGTCGGTCTTCCACCGCGGGAATGCATTTTTCTGTAGAGGGTGTTCCGCTATATGCCGGGTTGAATCCGTAGTTGGCTTTGAACGGGGAAACTCCTGTCGAGGTGTGGTCGTTGTTGTTGTAAGCAAATTCGGCCATTGGGAGGAGTGGGGCCCAATCGTTCTGTTGGTAGCAAACAAAGTGCCGCAGGTATTGCTCGACTGCCTTGTTGGCGATTTCGGATTGTCCATCTGTCCTTGGGTGGTACACTGTGGATGGCTGTAGTCTAATCCCCATGCGGGAGCTCAATTCACGTGTGATTTGGGAGATAAAAATACTTCCCCGGTCTGAGATAATTGTCTTGGGGGTTCCATGGAGTTTCCATACGTGTTCTGCCATCAGTTCCGCTAGTTGTTCCGCGTTCATGGTTTTCTTGCATGGGATGAAGTGGGCCATCTTGGTCAGCCGGTCTACTACTGTTAGTATGCTGTCGCTCAAGCGGGATTCAGGGAGATCAGTGATCAAATCATAGCTAATGTCCGTCCACGGGCCTGCGGGGATCGGGAGGGGTTCTAATGTTCCGAACGGCCGTCGAGTGCTAGATTTGACTCTTTGGCATGAATCACATCCGTCTACGTACTGGTTTACAAATCTCTTCATTCCACTCCACACAAAACTTCTCCGTACCAATGCCAACGTGCGGGATCTGCCTGGGTGGCCTGCGGACTTTGTGTCGTGTCGACTTTTGAGGATTGTCGTTCGCAATGCCGAGTCCGCTGGTACCACTATCCGTCCCTTGTCATAGAGTACCCCGTCGGCTTCTGCATACCTGTTGTGGTCCCCTGTTGGTTTCTGTAACAGCTTAATCCAGTCAGCCAATTTTGGGTCATGTGGGGTCAGTTCTCTAATCCTGGCAATGATTTCGGCGTCAGACAACACTAGGTCGTCCGTTCCCGCATCTTCCAAATCAGTCCCCATCACGTCCACCTCAAACCAATGTTCCCCATCATCCATTTGAATTGATTCGTCCATAAACCAGCTGTCCAATTCCGCACATTCCGCAATCTCTTCAAAAGTCCGCTCGGTGATGTTACCTGGCTTTAAAAGCTGACCAAAGGTCAGCTTTTCTCCCGGTGCTGGGGCGAGGTCCGGTCTGCGGGATAGGGCGTCGGGTTTTGTCAATTGACGTCCTGGTCGGAATATGATCTCGAAGTCAAAACATCCCATGGTCTCCGCCCATCTTGCCTGTCTTCTCGTGAGCTGCTTGGTTGTCTTGAAGCTTTCCAAATTACGGTGATCGGTGTATACAATTGCCGTCAAGCGGTGTGGGTTCCCCTCCAAGTATTGCCGCCACTCTTTGAAGGCAGCCACAATAGCCAGTAACTCTTTGTCAAAGATCTCATAGTTGCGTTCCGCCTGTACAAGGGATCGGGACAGGTAAGCTACTGGGTGAAGTTCCTGGTCCTTGGTGCAAACCTGGGACAGTACCGCTCCGAGCGCGAAATCGGAGCAATCACATTCTAGGACAAACGGTTTGTACGGGTCTGCAATTTTCAGGATCGGGGCGGATGTGAAGGCGGTTTTGAGGGATTCAAATGCAGAGTTGCACTTGGCGTCCCACACGAAGGGGGTCTCTACTCTTGTCAGGTTGTGGAGTGGTCTGGTCTTTCCTGAGAAATGGTCGATGAATCGGCGGTAAAAATTAGCAAACCCAATGAATCGTTGAAGTTCGGTGACATTCTTCGGTGCGGGCCAGTCGGTTACTGCTTGCACCTTTGCGGGGTCCATTCTGATCCGGTTGCAAGATATCAATAATCCTAGGAATTCCACTTCCGGCCTTGAAAATTCACACTTTTTGGGTTTCAGCCACAATTGGTGCTTGCTCAATGTGTCCAGAATACTGCCCACCGCTTCCGCATGGTCCGACCCTTTCCGCGTGTAGATCATGATGTCATCTAGGTATGCAGCGGTGTCTTTCCCAATCCGTCCGAGGAGGATGTCTTGCATGAAGTATTGGAAGTATCCTGGCGCTCCCGTGGGACCGAAGGGCATGGTAAGCGGGGCGAATTGACCTGCCCTGCAGATGAAAGCCAGCTTATCTTCGTCGCCTTCCGCAACTCTGAGGTTTCCATATGCGTTGCGGAGGTCAAGCTTTGTGAATGTGTCCGCATCCAAAAGGCTGTCAACTAAGTCCATTTTCAGTGGGAGCGGGTATTTGTTCTTCACCGTTACCGCGTTGAGTCTCCTGTAGTCAAAGCAGGGTCGCAGGTTTCCGTCCTTCTTTCCAGTGAATAGCACTGGTGCCACCCACGGGGATGTGGTCCGTCGAATGGTCCCGCTCGTCAGTCCTTCGGCAATCATAATATCAAGTGCCTGGTTCTCTGCTGGGGATAGCGGGATGATTCTTCCGGCCTGTGGGGTGGCTCCTGGGATCAGATCTACGCGGAAGTCATACTTTGTTCGCGGGGGAAGTCTCATGGCGCTTGATTTCCGGAACATGTCAAGGTGTCGGTGGTAGTACCGCGGTACTAGTTCTTCCGCGGTCCGCTCCGCAGTCGTGGCTTTCCCTTTTGCTGCCAATTGGGCCGATGTCGACCACGATGTTTTGGCCGTGCTGATCACTGCAGGGGTATGTCCTAGGGGGAAAAGAGGCTTGCCAGCTGTTTCGGGATGTAAAAGCGGGGGAGATCTATCAGACTCACATTGCGGGGGTGTTATTGTGCTAACAGCACACACCCCCTCGTCACTAATCCTAGCTTTCCCCATGGGCCTATAGACCGTATGCGGGGATGTTGGCGGAGAGGACGATACTGCCTTGGCAGTAGCAATAATTTCATCGGGTACCTGGTCAGAGTGTCGAGTATTGGGGTTCCTGGCGGGGCTTGCAAATCTATCTACAAGGCGCACAAGCTTGCCAGCTGTCTCGGGCAGTAAAGTATGGGGTGGGGGGTTGTCAAACTCACATTGCGGGGGTGTTATTGTGCTGTAAGCACACACCCCCTCGTCACTAATCCTAGCTTTCCCCATGGGCCTTTCGACCTTCTGCGGGGATGTTGGCGGGTAGGACGATACTGCTGCCGCAGTAGCACAAGTTTGGTTGGATACGGTTTCATCGGGTACGTGGTTGGGGTGTCGGGTTTCGGGATTCCATGTGGGGTTCTGGGGTCTATCTACAGGGTGTACAAGCTTGCCAGCCATTTCGGGAATGATGTGGGGGATAGGGATGTCGAACTCACATTGCGGGGGCGTTATTGTGTTCAAAACACACACCCCCTCGTCAATCTTCCTAGCTTTCCCCGACTCGCCGGTTGGGGTGTTTTTCGGAATAGACGAAACCGCCGAAGCGGCCGCAATGTCCGGGGTCCATAGGGTACGGTTCGTCCAATTGATTTGGTGTCCATATTGGCGGATCCAGGGCATCCCTAGGATCCCATCATACGAGTCTTTCAGCCGTGTAATGATGAATTGGGACGGGCGGGGTTCGTCATTCAACATTAGGTCTATCTCATGGGTTGCTCTGCTTGCGGACCCGTCAAATCCGAAGATGGTTCGCCCCGAGGCCAAAGCGGCCTCGAGGAGTCCCCATTGGGATGCGTACGATTCACTCAGAACGTCGTGGGTTGCTCCGGAGTCTATGAGGAAGGATAGGGGGGGATAGGGGCTTTGGGGTGTGGCTCTGGGAGTTGTGATGGTGCATGAAAGGAAACATCGGGGATCAATTTCATTTACATGTAATGTCTGACTAGCACCAATACTGCATGACAACTCCGCTACGCTCGGGAAGGGCACAACCTTCATTCCCGAGCGTCTCCATTTTTTGACTTATCGGCTCGTCCCTTGTTCACCTTGTCCGTCTGCCCCTCCGTTTTGAGCGCCGCCAATCCATCGGCTAGCTGTCGGATCTGGTCCTCGAGTGCAGAGACTGAGGCGGGTGTCCGTCCTTTCCCTTTCTTGTTTGGACACTCCCGAGAGATATGTCCTCGCGTCCCGCAGCGGAAGCAAAGTCCTTCCCGCATCATGCGGGCCTTTTCGTCCTCGGACAATCGGCCGCTGATCGCAGATGTGTCCATGGCGTCGGGATCTGGCTGGGTCTTCGCAATTCCAGTGGTCGTTTCCACTCCGTGCATCTCCGAATCAAGCTCCATGGCTAGACCCGCTGCCTCATTGACAGTGGTGAAAGTGGTGCGGGCCAGCACTAGTGCCGTTCGAATGTCCCGTTTTAAGCCCTGTCGGTATTGGCTGATGAGGGTCGGGACCTCCCATCCGGTGGCAGTAGCGTGGGTGAGGAATGTGTGGGTGTAGTCGGCCACTGTCCTCGTCTGTCGTAGCGTTCGTAACGCCCGTTCCGCCTTCCCTTTCTTCTCGGAGTCGAAATACATCGTTCCAAAATCCTTCGTCCACCCGTCATACGAGAAGTCCGCTCCTTCCGTGACTAGGTCGATGTACGGGGCGGACCACACGGCGGCGGGTCCAGTAAGGTAGGACGCGGCGAACAACAGCTTTGTCCTGTCGTCAGGGAACATGGCGCTGTTGACCGATGTATAAATCGCCACTTGGCGGGCGAACGTTTCTGCCTTTGTCCCGCGTTCACCATTGAATTTGTCGGGACATGCGATCTTTGGTCCGCGGGTTGGGGTGGAACCGGTTGGTCGGGATGGTTGGTCCCGTTGTGCTTCGGCCGCTCTTCGGCGGGATCGTTCGTTCTCCCTTGCTTGAGTCATCTCCTCAAGCTGTTGTCAGAGTTGCTCTACTTCATCCATCTTTTGGGTGCGGGTGGGGTTGGGATCGTTTGGGTTGTCTGTCTGGTTTTGTTCAGGTGTCTGGGTGTTGGTTTCTTGCCTTTGTCTCCGTAGTGTTAGATCCTGCAATATGTTATGGTCTGATCTGTGGAGATGAAGGCTCTGGGGTTCTGGGGTTTCTGGGGTTTTGGGATCCTATAATGTAGATTGCAGGATGAGGAAGAGATGTGGATCCTCGTCCTGACAGACTATATAGTGGTCTGTCTGTGATATGTACGTGATAGACTATCTACATGTGGTGCGGGCTTTGGTGCGGGCAGGCCCGCAATACGGCTCATGACATTGGTAAAATAAACCAATATGTAATCCACCAAAAAAATTCTTTTCTGATTTTTCACTTTTCTGGATCTAAAAATGTGGTCCTGGTTTGAATTCAAACACAAGAAAGAAGACGGATTTCTCTTCTAAGAGCTCTAATGCAGCAGGAATTTACCTGCTGAAGCCATAAACACAGCTTTTATACAGCAGCCATGTTAACTTGTGAAACTAACAGTTCGCAAGCAAAAAAACCCCGCTATTTGAGCATAGTGTAATGGGAGAAACTTCAGCTAACAGCTAACATCTAGCAAGAAACATATCAGCTAACAGCTAATATTTAGCGGGAAAATATCAGCTAACAGCTAACATTTAGCGTAGCGTAGCAATGATGCCGCTATGCTACTGAGAACTTCAAAATCTGTTAGCGCCAGAAACATTACGCTACTTGTTAGCGTAGCGGTGAATTTTCCCCGCTAACGCTACAAAAAAATGGATGGAAAAATTTGTCGCTACGCTAACTGTTAGTGTAGCGGAGTGAAATATCAGCTAACGCTACAAATTTTCTGGGAAAAAAAAAACCCGCTACGCTAACACTTAGCGGTCAAATAGCGTAGTGTAGCGTAGCGGCCCACTGTTGGAAGAGCACACCTCCAATGGATGTTACAGTTTGTACTTGATCTTTGAACACTCAGTGGCACATCAGCTTGGATTGGGGAGGGGATGGGCCAGGGGGGGTTCAGTTTGGTTGGGTCCAGAGGCCAAAGATTTCTCCCCTTGTTCCTCCTCACTAATGTACCATGACTGTAATTGATCAAGAGGAAGAGCACATCACCAATGTACGTTACAGTTCTCACTTGATTGTTGACCAGTCACTGGCACATTAGATTGGATTGGGGAGGGGATGGGGTCCTAAAGCTGGTTGGTTTCAGATCCATTCCCCAGAAAAAATGAATTGATCAATAATACATTGAGCCTACACATTGCATGGTTTGGGAGATTGGCATGATTAGCTTAAACTGCAAGTTTGGTTAATCAAGCTATTGGTTACTGACATTATTGGCAAAGTTGTGGAATTGAGCCTCCCCCATAGTTAATAAATGAGGATCAACCAATGAGTATCCCAACTCAAATCCAAGAGCTCCAAACTCGGATAAGGACAAATTACAAATTGTGAAGGGGCCAACAGGATTGGATCCCTCGTGATGGAGGTTACTCAATGGGATATAGTTGTTGTTTGTGTTCTTATCGTGCAAGACGGCATGTCTCTGAGAGAAGGTACCACGTTCAACATCTTGACCAGAAACTCTGACGTGATTACCTTGCAATAACAATGAACCAAAGGCCAAGGCTTTGGCTGTCAACCAATTGATTTGGTCACCCTCCGCAATTGTTTTGCCTTGGTTCTTGAGAATCCTCCCAAGGTTCTTATGGAACTCATCGGTGTAGATTTTAAGTGTAGATGGTTGTTTTCCAATCTCTTGGTACATCTTTGGCTGTGTAAAGCTAGGCTGATCAGTCTTGTTGTGCCCGTGGCAACGGTAGCAGACAATGTCAACGACAACATCTTTCTTGGACGCGGCTCTCCAATTGGCAGCAAGCTGACAGACAAAGGTGACAGCCTCGACATCATCACCATTAACGTAGAAGATGGGTGCATCAATTGATTTGGCAATATCTGAGAAGTAAGGGGTCAAACGACCTTGAGGAGGATCAGTGGTAAAACCGATCTGATTGTTGATCACCAAGTGAACAGTGCCACCAGTTCCAAAGTGAGGTAGATCATGGAAGGCCATGGTCTCGTAGACCAAACCTTGACCTGTGAATGCTGCATCACCGTGTAAAAGGATACCCATGCCGTGTTCAGTCAATCCTTTGCCATTGACGTGTTGTAGGGATTTGGTCTTGCCCAGCATAACGGGGTCTTCAGCTTCAAGATGGGAGGAAGTGGTAACTAGAGAAAGTGCTAATTTCTTTCCTGAAGGCGTTGGACAAACATAGTTGGCACCAAGATGATATTTGACATCACCTCTGCTGTCTTCAGGCGCATTGGCGGAGCCGGAAAATTTGTTAAAGATAGCCTCCATGGGCTTTCTAACCACATTTGACAAGACGTTCATTCTTCCACAATGGGGCATACCAATCACAATACTCTTGACACCTGCATCAACGGACTGATTGATCAAAGCCTTCATCCCTGGAATCAGAATTTTGCCACCCTCTAGTCCCAAACTCTTCTCATTAGGGTGCTTTGAGGCTACAAAGTGTTCCAATGAATCGGACCATATCAACCAGTCAAGGATCATCTGTTTTTCCTCTAATGAATAGCTCCATGGAACCGGTAGCTCTACTTGCTCTCTGATCCAGTCGCACTCTTTGCAATTGGTGTGGAAATAATGGCGACCTCGGTGACAGAATTGGTAGGTTGCCCTTCTTCCTGGTTGGTTCCAGTGGTTCTTTGATTTCCTCTGCGGGATAAACAACTGTTAGTGGATATTTGACTGGATTCCCTACAACACCTTTTACTCAGCAAGGGGACCTTTCCTCTTGCGTTCGTCTTCCTGATGTTGTCCTTCACAGTTCCGATTGTCCGCACACGCTGAATAGTCGCTGAGAGAGCTTTAAAAACAATGAGATTTCTTATGTGCGCTGTAGTTGATAGCTATCTACTTTGATGATAAGATAAGATAAGATCCGCAACCCTGGTACAACTCTCTATTTATACAACAGTCCCCCAATCATGTCCCACAGCCCCCGGTACTGTTCCTTGAGCCCTACTTGCCTGTCTCCTCAATCCCGCATTGCACCGCAGCCTGCCCCCGACTCCCGTGTGGTTCCCACACGCCATTGTTTTTTGGCGTGTGGGCCCCGCACGCCAATAAAATTGGCGTGTGGGCCCCGCACGCCAATTGTTTGGCGTGCGGGTCCCCCCTCGCTCACATAATTGAATGGGAGGGCCCATTCGATTACGTGAGCGGGGCCCCTCCTGGCTGACAAGGTTATACAACCTTGTCAGCCGGGAGGACTTCCTCCTGGCACGAGGCTGTATAACCTCGTCAGCCGGGAGGACTTCCTCCCAGCTAACAAGGTTATACAACCTCGCCAGCCAGGAGGAAGTCCTCCTGGCCGACAAGGTTGTATAACCTTGTTGGCCGGGAGGACTTCCTCCTGGCCAACGAGGTTATACAACTCGTCGGCCAGGAGGAAGTCCTCCCGGCCGGCAAGGCTATACAACCTCGTCGGCCAGGAGGACTTCCTCCTGGCTGACGAGGTTGTATAACCTCGTCAGCCGGGAGGAAGTCCTCCCGGCCGACGAGGCTATACAACCTTGTCGGCCAGGAGGACTTCCTCCTGGCTGACGAGGTTGCATAACCTCGTCAGCCGGGAGGAAGTCCTCCCAGCTGACAAGGTTATACAACCTTGTCAGCCAGGAGGACTTCCTCCTGGCCGACAAGGTTGCATAGCCTCGCCGGCCGGGAGGACTTCCTCCTGGCCGACGAGGTTGTATAACCTTGTTGGCCAGGAGGAAGTCCTCCCGGCTGACAAGGTTATACAGCCTCGTGCCGGGAGGAAGTCCTCCCGTCTGACGAGGTTGTATAACCTTGTCAGCCGGGAGGGGCCCCGCTCACGTAATTGAATGGTCCCTCCCATTCGATTATGTGAGCGAGGGGGGACCCGCACGCCAAACAATTGGCATGTGGGACCCGCACGCCAATTGTTTGGCGTGCGTTCCCTTACGCCAGTTGTTTGGCGTGTGGGAGTGCACGCCAAACAATTGGCGTGTGGGGCCCACACGCCAATTTTATTTTGCGTGCGGGGCCCACACGCCAATTTTATTTCGCGTGCGGGGCCCACACGCCAAAAAAAAATGGCGTGTGGGAACCACACACCATTTTTGGCGTGTGGGTCTCACACGCCCTTTTTTTTGGCGTGTAGACCCTACACGCCAACAAAAAATGGCGTGTTGGCCCCGCACGCCAAAAAAAATTGGCGTGCGGGTTGGCGTTGGTGTGCGCGCTTGGCGTGCGTTTATCAACACCCTCCTCGAGCATCTTATCTTTGAATTTATCTTTGAACCTTCTTCGAACTTATCTTTGACGATCCTAGCCTCATTTATCCTTTGCGCTTCAACCAGCTAAGTCCCCTTAGTACGTTGGGTTGGTTGCATGACACTTTCATGTGGTCTTCTACTTCGCCGCCAGAGACAGACATTGCCAACATTGGGGCCCGGCCAGCCAGCTGAGGCATGCTTATGAGCCCAGGGGGAGGTCGGAAAGCGTACTCAGAAGTATAAGATGCCTAGGCAAATGGGAAACTGGTCAAAGCAGTCCTGTCACGGTAAGCTCTCGGCGTGTGCTGAATCTCAGTCTCCAATCTTGGTTAATTGCTTATAAGATAATGAAAAATACTACTAACCTGGTCAAAGAAGTCCCATCACAGTGCGTATGCTGAATCTTGGTCTCCAATCTTGGTGAGGAAAGAGAAAGGAGAACCAGGACGGGAGCAGACCAGATTATATACTAAGTACAATATGGTTAGGGTTATGGATATAGGTGAAAATAGATAAAAGACACCGTATATGCATAAGTTATTGACTATGTAGATGACAGTAATCTTGTATACACTAAAAAGAAGGTAATCCCTTGTCCAAGCCAGAGAAATAGACGTTCCACGATGCATGAACCGAGCTTGGGTCTTTCCTCCACATCCACTACACTACCGATCACAAAGATAATCAATCGTGGATCAGCTTGGGAAACAGAACACAAAGGAAACTCAGCGACAAGATGCTGAATGATGCTGACTCTCTTCAATGTAGTATGAGGCTAATTTCTTCCCATTGATAGTTGATGGGGGCTGGAAGCCGGTGAAGAGGAACAGTGCAGACTGGGGTTCACTAAGTCAACCAAGTCAGTCCAAAAAGAAGAGATGTAGTATGGAGAGAGAGAGAGAGAGAGAGAGGGGAAGTTCAACTTACACAATTGTTGCCGGTGCTCCGACTGGGCTGGCTGGGATATAGTCCTTTGGGTAACCTTTGGGCATGCTGGAACTTGGCTGACTGACTGGATGAACGGTTTGTAATGTATTAGCTGTAAAGTTTGTGGTTACTTGGGGTGTTTTGTTTGACTTTGGTTTCCGTCAACCTTTGCGTTCAAATCTTGGCCCTCTCTCTATCCGCCAATACTCTGGAACTGGATGTCAATATAATTGACCTCAAAGAGTTAAAAGACTGATGATTTTGAATTGAATTACTTAAGAGGGAACAAAGCTATAACAAAGGTGAAGAAACAGTGAGTTAAAAAGAGGTGTTTTGAGAATAGAGAATAAGAGTAATACTGAACCAACATTTAGGCGACATGAACAATTGTGAGGGGGAGGCTGAGAGATAAGTGAGACAAAGGAGTATGGGAAGAAAGACAAGACTACAAGAAATCAAGAGTTAGTATATTGAGTTATAAGAAAGAGTAAAGAAAAGATATCGCACCAGGAAGAATGAAGAGCGTGACGATTTAATGAGAGAAGATAGAAGGGGTTTGAGTGATATGAAAAGATTGAGTGAGGATTGAAGGGAGATAGGAAGGAATAGAGAAGAAGAGGAGATAGAAGAATGGAAAGGGGAGAGTTGATTTGATAATGTAGTTAGGGGATGATTTGAGAGGTATTTGAGTTTGAGTGAGTTAGAGAGAATAAGGAAAGGGAACACGAGAGAGAGAGGAATAGGAATAGAAATTAACACAGAAGTGTCACAGAGAAGATGTCACAAGGAATAATAGAGGACGTGGAATAAGGAGACAGACTCTGAAATTCTAACACTCCTCTTGACTGGAGCGATTGATTTTCGACCAGATGTGAGAAGGGTCTATTGTAGAGATGAGATTTTGAATGGGTTTAATAGGAGTAGCTTTGGTTAAAGGGTCGGCCAACATTTCTTCAGTTTTGATTAAGATGACATTGATTTTCTCAGCTTTGATTTCATTTCTAAGTCCTTTAGTTTTTAAGTCGATATGTCGAGTTTTGGGATTCGAACCGAACTTCTTAAGTTTATCATCTAAACCCTTATTATCAATATAGTGAGTGTTCTTCCAGATCTTCTTGAAGTCTTCGTCGGAAAGTTTGAGGACCTCGCATAATTCTTGATCATCAATGAAGTGATTTGCAGCGTTTATGGAGGTACCCCAAATCTCAGAGAGTAGAGCTTTGAGCCAAGAGCCTTCATGGAATGAGTCTATGAGAGGATTTAATTCGGCTTCGGTTGAGGAATAGGTTACGTTTCTTTGTCGACAGCTGTTCCAAGATATGAGCGAACCGTATAGGTAGCACAAGTAACCTGATTGAGAGGTTCTTGATTCAGGATCATCTCCCCATGTTGAATCGCTATAGATTTCGAGTAACTTGTTTGGATCTTTTATTTCGAGAGTGAGTTTGATGTCTTTGGTGTACTTGAGATATTGCCAAACTTTTCTGACTTCATACCAGTGTTTAATTCCGGGTTTTGTGGAAAATCGGGCGAGACTTGAGACGGCAAAACTGATATCCGGTCTGGTGTGCATAGCGATGTAGTTCATGAGTCCTATGGCCGATCTATAATTGATGTTTAATCTTTTGAATTGATCAAATTCTTCATCAGATGCTTCAGTCAGTTGTCTATTGGGGGTTAGCGGAGTTGAGGACGGTTTGCAATCTGTCAGACCAAGTTCTTCTAAACCGTGTTCGATGTGTTTAGGTTGTGAAAGAAGAATCTTATTTTCTAATTTTTCGTACTTGATTCCTAAAACGGTGTTGGGTTCATGACAGGAAGAGTTACTGAATCTAGATTCAAACTTGAGTTTGAAATCGTTCCCAGGACCAACCAGTATGAGATCGTCAACGTGAAAAAAAACCATTGAAATTCCATCATCAGATTTGTATAGGCAGGGGTTGCAACCTGATTCCGTAAAGCCGATTTCTTCAAACCAGTTGGTGAGTGTTTCGTACCAGTTTTTCGGAGATTGCTTGAGACCGTATAGAGATTTGACTAGTCGAAGATAAGGAGCTTTTCTTTTGGAACCTTTAGGAGTTTTGATATAGACTTCCTCTTCTAATGGAGCATGTAGAAAAGCGCCTTGTACATCGAATTGAAGGATTTCTAGTCCTTTGTGAAGCGCATAGAGTAGAATCATGTGAAAAGTAGAGGCTTTACCGGTCGGTGCAAAGGTTTCTTCGTAATCTGTCCCATGTATTTGATCAAATCCCTGTACGCAGAGTCGTCCCTTGTACTTGAGCGGTTCTTTGTGACAATTATCTTTGATCTTGAAGGTCCAGGTGGTGTTGAGCGGATTTTCAGGTTTGGTCCAGTGATCGTACCAAACTTTATGGCTTTCTATCGAATCTATTTCTTTGTTGATTGCTTCGTCCCATTGTTTTGAGTCGTCGCAGCTTATTGCAGCTTCAAACGTTGGTGGTTCGTAGTAGTGATGGAAACCATATCTAATTGGAGGTTTGAGGGATGATCGATCTCTGAGACTTGATGTTTTGGTGACGATTACAGGTATTGGTTCATTTTCGATTGTTGGTTCTGTTTCTTGTTGATTGGATTCGAATTCATTTCTGTTCTCCTCTTGAATTTGAATCCGATCTTCCGTTTGAGTATCTTCTGGAGGGGTTTCTTGAGCGTTTTCCGAACTTCTAGGTTCCTCTATCAAATCGATGGTTTCCAAGTTGAGAGACTTAGGGGAGTCCTTCTGTGGTACCTTTTTCAGAAATCTGACGTGTTTCGAGTCGATCAAGTTCCCGCTGTCAGTGAGAATCTTGTACGAGAGAAGCCAAGGATTGAATCCGATTAAGGTACCTTCTCCTCCTTTTTGGTGAAATTTCAGACCTTTCGTTTTGTTGTTGAGTAGGTATACTACAGGAGTGCCAACCGGTTTCAAGTAATTTGATGGCAATTCGTATTTTTGAAGTATGCTCCAAGGTGATTTATCTTGTCCTTTCTGGGGGATTTGATTGAGTAGCAAGCAGCACGATTTTAAGACCACGTGCCATAAGTTCTTTTTGATGATCGATCCGTGTAGTATTGATCTCATGGATTCGACGATGGATCGGTTTGCACGTTCCGCCCTACCGTTGTGTTCCGGGTGATAAGGTTCTGACATCAGCCTTTGAATTCTCTTTTCCTTAAGAAAAGAAACTAACCTATGACCGGTAAATTCACCTCCTCCATCCGAGCAGATAAGAGTTGGGAAGTAACCAAGTCTTCGGTGTTCATTTTCCATAAGGTTGATGAGAACATCGGTCGTGTCATTCTTGTTGATTAGCGGAAAACCGGCAAGATATCCTGAATGATTATCAACGACCGTCAGAATGTATCTGTGTTTCGATTGAGATTCAGGGATTATCGGTCCGATTAAGTCCAGGTGAATTTGATCGAATGGTTTCTCTGCCCTTCTTGAGATTGAATTGAACTGTTGTTTAGTTATTTTTGAAACTAAGCAAGATTTACATTGAAAGTCTTGGATTTCTTGATTCGAGATTTTCTCAGGAATGAAAGTTTTTATTCGTTCCAACGAAGCGTGACCATAGGTCTCGTGAATTTCTTGGAGTAGCTCCGCGTTTGAGTAGTGAATTTCATCTAGGTCGGATCCTACAGCAGTAGGGTTGTCTACAGTATATAGATTTTTCCGAATAATCCCTTTGAGTACGAGTTGATTATTCTTCTCTACCGAGAATTTCCCTTCCTTTGATTGAATCTGACAGCCTTTCTTATCGAGACTCCCAGAGCTTATTAAGTTTATCACGATATCGGGTACGTATAGACAATTTTCCAGTTCGATGGTCCTTTTTCCCCATTGAAGTCGAACTGAACCTCTCCCTTTTATAGGTAGGGTAGCCGCTTTCTTTCCGGTTTTTATTTCTTCGAACTCGCCTATCTCTAGCTTGTTGAAGAACCTGGTGTCGTTAAAGATATGTGCTGAAGCACCGCTGTCAAGAATAATCCTTGATTCCGGGTCTCCATGTTCGATCCATAGGGTTAGCAGACTCATGTAGTAGTTGCTTTCTCCTTTGTTCGCTTTCCACTTCTCCTGAGATTCTTTCCACCAGTCTGGAGCTACATCAGAATGTAGGTGCCAGCATTTTTCGCTCGAGTGATTAGAGTCTTGCCTCGGATTATGGTACCCTTGAGTACATCGGGACGCTTTGGATTTTGACATTTGATTTCCATTGGTTTTGCTTCCAGTAGCCTTCCCTTTTCCTGCATAGAGTGCTGCATCCGATTGAGTAGAGACGTCTTTCTCTTCTGCTTTAGCTTCATTATTGAATTGTATTAAGTGATTGCATACGAATTCGACACCGAGATCTTTATCAGAGTGCATGATTTGTCGCTTAAGGAGATGCATCGTTGTCGGAAACTTGAAGAGTATAAGATACGCTAGAACATCGTCCGGGAGGATAATTCCTACTTCTACCATCTTCTTAATCGATATCCTCACTTCCGTAACGAATTTTTGAACGTCATCCTCTTTGAATGGTAGGTATAAGAACTGGTTGAATACCCTTGCTCTGTTCGACGATTGAGATGACGCGAACCGTTCTTTGATTGCACTCCACAGTTTCTTTGCTGAGCTCCTGTTTTCTACCGTAACTATATTACTGTGCGTTACAGAATCGATTTTCGACATGAATAGCAGTCTTAGTTCTGCATCATCGTCGGCAGTGAGCATTCTGGTTGGGCTGTCTAATGTTGACAGAAGCCCTCTCAGCTCAAGCAGGGCGCTCATCTTGTCTTTCCATATGTCGTAGTTCTCTTCGGTCAGCAGCGGCGTCGTTTCTAGCGCTGTTTTCAGCATCGCTTGCCTGAACCCGTCGGGTTGAGGCCTCGCTACCGTGTCTCCCAGATTCGCCATCGTTGTTCCCTCTGTTCGTTTTCGGTTGATTCCAGTCGGTCGTAAAGGCTTTTAACCGTAAAAGACTGATGATTTTGAATTGAATTACTTAAGAGGGAACAAAGCTATAACAAAGGTGAAGAAACAGTGAGTTAAAAAGAGGTGTTTTGAGAATAGAGAATAAGAGTAATACTGAACCAACATTTAGGCGACATGAACAATTGTGAGGGGGAGGCTGAGAGATAAGTGAGACAAAGGAGTATGGGAAGAAAGACAAGACTACAAGAAATCAAGAGTTAGTATATTGAGTTATAAGAAAGAGTAAAGAAAAGAGATCGCACCAGGAAGAATGAAGAGCGTGACGATTTAATGAGAGAAGATAGAAGGGGTTTGAGTGATATGAAAAGATTGAGTGAGGATTGAAGGGAGATAGGAAGGAATAGAGAAGAAGAGGAGATAGAAGAATGGAAAGGGGAGAGTTGATTTGATAATGTAGTTAGGGGATGATTTGAGAGGTATTTGAGTTTGAGTGAGTTAGAGAGAATAAGGAAAGGGAACACGAGAGAGAGAGGAATAGGAATAGAAATTAACACAGAAGTGTCACAGAGAAGATGTCACAAGGAATAATAGAGGACGTGGAATAAGGAGACAGACTCTGAAATTCTAACAAGAGTCCCCGTTTGAGCCTAGGTGTTGTTTCTGGTGTTTTGATTTACAATAAAAATAGAAATCTTCAAGTCCCGAGTAATTGTTATCTGAGTTGAAAATCAATACAGTTGCAGCAGAGTTGGCTGCTTGGCATAGTTGCTTGTGTTGAGAGGGTGCTTGTTGCATGATTGGTTGAGGTGAGGTGTGATGTTTGCTTGGTTTGACAAGAGGCAATGGATTGAACGGTGAAGCGTGAACTGATGTGAGATGTGATTTTATTGGGTTATTTTGGAAATGAAGGATTTGGATGGAAAACCAGGGTTTTTCATTTTCAAAATCCGTTTGCTTTTTAGCTACCCTGTTTTGAAAACCCGTTGATTAGAAATCGTGGATTTGGCAATTTCTAATCAACGGGTTTTAATCGGGGATTTGGTAATATTTGATATAATAATTATAGGGGGTATATACCCCCTATTATTATTATTATTATTATTATTATTATTATTGTTATTATTATTATTATTATTATTCCTTTATAAAGTAATAGCTTACACTTATCAAAGTATATTCATTAAAATAAGTAATAAACATACTTTAATATACATTCATTAAATAACACATGAATAATTCAGGTTACTCTATGAACTCTTGTTATACAAGGCACATAACTTATAGGCCAATCGCCCACCTTTCACGTGAAATTTCCAGAGTAACAGATGTCACTCTTTTCCCTCTGATTACGCCCACATTCCTTTTGGAATATTTCATGTATAAGATATGTACTTGAATATCTTATAAATAAAATAACTTATTAATATTTTAATAATCAGTACTTATAAGATGTTTCAATAACAAATGACACAATTATAAGATAATATCTCTATAAATATTAATAACTGATCTTGTAATATGATTACTATGATATGATCAATTGCCACTAAGGACTACTGATCAAAGATGTGTCCCATAACACTGCCTTAGTAGAAATCACATCATAATCTTAAAAGATCCTCCCAAAAGGATCTGTCTTCCCCCCCTGGAGCTCCCCAGTACCTCCCTGGTCCTGGAAGCGGTCACAGTTTCCCCCTGAGGAGATCTTACAATATATAAACAGACTGTAAACAGTTGTTCATTGCTCAGAGAATATTTAGAACACACCAGCACAGTACATACCTGAGAGTTATTTACCTTGCTTAGTTCCCCATTCTCCACCAATACCCCAATTCTGAATAATCTATAGGTTAATACTGTTGTATCATCAAGAATTGACCACAACCTACCTTCAATACGGTAGAAACCACAAACCCAAGTGAGTAACTCCTTGGATGCCTATTAATACTCTGTATTGATTTCAACGCACCCTTTTTTAGAGCAAGCCTCTCAGAGAAAACTTACTGATTGAGGAATATCCTTTTTACAGGACATTTAACCAACCAAAACACTTTTAAATCATCAACCTGACTTAAGTACAACCTTTAACCACGGTTAGTTCTACACCCAGGCTGACAGACAGGGTTGCATCAGATGCTACAACCAATGTAACACCAGATCAAACCACACCAAGAAAACCATGTCTGCAGTGGAGGCATGTCAGCCTCTGCCTCTTATTTTATGCAGGGTAGAATATAATTAGACTGGTTATTATATAATTGTTAAAATTAATAATGCATTTTTCAGACATTAGAACATTTTGATTGACTTGGCAGGACTTGATATACTAGAAGTGCTGCCTTTACCAACTAGCCTACCAACTCCATACCTGATGCACTGCCAGAATAATTGCCTAGGATGAAGTCATCCCAGTTAAACTGGGATGCACTCAACCAATTTAAACTTGGTTGAAATAAACTGATGAAATATAAATCCAAGGGACCCCCCTTGGTTTTATATTTCATTGGTTGAGGTCAACCTACTTTAAATTGGCTTGTTTGCATCCTAGTTTAACTGGGATGAACTCAACTTAGGCAATTATGCTGGCAGTGATGTTTTGCTAATGAGAGCACTGTGGATTACAGCATTTTGACAACAATAACCTTATACAGTCTTCAGGGTCACACTATAACAATGAGGCCAGTGGAACATATTCCCTTCAACACTGAGAGGAGAGGGGCTAGTGCCTTTGTATGGCAAAGGGGCACAGCTAAAATAAGAGGCCATCACCATTTTGTAAACAGCTCCCTGCAATTGGGAGAGGACTTCTAGTAGCTCATGAAAAATCTCAGTGACTAGGAAGAATTTAGGAAGGGAGAAAATGGATAAAGGTGTAATGGTTTATAATTAAAGCCCCACTCACTAAAGTATAGTCAGGTGAACAGGGTTGTATGGTAATAATGTGGGGGAAGTATTTCCAGAAGTTAAGACCTTCCCTTTAAATATTACAAAGAATATATATACACCTCTCCCACAGTGTATACCCCCCTTTACATAACCCTAATGCAGCCCCAACTGGACACCTTCACTCCTTTGCATCTGTATCTGCTGCACAGAACCCTATCCTTTTATCACCTGCCTTCTCCAATTACCCCTGCATAAGTCCCTCCACAGCAATCCTGTCTGCAGGCTCCCATTGCCGCAAGCCCCATGGCTCCACTTGGTAGTCCTGCTGCACCACTGGTTTTGCCCCCATTTGTGTAACCATTGAATTCACTATTAGGGTTTTCCCCCTGAAGCATGTTCCATGCTTTCCTTTGGAATTAACAGAGCATTTTTCAGACATTTAGCAGAAAATTATTGACTTGGGCAGGATTTGAACCAGAGACCTTAGCAGAAGCTAAGACACTATACTAGAAGTGCTGCCTTTACCAACTAGGCTACAAAGTCCATACCTAATGTGTTGCTAAGAGAACACTGTGGATTACAGCATTTCAACACGCCTTCTTAATCCACAGTGGGAGAATAGGAGACCCATAAGCCAATCAATCCTAGCTAGTCTTGTACAATGAGAATGCATATTTATGAGGTGGATTTTTCATATTGCATAATAGCATCTTGCATATTCCATAGTAGGATAATATCCCAAAGCTGCATATTTCATAGGTGGATTTTTGCATATTGCATATTCCATAGTAGAGATATCCCAAAGTTGCATAGTGCATAAGTTGATGTGCCATATTGCATATTCCTTAGTAGGGATATCCCAAAGTTGCATATTGCATAAGTTCATATTTCATATCTCATGTAAATGCATATTATGCGCATAGCACATTTTGACTGTTAATTCTTTGTCCAAAGGAGCAAAGAGAAACACGCTCTTGACATCAAACTGTCTAATTTTCATGTTCAAGTCAAAGCCAAATATCAACAAAGTGAGTAGAGATGGAAACTTCCCAGTCCGAGCAATCATCTCAAACAAATCTTCCCCTTCAGTTTGCATAAAGCCTTGAATGCAGAGTCTGGCTTTTTTGTTTCTGCCAAAGAAGTTGTTGCGCGTTTTTTTGGAAGACCCATGTGTGCTGAAGCGCCTTTGGAGGAGTTTTAGGTTGGTCAATCCATACTTAATGACTTTCAATGTTCCTCAATTCATTGTTAACAGCCTTTTTCCATCCTTCTGACTTATCACCTGTAACTGCTTTCTTCAAGCTCTTAGGATCAATTTTCAGATGAGAGTATTTCTGGGGCGTTGATAGACGCACGCCAACAGCGTACGCCAACGCCAACCCCCATGCCAATTTTTTGTGGCGTGCGGGGCCTCCACGCCAATTTTTTTTGGCGTGTAGGGTCTACACGCAAAAAAAAAGGGCCTGTGAGACCCGCACGCCAAAAATGGTGTGTGTTTCCCGGGCGTTGATAAACGCACGCCAACGCCAACCCGCACGCCAATTTTTTTTTGGCGTGCAGGGCCTACACGCCATTTTTTTTTGGTGTGTAGGGTCTGCACACCAAAAATAAAGGGGTGTGAGACCCACACACCAAAAATGGTGTGGGGGTCTCACACGCCCTTTTTATTTGGCGTGTAGGCCCTGCACGCCAAATGTTTTTGGCGTGCGGGTCCCACACGCCAATTGTTTGGCGTGCGGGTCCCCCCTCGCTCACATAATCGAATGGGAGGGCCCATTCAATTACTTGAGCGAGCCCCCTCCCGGCTGACAAGGTTATACAACCTCGTCAGCAGGGAGGACTTCCTCCCGGCACGAGGCTGTATAACCCTATAACCTCGTCAGCCGGGAGGACTTCCTCCCAGCTGACGAGGTTATACAACCTCGTCAGCCAGGAGGAAGTCCTCCTGGCCGACGAGGTTGTATAACATCGTCGGCCGGGAGGACTGCCTCCTGGCCGACGAGGTTATACAACCTCGTCGGCCAGTAGGACTTCTTCCTGGCTGACGAGGTTGTATAACCTTGTCAGCCGGGAGGAATTCCTCCCGGCTGAGGAGGTTATACTGTATAACCCTATACCCTCGTCAGCCGGGAGGACTTCCTCCCAGCTGACGAGGTTATACAACCTCGTCAGCCAGGAGGAAGTCCTCCTGGCCGACGAGGTTGTATAACATCGTCGGCCGGGAGGACTGCCTCCTGGCCGACGAGGTTATACAACCTCGTCGGCCAGTAGGACTTCTTCCTGGCTGACGAGGTTGTATAACCTTGTCAGCCGGGAGGAATTCCTCCCGGCCGAGGAGGTTATACAACCTCACCGGCCAGGAGGACTTCCCCCCGGCCAACAAGGCTATACAACCTCGTCTGCCAGGAGGACTTCCTCCTGGCTGATGAGGTTGTATAACCTCGTCAGCCGCAAGGGTCAGCTGGGAGGACTTCCTCCCGGCACGAGGCTGTATAACCTTGTCAGCCAGGAGGAAGTCCTCCTGGCTGACGAGGTTGTATAACCTCGTCAGCCGGGAGGAAGTCCTTCCGGCCGATGAGGTTATACAACCTCGTCGGCCAGGAGGACTTCCTCCCGGCCGACGAGGCTATCCAACCTTGTCGGCCAGGAGGACTTCCTCCTGGCCAACAAGGTTGTATAACCTTGTCAGCCGGGAGGAAGTCCTCCCGGCCGACAAGGCTATACAACCTCGTCAGCCAGGAGGACTTCCTCCTGGCCAACGAGGTTGTATAGCTTTGCTGGCCGGGAGGACTTCCTCCTGGCCGACAAGGTTATACAACCTTGTCGGCCAGGAGGACTTCCTCCTGGCTGACAAGGTTGTATAACCTCTTCAGCCGGGAGGAAGTCCTCCCGGCTGCCGAGGTTATACAGCCTCGTGCTGGGAGGAAGTCCTCCTGGCTGACAAGGTTTTATAACCTTGTCAGCCGGGAGGGGGCTCGCTCACGTAATCGAATGGGCCCTCCCATTCGATTATGTGAGCCGGATCCCCCCACACGCCAAACAATTGGCGTGTGGAACCCGCACGCCAATTGTTTGGCGTGCGCTCCCACACGCCAGACAATTGGCGTGTGGGAGTGCACACCTAACAATTGGCGTGAGGGCCCTACACGCCAATTTTATTTGGCGTGCTGGGCCCACACGCCAACACCAAATGGCGTGTGGGAACCACACGCCAAAAAAAAATGGCGTGTGGGAACCACACACCATTTTTGGCGTGCGGGTCTAACACTCCCTACACGCCAAAAAAAATTGGCGTGTAGGCCCCGCACGCCAAAAGAAATTGGCGTGTAGGCCCCACGCGCCAAAAAAAATTGGTGTGTAAGCCCCGCACGCCAAAACAAATTGGCGTGCGGGTTGGCCTTGGCGTACGCTGTTGGCGTGCATCTATCAATGCCCGTGGTTCCGACACACCATTTTTTTTGGCGTGTGGGCCCCGCACACCAAATAACAGTGGAGTGTAGGGCCTGCACGCCAATTGTTTGGCGTGCGCTCCCACACGCCAATTGTCTGGCGTGTGGGACTGCACGCCAAAAAATTGGCCTGCGGGTCCCACACGCCAATTGTTTGGCGTGTGGGGGGATATTGCATGCGATATCCCCCGCTCACATAATCAAATGGGAGGGCCCATTCAATTATGTGAGCAAACCCCTCCCAGCTGACAAGGGTATACAACCTTGTCAGCCGGGAGGACTTCCTCCCGGCACGAGGCTGTATATTGTCAGCCAGGAGGAAGTCCTCCTGGCCGACGAGGTTGTATAACCTCTTCAGCCGGGAGGAAGTCCTCCCGGCTGACAAGGTTACACAGACTCGTGCCGGGAGGAAGTCCTCCCAGCTGACGAGGTTATACAGCCTCGTGCCGGGAGGAAGTCCTCCCCTCGCTCACGTAATCGAATTGGCCCTCCAATTCAATTATGTGAGCAAGGGGGGACCCGCACGCCAAAAAAAATTGGCGTGCGGGGCCTACACGCCAAAAAAAAAGGGTGTGTGAGCCCTGCACGCCATTTTTGGCGTGTGGGTCTCACACGCCCTTTTTTTTGGCGTGTAGACCCTACACGCCAAAAAAAAATGGTGTGTAGGCCCCGCACGCCAATAAAAATTGGCGTGCGGGTTGGCGTTGGCGTGCGCCGTTGGCGTGCGTTTATCAACGCCCGTATTTTTGTGGTTCAACTTGACTAGTTTGTTTGCTTAAAACACAAACAGAAGATGCAATGGGTTTTGGGATCAAACTATCAGCTATTTCCAGTTCATTAACTTCTGACAATGCCAATGAGTCCACCTCAATTGATACAGTCAGATTGAAAGACTGAGATTCAACCAACAGTTCAAGATTTTCTTCTTCTTTAATTTCTACTAGATCTTTCTTGTGATTCACAATTTTTTCAACATTCACCGTTTCTCCTTCATCCACCTCCAGATTTTCCCAGTTGTCTGAAATTTTGGTGTCACTAGGATAATCCAAGAAAGTGATGTTTTTCAAACATACGATAGTCCCATGTTTGGTGAGTGTTTGGTGAGATTTGAGCTCAGCATCAAATACAATGAGTTTCTGTGAAACACAAAATCAGAAGTGATAGTGCTTAAGCAGGGAAGACTAGATGTCAGTACCCCTGGGATGATGGATGGGAGGAGACAGCTCAGACCTGGATAACAGAGGAACAGAAAGCAATGATCATTTTAGTATAAAATTAAGTAAGAAAAAAAAGCACAACAAAAGATAGACATTGAGAATAATAACATTAGACAGGGAAGCTAGATGTCAGTGCCGGGATGATGGATTGGAGGAGACACCTCAGACCTGGATAACAGAGGAACAGAAAGTGATGAAGAGAAAAATGAGATAAAGAAAACTACAACTATAAATAAAAGGACTAAGCCCTCTATTACATAATAATAAGCCCTTGTATTATCCCTTCTTCCCTAATACCTGTTCCAATCTCATAGTTTCCCAGCCTCTCCTCTTGGATCAAGTTTACCCTTTTTTTCTATGAGAGTATACAACCACAGGATTACCAACTGGGCAAAAGAAGTTGACAGGTATTTTTGTGAATTTGAATAATTCATACAGCAATTTGTTGCTATGGTGAGAAGGTATCTGGTTCATAGTTAAGGTGCTTGAACCCACTATTTCAATCCAAAGAATTTTTGGTAAAAACTGAGTCCAAGAGGATAGTCCTGAGAGATTCTAGGATGGTTCTATTAAATTGCTCAGCTAATCCATTTTTCTGAGGAGTGTGTGGATCAGCAAAGCGTAGTTGGATAGTGTGACTTTTGCAGTACTTTTTTAGCTCAGAATTTGTCAACTCATTGCCTCGATCTGAATGGATAATGCTTGGGCAATACCCAAAGCGTTTCAATTCTAGATCCAAAAGACAAGATAGACCTCAAACACATCAGACTTAGCCGCGATAGGGACTGCAGAGCAGTATTGCGTGGCTGAATCAACAATTGTGAGAATATATTGATGTTTTCTCAACAAGATGAGCTTAATGGGGCCAATTACGTCAAGGTTAATCTCTTCAAATGGTTTAGAAGCTTGGGACAATCAATGAGAGTAAGATCCTTTAGTGATCTAGGCCAGTGCACATGACTTGCATTTCTGTTTGGCCTTCACTGGAATTCCTAACTTATGCCTGATCCTTCCATAACCAATATGGCCAAGAGACTTATGAATCAATTCTGCTGACGGCAGATGAGACTGATTACAACTTGATTCCAAGTTCAAGATAGGCAAGTTATTGTGGTAATGACCTTCAAGGGACAGTTGGCCATTTTTGAGGATAAAAAAATTATTTATTTCAAACTTCACTCTGTAACGTTGTAGAAGGAGATGATGTAAAGATACAAGATTTGCATTGATTTTTGGGACTAATAGAGCATTATGGAATAGAATTTGAGTCCCCTTGTAGATAACTGCAATTTTCCCTTTTCCTTCAATATTTAGAGTATTATCACTGCAGCTGGTGTTAATCATTCCTCCTTTGGACTTGTCTAGAAATGTGAAGAGTTTTGTGTCAGCAACAATGTGGGAGGTAGATCCTGAGTCTAACACAAAAATATTTGAGGGATGATTAGATAAGGTGGATAGTCTGAAGTTGAAGCTTTGTTGATTTCTTTTTGTAATACAAACAAGGTGGAGGTCTGAGTTTGGGCTGAAGCATCCAGCAGCAATCTTCTGGATGCGGAGCTCAATGGCTGTGGTTTCCTGGTAAAAAAAAGGTTCCTTCACAAGATAACATTGAAACAGTGCTGGATTTGGCTTGTAATTGACTTGACAGTTTGACATCATTTCAATTTATCTCCAAGTGATTGAGCAACAATTCAGGAGTAACACTGCCAGCACAATTGCCTAGGATGAAGTCATCCCAGTTAAACTGGGATGCACTCAACCAATTTAAACTTGGTTGAAATAAACTGATGAAATATAAATCCAAGGGACCCCCCTTGGTTTTATATTTCATTGGTTGAGGTCAACCTACTTTAAATTGGTTGTTTGCATCCTAGTTCAACTGGGATGAAATCAACCTAGGAAATTATGCTGGCAGTGTAATATCAATGCCGTTCTTGGAGTGAGTAATAGATTGTTTAATATTTTCAAGACCTTCTGGTAGTCTTTTCAACAAATTGTAGGTAATGAGATCAGCGGGAAAAACAATCCCAAAATCTTCCATCTTAGTGAGACATTGACGGACTTTTGTAATAAACTTGTTGATATGGTTGGCTTCATAAGTGATACTAAGGAACATGCTTTAAAATCTGGCTTGATTCAATGGTTCAGAAGAGGCAAACCTCTTGGTGATTGCTTGCCAGAGTAATTTAGTTTCCTCAGAGTTAATAGAAGTAACCACATTGACATGAGTACCAGCAGAGATTTTTGATAGAATGATAGCTCCCAAATTTGTGCTTTATTCTTCCTCCACAGGGGGAGTGCTGTTATACATCTGACCCTTAAGTTTGCCTAGTTTGAAGAGACTGGTAATTCTAGCTTTCCAGCTTGAGTAGTTGTCTTCATTGAGGATAGGGATCGATTCAATGGTTTCTTTCATCAAAGTACTGTTGATTGAGTCCATTTTGTATTTGAGGGTCTGGTTTTTCAGAGGTAAAAAAGTGTATTTCAACTGTTGATTGTGTTGGAATTAACAAAGCATTTTTCAGACATTTATCAGAAAATGACTGACTTGGGCAGGATTTGAAACAGCAACCTTAGCAGAAGCTAAGACACTATACTAGAAGTGCTGCCTTTACCAACTAGGCTACCAAGTCCATACCTAATGTGTTGCTAAGAGAACACTTTGGATTACAGAATTTCCACACTTTCCCTCCATGTGTCAAGCACCACCCCATTCCATCTCCACTATTCCCACTGGATTTACAAATCCAAAAGAATAATTATGCATTTGTACACTACACTTTTGGATATTTCCATCACTGATATCTGACCCAAATCTTCATGTGCTGCTCTCCTCAGCTGCTGAACCAGCCCAAATGTACTGTGAGGCCCAGCTGAGTAATAGTTACAGAGGTGAAAACTAAAATATTCATTTCATCAGATATAAGAAGAAATAAGAAATAAGGAAATAAACAAAATGAGACTGGAGATAGAAATTTACCCAAAGGATTCATGATTTTAAGAAAAAGAAGAAGATAGAAACAATTCACTCCAAACCACACACACACACTACAAGCAATCAGACTATAGAGAGACTAAGGAGAACAAGAAATATAGAAAGAGAGTAAGTGAGAGATTGAGAGTAGTTACCAAGGCCCTTATAGCTGAAAGAAGGTGAACTTGAGATCAAAAAAAAAGATACTAGTTGATTCTTGTCAGAGTCAATGAAAGATGGGGAGTTGTTGATGGCTCCAGTCAAGATGAGGAAGCAGTAGATGCACAGGGAAGGATTGGAGTTAAATGCAAAGACCTAGAGCGCACCAGCGCAGAGCAGAGAGTGCGCAGAAGTTGGAGAGGAATTCTAAAACTGAGAACTTGCTGTAACTATCACATATAAAATCCCCACACCAACCATGTGGGCAAAGAGGCGGGCAATAACCAAAAATTGAGAAACCTGATACATTTTTTCCAGCCCTGCTCCTCTACAAAACATGACACAAGATTACATAAGCCTATTTCTGCCTTGTATTTAGTCTCACTATTCCCCTTCACCTATACAGTAGATATTTCAGCCACAGAGTACCTGGCACAGTACCTGACATGTACCAAGAAACTGCAAGGACTACTATTATCAATATTATAAAGTATTACTATTACTATTACTATTACTATTACTATTACTATTACTATTACTATTACTATTACTATTACTATTACTATTACTATTACTATTACTATTACTATTACTATTACTATTACTATTATTATTATTATTATTAGGGGGTATCAAATATGACCAAATCCACCATTAAAGCTTGTTGATTAGAAATTGCCAAATCAATGATTTCTAACCAATGGGTTTTCAAAACGGGGTAGCTAAAGAGCAAACAGATTTTGACAATGAAAAATCCTGGTTTTCCATCCAAATCCTTCATTTCCAAAATACCCCATTAAAATCACATCTCAAATCAGCTCACACTTCACCGTTAAATCCATTTCCTCTTTTCAAACCAAGCAAACATCACACCTCATCTCATACAAACATGCAACAAGCACCCTCCCAACACAAGCAAATATTTCAAGTGGCCAACTCTGCTGCAACAGTATTAATTTTTGAATCAGATAACAATGACTCAGGACTTGAATATTTCTATTTTTATTGTTGATCAAAACTCCAGAAACAATACCTCAATGCCAGAGGCACCACTACACAATTACATCCTCAATATGACCTTTCAATAATTCAAGAATGTTGAGTTTTCTCTGTCTTCTGTTCCTCCCAAAATTCCTTTCTTATAATTTCTTCAAATCAACTTGGCTGGATTAGACTACAACTCATATTATACTTGTTTTTTGTAATTACAACTCAAGTTCTTATAGCTGTTTTTTCCTTTTTCCTTAGTCATTTTTTGATTTAATAAATCTGATTAGTAAGAATTAACGACTCTCTCTATTTGTGACTCATATAATATTTTGTCTTAACTAACTCATCTAGCCTGACTAAAAGAGAATTAGAAGTCTTGTCTAGTTTGTTTTTTCTAAGAACTTATTGTTTTGTCTCTCATTTTATTTTATTATTCAATTTGTTTTTTATTCATTTTTATTTTTCAACCACAATTTGTCACACTTGCATCTAGACTATAAATACATAGCCTAGTATGAACAAAATTATCAGTTCTCCTCATAATCAACCCGGTCCCCATTATTGAGTCCCCTTGAGTCTGTTCAAAAAATCCTCTCCTCTATTGTTTTTGCCAAAAATCCAACAAAGAACTTCCTCAATCATTACTATTTCCTTTTCCTGCTATCATTTGAATCATTTCCTCCATCTTTCTGATCTTCTCATCCATTTCATGCCTCTCCTCTTCCATTTTTTCTTCCATAAAAGCTATCCTTGACTTCTGATCTTCATATTCCTGAAATCCTATTGTCACTGACTGTTCCTTAATCCCTGGATCTGCCATGGTGTGCTCCTTGTATTAAAATTAACTTGTTATATTTCTAAGAACCAAAACCAGACTGGAAGGAGAAAAAAAAATAGAAGGAAATAATAATGAAGAGAAATTAGAATGAGTCATACCAATTTGAACAATAGTATATAATATATAGGTTATGAAGGATTTAGGAAAAGGATGCTGTTTGATAGTATAATGGACGTGCTAGAGGAAAAATAAAATGTAGGTTCAGTCTGAGGCAACAAGAAACTAGAATAACAGAAAGAAAGAAACAACAAGAACTGAAATTTAAGAGGAGTGTTGAGCAGGGTCAAATAGAGTTGTGTTAAGCGGAGTCAAGGTGGAGTAGAGATAGAGGTGGAGTAACGACAGAGAGATAGATAAGACAAGGTTTGTTGAGATAAGTAGAGATAGAGAGGTAGATAAGATAAGAGTTGTAGAGATAAAATAGTAGATGGTGATTAGATGAGAGTAAGAATAGAGAAAGATGGAGGAATATATTGAAGGAAGGAAGATAGAAAAGATGATAGGAATTTTGGATGTAGGGAGTAAAGTAAGAAGGATAAAGTGTGGATGTTGGGAGTAAAGTGAGAAAGATAAAATTTGATGAGGAAAGGATTTGTAAGAGAATTCTTATTCTGAGGGTCTGTTTTAATAATTATTGCTTGAGCACACAGAGTTCCGTGTAAGGATAATGATGAGAGCATAAGGGAGCATGAATTAGGAGAGCAAAATTTCAACACCTTGTAACTAGTTCCAAACCAATTGTTGAATAATTTTGTGAGTGCTTCCTTTTCTCTTTGAATGTGCTTTTCTGAATGTTTTGAATTTGAAGGGTGATCTTGATTAAGGTTACCAGCCACTGTTGGGACACCAGATGTGAGAACTCCTTTTGGGATGGGGGTAGTTCTGTGAGGGGGAAATAGCAGTTATAGTATTTCAGGTATGTATGAATCTTACAACTGTTAAGGGTGGTTTGAAAGACCTGCTTCTCTATTTACTACAAGAGTTAAAACAACAATTTTTCTTTAAGAGAACTGTTTATGTAGTAAAATCTTATCAGACAAAGATCTGATTTCAACTACAAATAATCAGCAATGAGCTTGATGAAGGGATCAGGGAAGTGGATTGATTGTTACAGAAAGTTTTGATAAATGGAATACAAGCTTTTGGAATTGATGAGGAACAGTATTTAGATGTGTAGGATTTATTTGTTTTCCTTTCAGATGAAGTCTGAGAAAATGAGTAGAAGGATTTTTTGGTCTAATGGGAAATATTCAAAAAGTGTTGTACCCTCTTCCTTAATCTTTAGTTGAAAGAGCACAATTTTTCCTCTATTTCTTTTGTGTATTTTAAACTGATCTGGAACATTTTGTTGTGGGTCACCTGATTAAGATCACAATACTATATGGATGGGTACTTTTATTCAGCTTTCTAGCTGGATGGTGGGGAGTGAGGTGAATCCCATTCCCTCCTCATTTAAAGGGGAGAGTTAGCCTCCTTATATAGTAAGAGATGGGGGATTTTTGGTGGTATAACATCTGATTGAGGTATTTATGCTGGTGGGTTTTCTTGTCCTACACTGCCTTTATGCATGAAGTGCATAACTTGAGCTATTTATTCTGGTGATGTTATCTAATCTTGCCCTGCTTCATGCACTGCCAGCTTGCATGTGGCAGATTCCCAAATCTGGTGTTACATCAGTTGAAAAGTTCTGATATTATAGGGTGTTGATGAAGGCACACCAACGCCAACCTGCACTCCAAATTGTTTTGGCGTGCGGGGCCTACACACCAAGAAAAATTGGTGTGTAGGGTCTACATGCCAATTTTTGGCCAAAATTGGCGTGTACACCCTACACACCTTTTTTTTTTTGGCATTTAGGCCCCCCACGCCAACTATTTTTGGTGTGAGGTTCCCAAACGCCAATTTTCTGGCATGCAGGTCCCACACGCCAACTTTTTGGCGTTTGGGGGGATATTGCATGGTGTATCACATAATCAAACCAGTGGACTGGTTTGATTACGTGAGAAAGTCATTGGCCAGGAGGATTTCCTCCTGGCTGAAAAGGTTATACAATGTCATCAGCAGGAGTAATTCCTCCCGGAAACAAGGTTATATCACCTGCTCGGCCGGGAGGAAAGCCTCCCGGTGTGGTAGAAAATTCTGTTCTGGAGGAAAAATTTAAAGTTTTTTTTGTTTACATATATATTTTACAACACCCCACTATCTTTTTCACCAAAGTCATTCCATTTTGCATACATATTTACAGTATGTGTACTGGATAAAGGGTATATACCTAAATCACACATGTATTTCTGTATAAATGAGGCTGTGTAGCAACCACAAGCCACATACAGCCTGCTGCATATTAAACATTGGGGCAGTGCAAGCCACTTGAGCAGACTACACAGCAATACACAAAGCTGTGCAGGTCACTTGATATAAATACATAGCAACCAGAAGGCTGTGTAAGCCACACTTGTAACTAGATCATAAGCTAAAATTGCTCGTTACTACACTACCACCCTGTATGCAGCTGTATTCTACACAGCATTCCAGCTAAAAACCCTCATGTGACTAGAACACCAGCATAAATGCCTCACATTTTACTATATAAGGAGGGGCTCTCCCTTCCTCTTTTCGCATCTCATCTCATCAGACCAGTTCCCCCCCCCCATCTGATCAAAATTAATTACTATAATTCAACTCTCCGCCAATTATCAACCACTGAAACTTTGCAATACACATATCACATTCACAACCAATTCACTCTAGGAACTTGTTCTATAAATATTAAACTACACTAGACCACTGTCTTCTTCTTCCAGCCTAGCTGGGGGTGTTGTTAGTCTTTTGCTTTCAGAGAGGCAGGGTTTTCACCCATGAATACTTCTTTACATTCAGCCAACAGAGGTGAAAACAACTTTTGGAGTCTCACACTGGCTGACAAGGTTGTATAACCTTGTTGGCCAGGAGGATTTCCTCCTGGCTGAAGAGGTTATACAACCTCGTTGGCTGGGAGGATTTCCTCCTGGCCGGTGTGGGAGAACTTATATACCAGAGGTGCAGCACTGAAGCTGAGCCCGCAGCCGCGGGCTCAGCGGCAGGCTGAGGCTGAGGTAAGGGGGTACTTTCCAAATGTCATTGGACATTCCGCGGGGAAAAGCACAGGGCGCAGCATGTGACATTCTATAGTTGGCGCAGACAATCGGTCGGGCGGACAAAGGCCGCTGTGGTAATCCTGTTCCTTCTCACATCATTCTTTCTACATCTTATATTCCATCCATATATCCATCATTATTATTCCAGATTCAGATTCTACACCTTATTTTACCCCTTACCACTCACTCAAACCTTCCTTGATTTCCTTTTGGATCAGAAGTTATTAACATTCATAGTTTTCATGGGTACATTCTTTTCTTTTATTTTCCTTTTGGCTTACATCATCCAAGTCATTATTATTTCAGTAAATAAAACATGTTACATAATTTACAAACACCTGCTCATCATTACTACATACATTCACTTCACTATTACACTTTTAGTCTTTTGCTCATCACTATTACTGTTATGGCCATTGCTCATCATCATATCTTGTAATACTGTGCTCATCATTTGTTCCCCTCTTGAAGGGCCTTTGCACATATATACTCCACTCTGTTGTAGTATTACCACCATGCAATTTCTACCCCATACAACCTGTATGACCTTTTACCCCAAATATTAGATTCAATTTCATCAAAGACACTTCTTACCTAGACATTTTTAGATATCCTTGCCATTTAAAACCCTTTTACACAACCATTTTCCCTCACAACTTCTCCTCAACTCCCCATACCTCAGAGGTAATAGTAGTCAGCTTATAAGTACTAGTCAGTCTAAGAGTAAAATAGAAAAGCCACAGCTGTTATTTTATTCTTAGTGTTACACTCTTCCCCATCAGCATTAGTCAGGAAGGCAGCTTGTATATCAGCACCTTTGTCTTAACTTACATTAGTACTAGTGTAGTTATACATATCCCTTCCAAGCTCTATCCTGGCCTTAGAGTAGTTCCACACCGCTTCAGTATGCGCGACGTAGGGGACCGGGCGGAACCACGGGGTTCGGGGCGCCAGGCCCGCAAGCGGAGCAAGGGCAGAAGGAGCGGAGTCGTGCGCAGGGGAGCGACAGAAGGCTGCGGGGGTCAACGGGGTATAGCAGTCGGGAACAGGCTGCGGTGCAATGCAGGATTGAGGAGACAGGCAAGTAGGGCTCCAGGGACAGTACCGGGGATTGCGGGACATGATTGGGGGACTGTTGAATAAATAGAGTGTTGTACCAGGGTTGCGGGATCTTATCTTATCTTATCATCAAAGTAGATAGCTATCAACTACAGCGCATATAAGAAATCTCATTGTTTTAGAAACTCTCTCAGCGACTTTCAGCGTGTGCGGACAAGCGGAACTGTGAAGGGCAACATCAGGAAGACAAACGCAAGAGGAACGGTCCCCTTGCTAAGTATAAGGCGTTGCAGGGAATCCAGTTGATTATCCGCTAACAGTTGTTCATCCCGCAGAGGAAATCAAAGAACCACCGGAACCAACCAGGAAGCAGGGCAACCTACCGTTTCTGTCACCAAGGTCGCCATTATTTCCACACTGGCAAGGCTGTATTGTCTCACCGGCCAGGAGGAGTTCCTCCCGGCTGACAAGGTTGTATAACCTTGTCAGCCAGGAGGAAATCCTTTAGCCGACGAGGTTGTATAACCTTGTCAGCCGGGAGGAGCTCCTCCTGGCCGGCAAGGTTGTATAACCTTGTCAGCCAGGAGGAAATCCTCCCAGCCGACAAGGTTTCCCACAGGCCAATTTTTGGCGTGTGGGACCCGCACGCCACAAATATTTGGCGTGCAGGGCCTAAACGCCAAAAAAAACAGGTGTGTAGGGTCTACACACCAATTTTGGCCAAAAATTGGCGTGGAGGGTCTACACACCAATTTTGGCCAAAAATTGGCGTTTAAGGTCTACACACCAATTTTGGCCAGAATTGGCGTGTAGGGTCTACACACCAATTTTGGCCAAAAATTGGCGTGTAGGGTCTACACACCAATTTTGGCCAAAAATTGGCGTGTAGGGTCTACACACCAATTTTGGCCAAAAATTGGCATGTAGGGTTTACATGCTAAGTTTGGCCAAAAATTGGTGTGTAGACCCTACCTGCCAAATTGTTTTGGCGTGTAGGCCCCGCACGCCAAAAACATTTGGTGTGCGTTTATCAATGCCCAAAATTATATCAGACAAGACTGGTATTGTATCTACCAAAACTGATATTATATCTACCTTGCATGATGTAATTTCTATCATGACAGATATTGCATCAGTTGATGCAATTAAATATCAACATCCCTGACTTGATATCAATTTTTTGCATCTGACATAACATTTTGACCCATGGGTATTACATCAGATGGAAAAATATGAGATCAAGTCAGTCATGTTGATATTAAATAGTTTCAACTGACTTAATATCCCTGATGATAGACATAATATCATAATAGGTAGATATAATATCAGTGGTGGTAGATACAATACCAGCTTTGTCTGATATAATAACAGAGTTTTTCAACTGATGTAATGCCAGATTTGAGAATCTGATACAATAATTTTTGCAGTGATGCAGGGAGTGCATACAGTGAGCTATTTCTGCTGGTGAAGTTATGTAATTAGGCTGTGCTTCAGAGCATGTGCTTTGTCTTGTGACCAGACACTAAACTATATACTACTTCTATATATATACTATGTAATTATCACTCACTATAAGTCTTTTTAAATATATATCTTTTGATTGAGCTGTGCAACCCTTCAAGCGGAAATGGGTCACTATAGATTAAATTAACCCCAGATTCCAATTTTGCAATAATATTGCTGATATTACAGCTCCTGGAAGTTGATGAAAGAATATTAACCTGAATGATACTTGAAACAGGATTTGGAATACCACAGCTCTCACAGTTGGTATCATGGCCAATTCAAGAAGAAAATATGGAATCATCTCAGGTCATGCAAGATGAAGGCTTCCGTGGATTCTTTGGCTTTCTTGATGGAACAACCATTCCACTGAGTAAAAAGCCACTGGTGGATGGTCACCACTATATTTGGGATCAAAAAAAACAGTTGGACCATTTGCATTGGTTCCACTGTTTTACGGATTCTAAGCTGATGTGTTGTTTGGTTTCCAACAATTTACTCCATTTCAGTCACTCTTTTTTGTGACATAAAAAAAAAGTTCATATCCTACCTTGCAGGCTACCCAGGATCCTTTCAAAATTGTTATGACTTCTCCAATATGAAGCCTGCTCAAAATAAAGAACAATTATTTGATCAACACCAATTTTTCCTGGCCAACTCTGCTTGTTCAAGTGATCAACATACTGTTCCAGCCTACAAAGGTTCTGATTTACTTATTCCTGAGAATTTGGATTTAAATTACCATCTAGCCCAATCAAGATTAAGAATTGACCATGCCATTTGTATTCTAAAGGGTTGATTTGCCAGTTTGAAAGAAATTCAATCACAAATCAGGAACCCTTGTGAGATTAAGGCAACAGTCAAGTGGATCATCACCTGCATTGTTCTGCATAATCTTTTAGCAGGCCTCAAGGATAAGTGGCATGAACTTTATGACAAGGAGGAACCAGAAGCAGGCCTGCCCTTGTTGGAAAACATTGCATCTAGTAATGATGGATTACGTGGACTGTTACACCCCATAACACTTGCACTCTTCAACTAAGGTGAACAATTAAAAATTGACTTGCAGAACAATACACTGCCAGCTTCTTGACTCTTGAATTGGATTTTGGGTCCTCACAGTGCCAATCCATGCTGATTTATCCACTTAATTATAGACATTATGTTGCTTGTGTTCTTGAATCCCAATACAATCAATAACTTTGTTACACACATTGGTTCCTCTTTGGCAATGAGTCCTGGATAGAAACACAATTGAGCATCTGTTTAGCATCCTTTTTTCTTGCATCACCAAGTGCACACATCTCTACAGAAGGTTGGGTTTCCCAAGTTGTGATTTGTGTTCAAATTTTTCTGATCTTGATCTCCTCCTTCATCCTCACTAATTTTCTGTGAAAGTTCTTGATCAAGATGAAGAGCACATTGCCAATGTGTTTTACAGCTCTGAAAATATGTTTGACCTGTCACTGGCACATCAGCTTGGATTGGGGAGGGAATGGGCATTGGATCTTCTGGTCAGTTGGCTTCAGAGGCCAAAGATCCCTCCCCTCCTTCATCCTCACTAATGTGCTGTGACTTTTCTGGATCAAGAAGAATAGCACATCACCAATTTATGTTACAGTTCTTACAAGATCTTTTACCAGTCGCTGGAACATCAGATTGGATTGGGGAGGGAATAGTTAAGGGGTATTGCAGTCAATTGGGTTCAGAGGCCAAAGTTTCATGTTGGTTCAACCAAGTGCATGTTGTGAGCTGTTGTCTCTTGGTGAGTTTTGGAAAAGCCTGAGTCATTTTGAGGCGCCTAAACGGTTAAAAAGAATGAAGTGTGAGTATACTGGTCTCAACCTAAAGTGAGAAAATCAACAATAATGATCTGAGTAAGGAACATCTTTAAGATCAGTTTGTGCTGCTTCCAAGTCTTGGAGGACTGTCAGCCTGGGTGTGGAACTAACCGTGGTTAATGGTTGTAACTAAGTCAGTTTGATGATTTAAATTTGGTTTGTTGGTGAAATATCCTGTAAAAAGAATTAAGGCTCAATCAGTAAGTCTTGTCTGACAGGCTTGCTCTAAAAAGGGTGCATCCAAATCAATACAAACTATTAATAGGCATCCAAGGAGTTACTCACTTGGGTTTGTGGTTCTTACCTGATTAAAGGTAAGGTGTGGGTGGCCAATTCTTGAGGTATTAAACTATATATTATGCAGAATTGGGGTATTGTTGGAGAAAGGTAACTGGCAAGGTAAATAACTCTAAGGTATTTTACTGTTCTGGTATTCTAAATATTCTCTGAAGGATAAACAACTGTTTACAGGCTGTTTATGTATTGTGAGATCTCATCTTGGGGGAACTGTGAGCGCTTCCAGGACCAGTGAGGTACTGGGGAGCTTCAGGGGGAAGACAGTTCCTTTTGGAGGATCTGTTAATGTTTATGATGTGATTTCTACTAAGGCAGTATTATGGGAGACATCTTTGATCTGTAGCCCTTAGTGGTAATTGATCACATCATAATAATTATATTGAAAGATCTATTATTAATATTAAATAAAGATATTAACTAATAATTGTGTTATTTGTTATTGAAACATCTTATAAGTATTATTTATTATCTTATTTATATGTTCTTTCATTTATAAGATATTAAAGTAAATATCTTATAGATATTCCAAGGATAAGGAATGTGGGTTGAATCAGAAGGGAAAGAGTGACATCTGCTATTCTGGATATTTCACGTGGAAGGTGGGCAAAGGGCCTAAAAGTTATGTGTCTTGTATAACAAGAGTTCATAGAGTAACCTGAATTATTCATGTGTTATTTAATGAATTTATATTAAAGTATGTTTATTAATTATTGTCATAAATGTACTTTCATGATTGTAAATTATTACCTTTTAAGGAATAATATTAAATAAGAATAAATAATGAATACTTATTATTAGGGCATAATAAAAAAACCCGGTTCTTCCGCGTTTACACCCTGTTTTACGCAGCTGCGACGTCAAATTTGCTGTGCAGCACACCCAGTTTTCCGCTTTTGCTGCGACGTCAAATTTGCTGTGCAGCACACCCAGTTTTCCGCTTTTACACCCGGTTTTTTTGATTATGTTTTTGCGGGCAGATTGTAATTTTTTTTCAACATTTTAAAATTGTTTAATATACTTCCAGGGGTGTAGAAATTTATGGTATTTTTTATTTTCCAAAAAAACAATGTCTTCTATTTTTTTTTGCCGGTTTTTTCAAAAAGAATCCCCACGGCTCAATTTTCAGGATTTCTCAAAATTTAAAATCTTTTTTAAAACACTTCAATGGGTGTAGAACTTAATGTGACAAAAAGTTTATTTTTAAAATCACTGGTTGTTTTTCATGATTTTTGGACAGAATTGATTCCTAAACAGCTTCATGCCTGTCTTTCAAGATATTTGGGGAGGTCTTAAATGGATTCATACACTTTAGAGGGTGAATAATTCATTGGAAACAAATACTGATTATAAAATTAACTCATTATCAGATTTCATGACAAAGAAATGGAAATATAATGATACACAGAGGTATGGTACATTGTATGAAGCTTTGGAGTGTTACATGTAAGATAATTATTACACATTACATATGGGTTCAGGAAAGTAATCCAGGTGTAGATTCACCATTTTTAAGCATTTTCTAGTTGTTATCAGTAATGTTTATAACAATTTCTCTTTCTTATACTTATTATTTGTGTGCGCATTCTTAGTCTGTACTAATGTCTCTTTGTTGTTTATTACATTTATTATTTATTAATAAATTATTAACTTGCAATTACGTCTCTTGCTTTTTGTTTTGATTATTTATTTTATTCATTTCATTTATTCTATTTATTTTGTTTTGTTTTGTTTTGTTTATTTTACTTGTTTTACTTATTTTATTATTTTTTTTAAATAAAATTTTGAATGAGGATGATTGGGGAGGTTGCGCGCATCAAATGCCGCCCTCCATTATTTTATTTTATTTTATTTTGTTTATTTTTATTTAATTTATTTGTTTTAAATAGAATATTGAATGAGGATGATTGGGGAGGTCACACGCATCAAATGCTGCCCTCCATATGCTATTTGCATAAAAATTAAAAATTAAAAAAAACGGGTGCCTGCGCGGAAAACCGGGTGCACCGCGCAGAAAACCAGGTGTAAACGCGGAAAAACCGGGTTTTTTTATTAATGCCCTATTATTATTAATGATAATAATAATTAACAATACTTTGCAGTTACTTGGTAAATTTCAGGTACTGTGATATGTACTCTGTGGCTGACAAGGAAAAATTTACAATCCTTCTCCTTCTCTTTCAGTTTGCTTATTGTTTCTCACAGAGATTTGTCTGTTTCTTCTTGTAAATTGATAACTTCCCTCAACTGATCACTAAGTTCAGCAATTTTGTCTTCCCATTCATTTAATACCTGTAATCAGCCCTGGGAAAAGATAATTAGTTTTTGTTTGTCACAGATTATGGATGACTGGAGGAAGAAGGTCCTGTTTACCTTTTGAAATTCATCTCTTCCAGATTTGATTGCATCAAGCTCATGGATGTATTGGCCAGTAATTTTCTGCACTTCTTTTTGTTGAAGATTGCATCTCAATTGTCCAATTTGGCATTTAATTTGTTGAATTCCTTCTCTCTTTTCTCCAGAGTTACCAGAGCAGATGCTGATTTATCTCAATACATATTCAATTCCTACACAATGCAAAATGATGATAGTGGTCAATGGCAATTCTTAATAAGTAAATCACAAGAAATTGACTGACCTCTTGAACTAATGCAATGAAGAGAAGCTCAGTTTTCTATCAATACATTTTAATCATGCTTAAAACTTACCACACCACCTGTTGAATGAGTCAAAACAAACGCAACCACATGATGTTCCACTCCCAAACCGTACAAAGTTTTTGAAGAGTTATCAATCATTTTGCAAATGCAAACAGACCCCACTGCTGTGGGTGGGTTAGACAAGATGAAGCTGGGGAGTGGGAATGTGTTACTGCTCAGATTCACAGTGCCGCCAATGAAGGAAACAGCTACCTCATTACATTGGAAATCTGAGATGGCTTGAAGCCGGCTACTGCGCTGACTAAGGATGATAGTGCCAATGCTAAAGGATCAGAGTGGTTTTCTTCATGAAAGATATCTTTGATCAGCTTGACAATATTGTTCATTGACTCTTTGGAAATGTTAGCTGCACTACTGGCTACAACCGCAGAAAGGGCAGAAACAAGGGATTCTTGAATTTCTTTATTATCTGTAATTTGTATGCCTCCTAGAAGCTTCAGGATCAGAGGATCCATGCACGGCTGGTGCTTCATCAAAAGACCTAGAGTGGCAATTGACTTATTTTGCACAGTGATCAAAGTTGCATTGTTAAGAGACTTCATGAATTTTCTTTGGAGCTGAGGAAAGAATGGCTTGACGTATTGGGGAATACACATTAGCAATATTGCCAAAGTCTGAAGAATGGCGGACTTGACTGGAGCTGGGAATTGGTTGCCCATATAGTCATCAAAAGCAGTATTTTGGTAGGTGAATGGCTTGTGCATGAGATTTTGAGATAAATCGGCAGACATACAATCCAAATCAAAGGCCCAGTAATTTGTGTGACATGAGGCTTGATATCTTCTTTGGAGGTCCTCTCCACAAGATTTCCAAAACCAAGAGCGGCCTGCTCTTGTTGCTCTGCTGTCCCACTAGGATATCCTGTAAAAGAATAGGCATGAATCAAGGATCTTCCTCTTGAGTTTGCTGATCTTGAAGCTTATCTTTTTGCAAGTTTTTTGATGAGAGCATCTTCACTTGTTCATTGACTTGAGATCTTAATGGTTTGGTTCTTTGAACTGCTTGGGTGAGTGGGTCTCTAATTTGTATCTGTGTTGTTTGTTCAATAGGAGTTTCATAGGAAGGTTGATTTGGCTTGGAGATGGACATAGTCTCAGAGTAATAGAAGTACATCTTGGCTTACATAATCAGCATCAACCTGGAAACCACTCAACTCACGTCCTTGTCACTTGAAGGATCTGAAAGGTGGCAATGGACAAACCTAAAGAAGCTGCAGATGGATGCTATAAAAAAAAAGAGGAAGGAGGGATAAGGTAAGAGAAGTATATTCCTGATAAAAAGAGAGGGAGATCAGAGAGAGGGGACTGAAATGAACATATGAGGCCTTGTGGGTGAGTAGTCACCAATCATCTAGGTGAAATCAAAAAATTGGTGCTTGCAATATAGTTATGTTTTGATGAGGGTATGAACTTGAGAAGGGGAAGAACAATTGATCCAAACCAGTAAGTCAACTTGATTAATCACAGCCAAGTGTAGGTCTAATTACCTGGTGAGATGGTGGGGGCTCTTGAGAAGCTAAGTGGACTGTGAATGCCAAACACAACAGTTGAAAACAAAAAGGAATTGTTTCAGCATTGAAGGACTGGGAGATTCACACCTTGGGCCTCAGTTGCCAGGGCAACCAAGATACTTCAGGTACTGTATAAAACCCAATTGGGTTAGTAACATCAAGTTATGCTACATAATCATTCATATGATCATGAATTACAATTGATTGTTGGTTGGGGTTAAATTGTGGAGGATTATTGATTGTATTGGGGTTGTATTTTTGGAAAGTTTGAGTCCTGAGTTGTGATTGTTTGAATTGTGGAGGATTGTGGTTTTTGTAATTATATCGGGGTTTTTGTTGTTGATACTTGACACATCTAGTGCAAATAGTTGCATTTGGAATTTTTACTTGACTGGTTTCATAATTGAGGATTTGGTGAAACCCAATGATTAGATAATCTTGGATTTGGTCATATTTGATACCTAATATTCATTTCCCCCTGCCAAACAAAAACACCCACTCTAAATAAAATTCACCTCAAGTCCCCAGATTTGACGGCATTGCCCTTGTACATCAATACATATCTTAATGACGTTTGCAATTTTTCTTTCACAGATCGCCTTGAAGCACCAATCTACCAGGAGTGGCGTGGAACATCTCGCAACAGCCAGCTTGTAACCTTCGATCCCGAGTACTAGAGTACGGAAGTTGGCTAAAGATTGGTATTGACTATCCCCAATTTGCAGGCTGTTCTCATTTTCCCTGGCCGGTGAATGCAGTGCGTTGGCCGCCCGATTCTCATCGCATCAATCTGAATCGGACTCCCCCATGATTCACTAGCGTTCAGGTTACCTTTGGCCTGTGCTAACTAACTCACACATTCAACCAGGTTCCCATCCAATTCCCAAGTAACTTATAATCCGATTAAAAGAATTGGTGGATATGGATCCTTTATCGGTTCGGCCGACAGGAGGGGCTTGGGTAGAGCATGATCCAGTTGGCATGCACGTGATCTCTTTGTGTGGTAATGTGCCAGATGTTTCGTTTAGACGGTGGTCTTTCAAGTCGCTTTTTCAACTTAAACCGAATACGGTTAATTGTTAACCGAACTATAAGCCGATAAGGCCTCGATTCATCGCTCAGTCGAACTTGGTAATGACGTTTTCATTAACAGGTTTCGCGTGGATGAAACCATCTTAAGAGTGCCTAGTCCAATCCACAAGTATATGGACAATTGATCCTCCACTGGTCGTAAATTCCTGGTGATCATCCTGGTATGGAAGCGGCTAATCCTTCTCCTGAAAAGATTTTCCCCTAATCAACAGCGAGAACTTAGCCTAACAGGAAATAAATTGAATTGGTATATTGAAAACTGAAAATTACCTAACGACAATATGGCTCGTCGATTGAAGTGTTTGTCTAGTTCTTTACAACTATTCATGTGCTGTTGTTCCAAATTGATATTTCCAAGATATCCCAGCTTGAAGATTGCACCAGAAGTGCTGCATATGAGCAGGCCTCCATCGGAAATTTTGCAAATCTCCACTGTCTTTGTGACTTAATTAAGATCCGAAAAATGTATGCCTGTCGAATATTGTCGCAATCAGTTCCGCAAGATCAGCCACTTGATCAACTGCCCTCGACGACAAGCAGGTCTTTTTTATCGTACAGCTATAGTACACTCATGATGCTTTCAAGTTAGATATCTATATATAGACAGCTCACAAGGCAAGGAAGCTGGTCGGAATTCTAAAAGGCGGAGTATCAGTGGTTCAGGCGGATGTGATGGCATACAACTCTCATAGTGCCTCGTCCAACCTGTTTTACCCATCCTTTTTGTCCGACTTTTTTCGCACCACCAAGGATGAGGATAAAGTAAAAAATAGTTTTCAAGACCGGAACAGCTCAAATTTATGTTTCCAAGATGGTGCGTCTTCGCCAAGCGCAATGACCCTTAAGATCAACAACTCCAGTTCTTCAAGTACAGCTATCATTCCAGAAATTGTTTCTGTTTCGCCTAGCCAATCACTCGAAAAAAAGCCTCCCGTGGGCATCGATTGGGAGGCATGTAAATATCTTGCCGCAATGTTTACATTGGAGTTCGCTACATGGGTACGATGTTTCCACGGGTTACCTTCCAATTAGAACCAACTTCGTAATTGTTGACAGGCGTTCAATTTTCATTTTCTTGCTTCATTTTAGGGCTTTGGTGCTTCTTATGGCGTCTTACTCGACTTCTACCTTCACTCCAAGTTTCAAAGTGAACCTGGGGCCTCGATGATCTTACCCTCTGTCGGGACTGTCAACACTGGTATCATGGCTTCTTTAGGTAATTCATCCCCCATCCCCTAATTATTCTTGTTTAAATTTCCATGTAATTGAGGTTTCATTGTGCGGGGAGAATTGCGAACATCAGCGCTGACAATAAAATTCAACAGTACCGGCGATCACAATAGTCACCAATATTTTTCCCAGTTCGAAAGTTCCGATTACCTATGCCGGATTAGTGGTTTTTTTGGGTAGTATCTTTCTATCCAGCTTTGCCCAAAATGTTAGTCCCACCTATCCTTTCATTTATTACTTTTCAGATAATTATGATGTTCGCGTGGTCAAATTACTACGATTTTTTACTTTTTTCCCCGCTAGAGTATTCACGTTCTACTAACCTTAGGTCTCGGATACGGCTTTGGTGGCGTGGCACTTTACATTCCTCCTGTTAAGCCCTCGCCAAATAATTTTTCACCCTGTTAAATGCAGTCCTCATGATTATTTTATTTTCAATAGCTTTCTTATCTTCCAGGATGGTTTTCGGAACGTAGAGGCCTAGCCAATGGTGTCATCTTTTCTGGTTGGCTAATTCATATTTCTCATCCTTAATTTGACCGAATTAAATGTCTAACCGGCAATTACAAAATTTTAGGAAGCGGAATAGCCGGACTGGTATTTCCCATCATTCTGGAGGTCCTTCTACCAATGGGTGGTGCCGCAAAAGCTTTGAAGTACTGTGTAAGGTCCAAGAGTGCCCTCGAAATTAAGCGTAGCCTTCATTATACAAATTGACTCGTGTTTGTTCATTCAAGGCCTTGCTACTGACAGTCTTGTGCGGGGCCGCAGCATATGTGGTCAAACCCCGGACTGACACACTGCTCCAACCGCAGGAGAATTCAGGAAATTTTCTCGCAGCATTCGGAGATGTCACGGTTTTCAAGAATATACAATTTTGGAGTTTCCTACTTTCCAACACCCTCCAGGCTTTGGCCAGCTTCTTGCCAGGGCTGTATCTACCCAGTAAGCACCTATTCGGCTTTTCCGTAAGCATTTTGAAAGTTTCTTCCGGAATTGAATAGCATTGTTTTTCCATCGACGAATGTCAAAAGATTATGCCCATTCTATTTCCTTGGGACCTTCATCTGGGATAATCCTAGTCGCTTCACTCAGTGGTAAATCTTCACAATAATTTCTCATTCTGGTATTTTATAACTTGAAATCTGACTTGAAAGGTCACCTTCCAGTATCTAGTATCTTCTCAAAAATCATTTTTGGAATTTTATCCGATCACTATTCACCTTACTTGATCGGATGCTTCACAAGCGCCGCTGCAAGTATAAGTATTTTTGGGATCTGGGGTGGTCTAGGATCGACAGGATTGGCGAGCCTGGTTATGTTTGCTATCGTCTTTGGTGGAACTTCTGGCTGTTGGACAACCCTTTATTTCTCGAGAATACAGAGATTAAGAGGTAGATCTTGCAATTCTCTTCTCAAAGATAAAGCAGCGTTGAAAATCGTGTCCAATCAGGATCTAATCAATCTTTAAAAACATGATTATAGTGGACGAAAATACCACAATGACAATGTATGGCGCATTCTCAATGACCCGTGGAATCGGAAATGTAATTTCTGGGCCGGTTTCCTCTGGGTTGATGCGTGTAAAATTACCTGCGCCTGCGGGAACAGGCTTTGCGGTACTTGATAACAAGTACTCCAGCCTCATATTCTTTTGTGGAATTCTCATGACCCTGACCACTATCATCGAGGGTTATCTTTACTACAAAACTCGCCAATCAATTGTAAAATTGTCAAAAAAAAATCTTGCTTGAACTTCAACTCTCAGAAAATATATAGAAATACATGGTTATGGACCATTTAATAAAATAGAAGGCAAATATTTGTTGTGATCTGGGTCTACTCACACTCTTACTTGACTTCACATCTCTGCTCCGAAGTATTTCTCGACTGCAAATCTTTGCTCCAAAGTGGACTACGCTCTCCTGATGCTTAGTCGACTGTCATCATCCTTGAAAAAATTGACACAACTAAAAGATAAATTACTCTAGGTAGGACATGTTTTTATCTATTTACATGTGCATATGAGATTGATAACATTTGGGAGTAATGTAGAAGAGAGAGTGGATTATTACCTCAAAGCAGTCCAGAGTCCTAATCTTAAAGAGAGAGAGAATACAAGACTGATTGGGAATATGAGACCAAGACAAATTGTCTATTTCTCTTGTGGAAATGTGATCCAATTGGCAATTTGTTTTGAGATGTTGGTTTCTGTTTGTTAACATGTAAAGCCATCAGCTCAAGCTCCAGCATCTCTTAGATTCCCTGCATTAGTTCTGCTTACTTCTTCCTTTTGGTGAAGTAGCCAATCTACTGTGGCTGGGACCAATATGATCTACAAGTGGAGTGCAGTAACTGTTGCTTTTGATTTTCAAATCAAGCAGTTAGTTTCATTGCCTCCATCTTGTCTAAGAGCTAGTATAACTTACATGTTTGGTTGTTTGCTTTGCTGGGTTCTTTGGGGCTCTGTGTTGATGGCTGATGTGGCTGTATCTGCAGAGAAGATGGAGGTAAGAACTTGCTTCAACCTCCCACCTGCTGCTCATGCACATGAATGTAATAAACTGACTAACCTGTTTGATTGGGGTTCCTTATGTTAGCCCCTTTTTCTGCAAAGATGCCGGTGCAACCTGAAACTTGACTGCCCACCGTGCTTTGAGCACTCCGTGTCAAAGCAGCCTACTTGTTCTGTTGTACGTGAATGACTGCCAACGCTTGGTGTATGCTGACTCGGCCTACTGGTTTGGTGAGGAAGTCAGCTGTATTTTCTTGCAAGTGTAAATACTGTAATGTGAGGAGTTTGTTGGCCACTAGCTCTCAAATGAAGTGAAGGAGAATTGACATATTTTTTTTTCTGAGATGACTTGCTGTTGACCAAGTCAATTGCCTCACAGTTTTCAACCAAGAAATGTATGCTCTGCAGTTCTATTGCAATTTTGATGTCAGCAATGAGGTTGGAAAGCCAAGCCAACTCTCTGCCTAAATCCAAAAGTGAGTTCTATTCTTCCTCTGTGGTGGACAGTGACACAGTTTCCTGTTTGGAAGATTATCAGGCTACCGAGTGATTACTCAGTCAGCACACTCTGTGATTCCAAGAACTGATATCCTTCTAGCTACACAAGGTGCAAAGTCAAAAAAAAATGTAATAAAGGGTTTTGGTGATTTTTAATATCTTTTTTATTAATATCAAATATAATTTTTTAGGAGGGGCCTGCAAGAAGGGGTGGTTTAGTTCCCTCCAAAGGTAATTTAATACCTTAGTAAACTGGAGCCTGAAAGAAGGGGTTGTTTATATCCCAGTGGTAATAGTGGCTGAAAAGGGCCACAACTCCTAAACAGAAAAGAGTTACTGTAGCCTTTAAGGGGAGGAGTGAGGAATTTTCAGAGGATAAATGAACAGCTTAAAGCTTTTGGAAAGTTTTTTTGGAAATATGGGCAGAGTTGGAGTTGAGAGGAAAGAGGCTTTGAGTCTTGAGGTCTGATTTACTGGGCAGGACACTAGTAGGCTGGACTGGTGGAATGCTGGATGTTGTAAATATGATAAATCTGGGGAATCAAAATACAGGGAGAAGAAGGGAACTCTTAAGTTCCTTTCTGGATCCCTGATGGCAAAACAAATTTTTTAATTTTGGCTATAGGAATAACACAAGGAAGGAGTTATTAGAAATAAATGATGTAATTTATCAAATTACTATATGGTGTATCAAGCACGTCTGGGCACAAACCCAAGTCCTGCTTGACGCTGCGCCAAGAGGGCTGGGGTATCTGCCCAGGGGGCTTGATAGGCCAGCTCGCATGGCCCCCTAATCTTGGCACATGCCCAAGTCCCACTTGGCCAAACCCGAGATGTGGGCCAACAACTTCATCTGCCAGAAGGCCACAACCACTCACCCACTAGTAATCTTTGTTTCTTTTCAAAAAAAATTTATGTATTGATCAATTTTTTTTTCTTATTGTTTATTTTTTTTTCAACCATTAATTCTTTTAGATTTCCGTCTAAGGAATCATGGATTCTGCTGATTTGAAGCTGGAAAAATCCAAAAAAAAAAAAAAATGGCCAGCATGGCACCCTCACTTGGCTTTGGCCAAGCAAAGCTTGTGCCTGACCCGCCCTCACTTGGGTATGTGCCAAGCGGGAGTTGGGCCAGTGCCAAGGAAGCTTGGGCCAGTGCCAAGGAATCTTGGGCCAGTGCCAAGGAATCTTGGGCCAGTGCCAAGGAAGCTTGGGCCAGTGCCAAGCCAACTTTAGTCTTGGCCAAGCGGGCTTGGGCAAAAAACTGCCTAACTTGGCAGGGTGCCCAGACCCGCTTGATACACTATATGTACAGACTGTCAATAAATAGTAAATCCTTTCAATCATCTAATGAAATCATCTGAGGAGACTTCAAGAGATCTTCTTTGAATTTATAACATGTACTGATCATGTGATTAATAAATGTGTAAAGCAAATAATCAAATCACAGTAAAAATGTCTTGTTCTTTTTACTTGGGTTACTACATATGTAAAGTTCTGTACCATGTGAATTCTTGATTTACTGGCATGATGGGCGCTTCAATAGCTCTCCATTCAATAATTTTATAAGCAAGTATCTTGGGAAATGATGTCATCATTTATTGTTTTCCCGTGATTTGATGAGCTTGTCAGTTCTTTTTAATTGGACAAGGTTTCCTTGAGTTTTTTGAATGTATTTAATGTTAATCTCTTCCTTAATTTTATGTTTTCTATGCATTATTATATTTTTTAGCTTATACAGTATGTATTGTGATTAGTTAAAAATTTTAAAAGACTATAACCAGCATGATATGTATGTCAAATATTATTTACTATTTTATTTATATGTCTAAGGGATAATCAAATGTTTTATTTAAGTTATTATCCTGTATTTTAACAACCTCTACATACTAGAACACTTTTTTATTACATGTGTTTATACCCAGTAATTATTCTTAGTGCTTAGTAGGAGTATTCTTCAGGTTAATTTTCTTAATAGAAGAGTACATTTTCTAGGGTAATTTGGCTGAGTTGTCCTAGGTTTATTTTAATTGCTCTATCAAAACATGTAGTAATATTCTTACTTATCTCATGATTTATGAGTTATTTTAATTTAAATTTATTTTACTAAATTTGTTTATTACATTATTACAATATAATAATGTATATATCTTTGAATGTAACTTTTTTCTGATGTGTATTTTAATTAAAAATAAATTCTTACTTGTGTAATGATTTCTCTTTCATATATAAATTATTATTATTATTTTGTTTATTATTATTTTGTTTTAGTCAGGTTGTCTCTGAACTAGTAGCAAGCTGACACTGAAATAACTGTGAACCCTGTTTCTGACCATATAGTGTATGGAAAATTTCGCCAGTCAGTGTCTACCAGTGTCTACATATGAATTCACACTTGATCTTGAGCTCTCTTCAAATAGCAAACCATATTCCTTGGTTCCTGCTAGATATTGATATACTTGAACAGCCACTTGATAGTGCAACACCCCTGGGTGGTCAAGATATTGGAATAGCAAGATCACTGCATAAGCAATATTGGGCCTTGTTAACACACTTGGTTAAGCAATCCCAAAAGAGATCAACAATTCACCACCAATGGTTTGAAATTGTCTTGCTCTTGTTGCATTGCGTTTTTCAAGCAAGCTTTTGGATTAAGAGGGCAAGAGGCCATGTGCAGCTTTTCAAACCCAAATTCCTTGATGTTGGATTTTACATGGGAATAAATAATGCCAGATAGTTTTTCATTGAAGTACTGCATGTTCTGTCACAAAATGAAAACCCCATGTTAAACACTTCCTGCAGCACCTGCATGTGTAGGTGGCTTGCTGTGCACAAGCATAAATATTAATTTGACAAAAATGACAATCAGAATATAGATAGGCCACTACCCCAGTAGTGACCAAGGCAGATTGAAGATGCATACAGGTAATTGATTGAAGGAGTGGCACAGATCAAGATGTAAATGTGGAGATTTTTGAAATGCAATGCATCACTTGGTTGTCTTGCACTGCCAGCATAATTACCTAGGATGAAGCCATCCCAGTTAAACTGGGATGAACTCACCCAAGTTAAACTTGGTTGACATCAACTGATGAAATATAAATCTAAGGGACCTCCCTTGTTTTTATATTTCATTGGTTGGGGTCAACCCACTTTAAATTGGTTGGTCACATCTAGTTTAACTGGGATGAACTCAACCTAGGCAATTATGCTGGCAGTTTTGTGTCAACACAGGGGGGAGGGCATGTCATATGCCTGGGATTAGTTTTGAATATTAAATGCTCTCAGATTGGCCCTGTAGTGTTTCAAGATATTATCCATTATTCATTCCAAGAGATGTTGAGGATAGTTCATCTGTCTTGAAACCTCCAAATGTCAGCCAACAACGCTTATGTCTGTGTTTGTCACTATTACTTGTGCAATCTTGTGAAGCATGAAGAAGAAGGTGTTGGGATGTTTCCTAGAAGATTATTATCACAAAAGGACATCAGCAGAAAGAAGGTAAGAAATGTGCCCAGGAGATGCAGGAGCGATATAAGTTGCCAGAAGGAGCACCAGGAAAAAACACTGATCACTTGATGGCAAGTTACATTTGGAAAACTTCACTCATCTATCCTCCATCTATCCACTGCTACTCCTTGAAATACTTTGAAAAAAATTGGGTATTCATTTTTCTACCTTTCACAACCAGAGGCTGTGCCTGCTCATAACAGCTCTTTCTGCCTTCTGTGCATATAAGTGTTGGTTAGCTGCTCAGCACTGCTCAGCTTTGATTGAAATAGGTACATATCTCAGTGGACACTTCATTCCCAGCCTCATTGATGTGCCTTCCTTCTGCCCAACAGTCATTTCTGAGCTGCACCAGATTGAACACTGAACTACACAAGAATGAACACTGAGCTACACTAGGGTTAAGACTGAGCTACCAGAGTGAAAACTGAGCTTCCCCAGGGGGAATATTGAGCTATTCTGGAGTGAACACTTATAAGCTGTTTCAGACTGAAAACTCATTTGTTCCGGGTTTGAGCTTTGCTGTGGTGACTCCTGTGCTCAGCCAGGGAAAACTAAAAGAAGATTGATTTGATGATTGAATTTCTAAAAAGAGCCGCACACTGAAAGAAAGAGTTTTTAGAAAACAAGCAATAAGATGAGAGGTAGAAGAAAGAAAAGAGAGAAATATACCAACATCAGATGACACAGGAATATGTAGTTCTAAGGCTAGAAAGAATGAGGAGAGTTTGGGCACGAGTGACAGACAAGAGCTGGGAGAAGATGAATCATCAAGTGAGTTAATGAGAGAGAATAGGAGTTGAGAATCTCACCAGACAGTAAGGGACAATTAACTATTTTAGAGAGAGAGAGAGAAGGAAGAAGGAAAGAGAAGGAATTGAAGAGAAGGGAACAGGGAAGAAGAGAAGAGTGAAGGATGGTTTAGATGAGGAAGAGTGATTGAGGTTGAAGAGGTTTGAGTGAAGTCAAGTTGGTTGATGATGAGAATTGCTTGAGTCTAGAAGAGTGACACGAGTCAGTCAAGTGAGATGGATGAATAAGATAATGTCACAGGTGTGACATGTCGGTGATTCTTACAAAAACTGATGAGCAACAGAAAAAAAATGAAACCAGTTAAAACTGAGCAGAATCAGTGAAAAATGAGCAGAATTATTGAAACTGAGCAGAACCACTAGTGACAAATGAGCCGGATCAGTAAAAAATGAGCAGAATCAGTAAAAATGAGCCGGATCAGTAAAAAATGAGCAGAATCAGTAAAAATGAGCAGAATAAGTTAAAACTGAGCAGGATGTGGAAAATGCACAGAATCAGTCAAAACTGAGAAGAATAAGTGGAAACTGAGAAGAACAATTGGAAACTGAGCAGAATCAGTGGGAACTGTCACTGAGCAGAACCAGTGTAAACTGAGCAGAATCAGTGGAAAATGGGAAGGATCAGTGGAAACTGAGCAGAATCAGTGGACACTGAGTAGAATCAGTGGAAAATGAGCAGAATCAGTGGAAACTGAGCAGAATCAGTGTAAACTGAGCAGAATAAGTGTAAACTGAGCTGAATCAGTGAAGTGTGATCTGAGCCCGTGGAAAAGGAGCTATTATGTCAGCTTGCTACTATGACAGAGCAACCTGTCACAGGATTTTACACTACTTAGTAAAAAATTACATAGAATATCAAATAATAGTTAGAATATTATTTGATATGCTAAATCTACGCTAAAATTAACCTGGGGTGCCTCAATCATAGGTACCCCTAATTCCCACTCCTTCATCATGTAAATCAGCAATTTATAATTAGCAAGTACCTTTAATAAAAAGGCACTTGCATTATTGTATGCTTATATATACATAAAAATATGCTTAAACCCCATTTCCAGTCACGGAAATGAGGTGTTGTGTAAATTAGAGAAGATAGTGTAAATTCACCGTGTTTTACTCAAACCCCGCGTACCGCAGCCCGCATACCGCAGCCCGCATACCTTGAAGTTCAACCCGCATGACGGAAAGCCCACTCCAAAGTTGGAGTATAAGCCCCCGCGCAAGCACCAGACCCCTTACAGGCTCTCAGTGTGGCACGCGGACACCAAAGTCACCAAAGGTACAGTCTAAACAACAAAACACGCCCCAGTAACTTCATTACATATGTTACATATGTAATAAAGATTACTGGGGACTAAAATAAATAATTATATTAGTTTATTATCCATTACACATACAAAATAAACTACAGCATTGACTGAACAACAGTACAAGAATACTGTGGCTTATTATAAAAATACAAATAAGCCACTAGTACTAATCAATAGCAACCAGTACTAGTGTACTACAGACTGTAAATCAAACACAAATAAATAAATACACTAATGAAATAAATATACATTAAATTGGTGAAATTTACTCTAAGCAAGGGCTGCTGAAGCGTCACCAATAGGGCCAAAAATGGCCAAAATGTGGTCCAAGCTCCCACAAGTTCGCCAATAATACCTACAGGGTCCCCAGAGGGCTCTAAAGACTATTTAAGGAGCTCTTCAACCGCCCAAAGAAGGCCCCTCATGCTTTCCAATACCCACCAACAACCTTACCCACTTATTATTAGATATAAGTCTTCATAAAACAGTCTGGTAAGTTTATTAGTAGTTATTCTTTAGCCTTGTCTTCCACAACAACTCTACAGTGACCATCCAGCTCCACCATTCACCCATCAAAGCGCCCAAAAACTGTCTATTTAAACCCTGAATATCCTCAAGATCCCTCAAGGCTTATGACTAGTAAGTAATAACCCTTTTTCTTGAAGATATTCCCCCTTTTCCATTCCTGGGATTAAACCACCCCTGTGTCAACAGGCCCCAGTGTTCCAGGTAACTAAATCCTCTGCATTTACTTGCAAGATACCTCTAAACCACCCCTGATTTATCAGGCCCCTCTGGTTTTAATTATATTAAATCTATTTAATATAATTGATACCTTATTTTTCTCTAATTTTTACGTCACAATTCTCCCATATTCTTTGGGAATTATAAAATTAATACCTTACCCAGAGTTATATTACTCTTTCCTTATATATTTGCACCACTTGTAGCTAGAAGGACTTGTCCTTGGCATCAAGTCGGCTGACATATTAAATTAAACCACCAGGGAGAATCAAATATACTGGAGGTGTAGGATTGGAGCTGCTTTGGAGCTGCAACAAAAGTTGCAGAATGTCACTTGTCATCAAGTGAGCATTGTTTTTTCCTTGTGGGAGGAGCTTATCAATCAGAGGTGAGTAACTGGATGTAAAACCTCATTTGTAGTTCTGTTGTGAGTGCTAATTTAGGCCATTTCAGACTTCTGTAAGGAAATCCACAACAGGATTAAGTCCTGATAGCTCCCCTATGATAATCCAAGAAGCCCTCTCAAGCAGGTGATGATTCAGACAGCCAAATGGTGATTTACAGAAAGCTGAGAAAAATTGGTGCCAAGTCATTTTTGGAATATGCAAAAAAGAACTTTGTGCTTCTTGCTAGAATCTGGAGCTCACAACACAGGAAAAAAAATTGACACCAGTTCTATTGTGGCCCATATCCCAACCACACAAGAATCTTTCTTCCATTGGCTCAGCCTCAACCCACTGATTGTGACTCAAGCATGTTGCCAGAAGTGTTTTGCACTCTACCCTCTGGAATCAAAGGAATCTCATTGTTCAGGAGGCTTTATTTCTGAGGATCAACTATACAGTCAATGGGCACAATCTGAAAGCCTAGTCCCCACATGTGGCCAAGCTTTGTGGTGCATCAGCTCAAGCAGAAAGAAAAAACCTCTGCAAAATTTTATGTACGTGTGGGTCAAGGATAGACTTTTGAATCATCAATTTGAGTCTGAATTGGATTAAAGCCTTGGATCAGCCAGCCTTGATTCCAGCCAGGAGACAGATGATGTCTGGAATGGAAGAGTGTGGAAAGATTTTCCAGATGATGAAAATGGAGCTGGGGTATACACAAAGCACTCCGGAAACCTTGTTTTCAGCTTCTATCTGGACTGGTTCTTGCACACTTCCTGAAACTTCCAAAAGTCATTCCAGGGGATCTCAAAGATTTTTATGATGTTTTGTTATTGGGTGACCACAGATGTGTGCAAATATATTAGCCTTGTGAACCAAGACATCCCAAAATCCACCTCAGACAACACTACTCTGCTGTAATTACAAGATTTGGCCCCCCTCAATCAACTGCTGCATGGTTACAAGAGTGTATGAATGAATTGCTGCAACAGACTCCAGCCAATCACCACCTAGGTAGGCCTTTTTTATTTCCCAATTTTTTTTGTATTTGATGGAACTAACTTGTCTTTCATGCTTGTATTGTAGAATAAATTGCAAAGACAATTTTAACACAATGGCATGTGAGTTCAAAATTGAAGATTTTCCTTTATGATCAAGGTAGTACAGAAACACAACTAAAGCTTGTGGATAAGGTCAATTATATTAAGGTGGAGATTGACCTGGATGACATTCTACTAGGAAAATGGACCAGGTCAATTGCGGGGAGGGTGGAATCCAGAGGGAAATTGGGTGACAGCCAACAAGATCTAAACTCAATTGTTGAAGTGTGAGGGGCATGGCCAAAAGAAACACAACTGTTGAAAATTGTGAGCCTTACTCCTGTGGTTTTCAACATTTTATAAAGTTCTTTCTTGGTGGACCCAACAAGCCAAACAACTACCTGGCACCCCCAGCACACCGGGAGAAAGAGTCTCAATACTGGGTTGAAAAGCGCTCAACCCAGAAAACCAAAAACTTGGTTATCTCATGAAGTTGAAGGGACTGCCTTCTGGCAAAAGAAGCACTAAAAAAGACACATTCAAACAAGAGTCCAGGAGGACCCTGTAAGGTTGTTTCAAAGAATCAAAGAGAATAAATCTTGAACTTGGCACACTTTTAGTGATCTCAAAAGTTCAAAGGTTGACCCACAGGGAAGTAGAGAATGAGTAGTTCTCTTTGCAAGTCATAAGAGAACTAATACTTGTTTTTTCAGACAAGTTGGCTGCTTCACAGGCACCCTTTTGGTACCATCATCCAACTTATGCTTCCAACCACAATAAATACAAATCCATTCCATTTAATAAATCTTGGGGAATCCATAAGTGTTAAGGACATTTGAGATCTCTTGAGGGATTGTTGGAGGTGGTTGGTTTAAGGTTGAGTGTTTGGGCTGGTGGTTCTTTGTCTTTGAATTCAATTTGTATTTTTTCTTTGAATTCAATTCATGTATCAAAGGAGTTGAATTTGTCTTCTTAAAGGAATTTGATTTATGACTAAAGAAGAAAACCCAGTCTAGAAACCAAACAAAAATGAGTAAGAAAGTAAAGACACAAAACAACAGGAAACCACACATACCCCTTGATCTGAACTTTATAGTAAGAGGACTATTTGCTAAAGATGAGGAAGGATGAGTTAAGTAGACTTGAGACTATAAGACCATAAGAGAAGTTTATAATGAAGAGTTAGTTATCTTTGACAACAAACAAAACAATAAATAGAAAATAGAGAGAGAAGAAAAGAAAAGAAGAAGAGATTGAAGCATACAGGTCACTGAGATCTTAGTGTTATTTATAAAGGAAGTAAGGAAGGGATGTAATTCAGGAAGCTCAGTCTGGATTGGAAGAGAGAGTGGGATAATGTTTTCAGGTAAGATTTTGTAGAAGTCAAGTTTTTTATGTTGTTATTACTTGACAAGTCTTATTCCCGTCAGTAGTCTTGATGTTGATGATTATCAATCTTGAGGATAGTTGAGAATTTCAATGATTATTGATCTTGTGGATGATAAAAGGTGAAGTTTTTTCTTGAGGATGATACTTGAAACTTGAGGAAAGAACTCTGGTCAAACTCCTCCTTTTTGTCATCACTGATCCGCAGTTTTCTTGGCTGTGCATGTAACAGGTTTATCATAGACAATTCAACACTTCTTGGATCAAGTGTTGTTGTGGTAACAGCTGGCCAGCTTGATTTTTCTGACTGGAGTTTTGAGAGGAAAAGACCATTGACAGCAAGCTGGTCAGTGATTTGAGAAGGCAAAAAATTTCAAAAGTGAAACACCAAGGCTGTGTTTTTACAATCAATGTGAGACTGGAGGACTTGGAACTGGGAGGTTTAGTTTGAAGCATTGTGTTGAATCTGCACTGCAAGAAAAACTGCTTCAACTTCCACCAGTTGAAATGCAAGAGCTTTTATCTTACTCCAACCCTACTCCAATCTTACTCTGGAAATACTTGAAACAAGCTTTTCTGCACAGTGACTGTGCATGATGCACCACTAATTTGCACAAAAATTCACCCTGGATTAAGTGTCAAGTAAGAACATAGCTGGAATCAAGTATACCCCATGTCAACTGGTGAAAGTTGAAGCAGGTGTTTTACAGTGCTGTGTAGTGATTTGTCACACCAATTTCTGCGCTCCAAAGTACACTCATGCTCTTTATCTATGTCTTCCCTGAATCATAATTTCCTCTCCCTTCTCCTTCCTTCTCTTCTCTCTCTCTCTGTCAGTCACTCATCTAACTCTACTCAATTCTCCCTACTTCACTACTCAACCTTGTCAATTAGCTTCATCTTTTACTCTCAACTTCACTACTTGAATCTTTTTGACTATCTATTGTATCAGCAATTCATTCAACTAATCAACTTAGCTCAACTAGCAATATCACCACAACAATCTTCTGGTCTTTATTCCCAGAATAGTAACACTACACACATTGTTTAGTCTGGTTTTGGTTTACAGAAATAAAGATCTTCAGGTTAAACACATTTTCATTTTCCTTCATTGAGAGGGAGTTGAGTTTGAATTCAGCATTTCAAACTTAATTTGGGTCTCTAAACAGAGTGAAAAATTGTTGTTCAAACTTTTCCCAATTGTTGAGGATACAGTCTGGAGTGTTAATGTTGAGAATTTTGAGGTACTGCTTGAACCATTGAGAGGCTTGGCCACCTAAGTACAAGGATACATACAGGACCTTCTGTCAATTATGGTTGAAGTTTCATTCCAGGGGAAAAACATTCGGCAGTGCCCCTACTATCTTCTACCTTCATCACTTGAACAAGTGCAGCAAGGGAAACTAAAGGTGACTTGTCAGGTTATTTGGAGTTTGAAGGAGGTGGAGGTGGCTGTTGAGCAGGTTCCCTGTGTTGAGGTTTTCCTCAAATGTTTGAAACAGAAGGAGTAGAGGATTCCTCCAAATCAGAGATTTGTGCCAATAGATCAATAGGGGCATTCTGATTACGGGTAGATGGACAACCTTGTTTGAGCACAGATCAGCCTTTATTTGCAGTAACTTCATTATGTTGGTGTTTGATATCATTTTCCAGTGGGTGTTTTGCAGGACCTTGTGATCTTTTTTGAACTGGTGTACATTGAATCACTGGAACAGAGCATTACAAAAGTCTTGGAAGGTGTCTGTCAAAGCAACAAGATACAGATAGAAAGCTTGGTGAATTTTTTTTAATTTAATATACTGTCATGCAACCAACCCAAATTACAAAAGGGGACTTATTTGGCCAAAGCCCAAGAGGGAGAAAAGATGAATTCTTGAGGATATATTCAAAAGAGTATTGAAGATAAGTTTGAGTGAGAGAAGTTTGAGGATAGATTCAAAGATGAAGATGGGTGAACTCAGAAGGGATCACTTAGTACTCAGCCCAGATGATGGAAAGCTGAATAGTTCAGTAGTAAGTGTAAAACAATTTTATATTAATTAACTGAGGAAGAAAGACAGATTGATGAAAAATTAAAAGAGAATTTATGAAAAAGGACAAAGCTACTGTTATTGAAGATAAGTAGAAGATGTTTTGAAGACAAATGATAGAGCATGTACTCAAGATGAGAGTTAAAAATATGTTTAAAGAATATTGGTAAAAGAAAATTACATGATATTCAAAGATGAACTATTGAAATGCAAAAGCACATGAGAGTCAAGGATGAGTCTTCAAGTGGATTTCTTTGAGTCAAAGGTGAAATGCCTAAGACAGGATGATTGAATGTGAGGCCAGTTGGAAAAGGTTATGTAGAGTTGAGAGTGCATTTGAGCTAGTCCAGGAAAGGGTTATTGGATAAGCTTTGCATCTGGGTCAAATTTCTGGGAATGGTAGTCCATATTGTTGGCTTGGATGATTTGAGTAATTGTCAAAGATGAGTTCAAATGTTCACTTTGATTTGGTCTCCCACAAAAGGAAGTTGAATGCTGTGTCAAAGCTGAGGAGTATTTGAAGTCCAATGGATATGGTAATGATTAGGTCATAGTGAGCTGAACCCATTAGTTTCAGTGTAATACCCATTTTCTGTTCAGCTACCCTATTTTGAAAATCCTGTGATTAGAAAAATCAAGTATCATAAAGCAATATAACTGAGAAACAGAAATCAATTGATGGAGTTAGACCATCACAGAGTAGAAATTACTTCTTGAGAGGAAAAATCCCAAATTTTAACTGACAAGAAATTTTCTGATCAATTTAGGGCTAATGACAAAACACACAAGATTCATTTTACTTACTTTTGGACAAGTTTGTGTGGTACAAGTGTCATCAGTCCTATCATTTTGATTTTTAAAATCCATTACTCCCAGGTAGTTCTTAAATTCAGCTGATATATATCTATACATAATATATATATATAAATGAGAGCAACAGAGAGTGTATCCTCCGAAAGAAGACAAATCCCAATTCAGACAATGTAGAGATAACATCAAATGAAGTCAAAGAAATAAAAAATAAATAGAAAAAGAAGAAGAACGACATAAAATGAACATCGAAATAGTTGTGTGTGTATGTGCGAGTGTGTGTGGCTGGGGAAAGATATGAAAAAAAAGAAATTGGCAATGAGTGAGGTTGTGTAAGATAGTGTTCATTAAATAAGTCTTGAAAAGGCATCCTACATGGATATGAAGACAAGAGCAAAGAAGAAGAAGACTATTGCAACAGGAGTAGCAGATCGGTATCCGGGAGTAGGGAGGGGATAGAAGCAGCGGGTACTGACATGACTAGCGTGAAAGATTTAAACAGGTTTATCGGAGTGTGGATGGTAGTATGAATCTCTGGTTGGATCTACGGATAAGATGATTGGTTTCCGGTTGAAATCGATATCAACGTTGTGAATGGTGAATTCAAGGGAGTTATTGGGGTGGGAAGGGTTAATAAGAAGTGGTGTGGGAAAGTGGGGCAGGGGAGGAAGTTGTGGCAAGGAGAAAGAGCTCTGGACGGCCATAGATAGGGGGGAGATTTCACGATTGTTGGAATCGATCGAAGGGGATTGAGGCCAGGTATTTTGATCGAATGAGCATGGTTCGAAGTGTCCTTGGTTGTGACACCACTGTTGGAAGTCGTTAATCGAGTCCGATCTCTGGGCTTCATCGCTTTTCGGCTCTGGTGCGAAAAAAGCCGAAGGATGATGAGCTGAGTCTTCTATTTGGAAGACCGGTTTGGATTCGGTTTGGGTTTGCACTAACAGTGTACTTGCGGGAGTATGATAGTATAGTCCATCTGGGGACTTTGTTGGAGCTTGATATCCATCATACCCTTCAGCTGGGTCGAGCTGAGCATAACCTGGTGCCATGGCACTTGATGCTGGAACAAATTGATGTCCGAGGGTATCTGAGGGACTGACCTCGAAGGAGTTCTTGACACGTTGACTCGGCTTGCGGGCGATTAGCAGGGAGGGGACTGGTTGAGATTGTGAGTGGGTGACTGAAGGCGTTGAGCATTTGGCGTCGTAATCATCCACAATGATAGGGATGTTAACCTCCAAATTGCGCAACCGTGCCAGATCGGCCTCCAATGTGGCCTCGATACTTGCCCGTTTCTCATGAATCAGTTCACCTGGTTCGTAGAAACCAAAGTTTGAGCTGCGCATCCGCTTAGTTTCCTGGCGAAGCCGTGACCTCTCCCGTCGACGCTGTAGATACCAAACGCCGCCTACGACAGCGACAATGATGACCATGACGGCAAAGATCGAGCCCACGACTGGTCCGGCCACACTGCTGCTGTTTGAGCCAGATGAGCTATTATCAGAGGAGGAATCTGGGGTATCGGCAATTGATGAAGCCGCTGGAGATTTGGCATGGGTTTCTGATATTGACTTTGGGTGACTGGTAGCAGTAGATTGGTTGATGAGGGGTGAGGCGACGCTGGTGGGGATACTTTTGGGTACCTGAGATGTGGATGTATGCTGGATGAGCGAATCGGTGATTGGCGGACTGATTGAAGCTGATGTTATGGTAGCTTGAGGACTGGGGGTAGGCTGAGCGTTTGATGGTGCCTCGGTGAGGGCAGGTTTGACAGGCGGCCTATGAGTATCGAGTTGAGCAGGTTAGTTCCTGGGGTAGGTCTAGGTTATGAGCTGATAGGGTGAAAACTAACGTTGATAGTTTAGCACTGGCAGTAGCCGCTGGACTGGCGGCTTGGGACGAGGCCATATTTAATTTAATTCTAGAGGGATGTGAGCTTGATAATCAAGTGTGGAGGACTCCCGGTGATGATTGGTGATTTGAAAGTCTTGAAGGATGGATGCAGGCCCAGGCTGGCAGGGTGAGAGGAGGGTAGATGGAAGGAATGACTGAGAGAGAAGATGTTGAGGGCCAGGTGAGTTGGGCTGAAGGAAAGCTTAACCAACCAGCTCTAGATTGAGTTGGGCGTTGGTTGTGAAAGTTGAGCTGAGGAAAACTCTGAGGTGAGGGGGAGCTGGATGAAGGGGGACGAGTGGGTAGGATAGGAGAGCAGTGGTCCAAGCGGGTGATCCGAGCCCATGTAAGCAGAATAGTCAAAACAGGCATAGTTTGGAGATTAAACTAATTCCCTAGCTGAATCAGATCTTGAGATGGAAAAAAAAAGGGAAACATGTTGAACCGATGAGTCCCAGCTGGTTTAGATATTTCCAAAGTCTTTTATGTACATACATAGTTGGACTACTATCCCCAGCTTGGGACTTCAAACACCCATTGGGTACGTCTAATAATACGCGCAAGGCATGACGTAGACTTTACAACAACAATCTTAAATGATAAGCGAATGGCCAAGGACAGATAGAGGAGGTAAATTATTGATGTAAATGTTGATATTGATTAAAAATGGGGCGCACTACAGCTCATCTTTATCTACTTGGAGCTCCATCGATCTTACATCAAACTTATATCAAATTACCGGTTGATTCGAAGGTATCAATCTCACACAGGGCTTCTTAGGATGATTGGATCCGGTCAAGTTGAGCTTGGAAGGTTATCTGAGAGGATTGGATATCATCTTGGATCTCGTTAATCTTCTGTCTCAGCCGATCCTTACGCTGTTGGATTGAATCCGAGCCAGATGGATCGATGGCCTTTGGTTTAGAGACCAAGTGGATATGATCCTCTCGAAGTAGTTGATTGATCGTCCAATGAGTACCGACGATCGAGTTCATATGGACGTGGTTGGTGGTGTAACGACGTAGGGCTGAGTTTCGGGTGAGGAAGTGATCGAGTGGTTCACAGGTGATGAACTGTTCGTCCTGTCGCTGTTGATGAATCAGTTGTTGGTGTTGTTGAAGGATACGTTGTGATCTGAATTGAGCCTGAGCCTGAGCTTGAGCTTGAGCTTGAGCTTGAGGGTTGATAAGATGTTGAGCCATTATTGGGTTGGAGTGTTGATGATCAGGAGGAGGGAGAGGTTGTAGAAAAAGTTGGGTGTTTCACTTTTTCAGGAGTTTGGAAAAAAAAAAAAATAAAAAAAATAAAAAATAAAATAAAATAAAAATTGCAGTAGTTTAGTCCAAACTTTAATTATTTATGTAAGGCAAGCAACTTCAATCTTCTTCAAGAGTCCCTTTAAACTCTTACCACCTCTTTCACAATTATTCTGTAACCAATCTTCCATCGACTGTCTCACCAATCTCAGATCAAGAGTATTGGGGATCTGCTTAGGAGTAAGACAGACCTCAAAGAGCTTTGACCAAAGTTCGATCTGATGATACCTCTTGAACCCAGGTTTCATCGAATCCTTCTCAGTCATAAACCTTCCAAATAATAAACAATGAGCCACCCCAAGAATCCCATGATAATCAGGTTGGAACGTCCAGCTTCCACCGCTCCTCATCTCCATACAATCGTATTCATCCGTCTCCCATTCGGCTATAAACTCTTGTGAGACCGGAAACACCCCCGTGTCGATCGCTCGTCCATAATCGATCAATCTCAAGCCTTTAGAACTCCATCCATTCTCACCTTCTGGATCGTAGGTCGATAACCAAGACTTACTTCCTCCAGCTAAACCTTGTAATCGAACCATACAATTATCCACCTTCAAATCTCCATGTATATATCCAGCCTCATGTAATCCTTCCACCACTCTCATCAATTCGATCGTAAAGAACATCGCCACCAACTCATCTACCCCTCTCACCATTCCTGGTACGGTCGGTTTGATCCCAATCTCAGCCGCTCGATTAACGAGATCTAATAGAGTACCTTGATCCGAGTAATCCATCACCAAGAAACTTTCGTCTGCATATCCGTACAGTTTATGAGGTTTGATGATCGATTCACACAACCTGGGAGATAGAGTCTGATGGAGTTGTGAAAGGATCGAAAACTCGTAGAGATTAGGTGGACTCTCAACCTTCATGGCTTTCTGAATCGAATTATCTTCGTAGATAGCCGTACAATCCTCATCCACTGCCTCACTAACCCTGAACACTGAGCCATAAGTACCTTCGCCTAGCTTCTCGTAGATGATATACAGATCACCACCTAGATTCACTTCCCATAGAGCCTCTTCGGCGGTCGCAAGACCGTGAGACTGTTTACGATTTCGGGGCTTACAACGTTTCCGTAATTGTTGTAATTTTTCTGAACGTTGATCGACTAATGATTGGTAGCCAGGATAGCTATCTAGCGGAGGATCGAGTTCTTCAAGCAGGATATTGACAATGTCTGGGGCAAACGGATTGCAAGGTTCGCATGCCTGAGTTGCAGTCGGGGATAGAGGGACATCGTATTGCTTGGAGTAGGTACGCGATGGCGAGGCCATCACTGAATCATCATCGTGATCGTTCACCGATGAGCGTCGGAGCGAACTCGGTTCACGAGGAATGCTCGAGTGTTGCAAGTGGGCAGCAATCTTGGAGGGCGTTTCCAGTGAGTGATGTGCTCGATGCGGCGAATCCCTGACGTGATAAGCGGTTTGAAAATTGTGTCCAGAAACTTGAAAGTTATCAAGGTTTTCATCGTGCCAGGATGAATCTTGAACTGAGTGTTCATCATTGAGATCATTGGCTTTCGGTGTCAATTGGGCTTCATCTTTTTCGTCATCAAAAACCACGCCAGAGATCTTTCCAGCTCTTTGTTGTTGGTCCATAGAAAAGTGCGCGTCTTGAATTCTGTTAATATATCTAGGTGCTGTCATCGAGTTATATTCGCTTGTCCTTTCGGTGATTGGTGTCAGAGCGTTGAAGTTATCGCCGGTGGGAACAAACCGAAGTGGTCGGGCCATCAATCGGTCGCCTCTGTCGGCATAATCTTCGAGTTCATAAATCTCATCCTCGTACTCAACTTCGTCTTCCCTATCCATATCCGATTGATACTCTTCTTGTGAAGGGAAGAGGGGCATATCCTTCTGAATATCTGGAGTGCTATATTCATTCAACGGATTTTCGGGCTGCCATTCAAATCTATTTGTCTGTAACCCTCGACGATCTAGTTCAGGTTCATCAAGATGTTGGTGGTTGGTTGGAGGGTGCTGAGAATATGCCGCTTTGACGGCAAGTGGTATACGTGCTCCAGGTGCAGCGTTGGATGGTTTGGTACCTGAAAACGGAGTCATCGATATTTCGTTTTCGTCCGCAAAAGGAACCACAGGCGCAAGCGGTTTTCGGATGGGTTTAAACGCACTCAGTCCACGTGCTTGCCCAGCGGAAGAGGATTCGGACGAGGCTAGGTAGTCTTAAACGGTGAGTCAGCTACATACTCATAATTTAACATCAAGAGTTGTACGGTAAGCTACTGATGCTCACCATTGAGTGGCTGTCGACAAACCAATGCGTTCTCATCTTGGAATGGAGTAGGGTTGTAATGGTGGATTTGATTTCCGTCGTTTGAATTTGAATTCTTCTGAGGCTGAGACCAAAAGGTGACATCCGCTGTGGCGTCACGAAGTCCGGCCACAGTGTATGCAGTGTTTTCGTCATACAAACGATCATCATCGCCGAGTTCACTGTTATCGAAATTATCATCGGATTCATCACTTTCTTTAGCTGGTTTACCATACATGTTGTAAACCTCATTTAGAGCTTCCTGAGTGTTCATAGTCACAGATGCACGTCTATCACGCGCTTTGATGTAGCCCACTGAACTATTTCGGACCGGCGAGTCTAGGTTAATAGATACTTCCGCATCAGCAATAGCTTCCTGTCCGGGGACATCCTCATTAAAATCGTCGTCTGTAGAGGTTGTTGTGTTGGCCAAGTTCAAGCTTTCCATGGGCTCGCTGTCCGCCATGGATTGGTCTCCATCCGTAGGCGGAATCTCTGAGCAACCAGATTTTGGTTCAAGTAAATCATGTGCCAGCTGTTCGTCCTCACTAAGTTGCATCTCACTTGATGTCGACAAGCTAGGTTTAAGATAATCAAATAGGGGCTCTGAAAGTGCGGAAAGAAAAGGTCAAGATACTGCAAGCAACAGGGCTGGTTGGAAAAGTAAGACAAACCTCCTGATATCGGGTCGTAAAGTATAGGTGAGCCATCGAGATTATAATGGTACCAATCTGGTAGGTGTGAGGTTGGATGGATGAGTAAAGGATTACTAAAGAAGAGTAAGTATGAATAAGTTTGACTGACTGCCACTAGTGGATGCCTCTACTTCCCAGGGTTCGGTGCCCCAATGGTGAGAGCCATAGTGACGCAATGCCTTGTATTCCTCTGGGCTCATCTCAACTCCATCACCGGGGTACAGCTTGGAGAGGTCTGTTGCCAGTTTTTGAGTGGTGGGTGCAGGAGGTTTTTTATGGGAAGCCTCGGACGATCTATTAGGTTGACTGGAAGAGGAAGTGTTCACTGGGGAACGATAGTTTCTCAGAGGATCGTCGGCCAGCTGATTTGAGTTTTGTGTTAAAGGCGGTGATGATATAATATCTGAAGTTGATTGGGAGACACGCTGTAAAGCAGAGATCTTCTTCTTCTTTAGACGGTTAAGAGGTTCTGCTCCACGTTGAATTCCTAGATCGAATATTTTTTCGATCGTCTTGGCGTGAGCTGGACCTTGGTCGAACGAGTTGGCCCATTCCTCGTAGAACATGCCAAAATCGGTTCCGATCTCTTTGGAATTCAGAAATTCGTATATCTTGGTCGCCCCCAGTTTTGAACAATGTCTGGCGTATAAAACCCATAGCTTGAGGTATCGTAAATCTGATCGATATTGTGGTTCATTAACAAACCGACGGGTTGATTGTTCGAGGATGACGATCAAATGTGTTTTCAGATCTTGTTCCTGCGATCCATAGGTGTCTAAGGTCCAACGAACGTACCTAAGAAAAGGAAAAGAGTGAATGATGGTGAGCTACTGATGGGTGTGTGCGGGTGTTTCAGAGAATCTTCTTATGTACAAGAGGTGTGCATCGAGAGGGTCTTCGAGTAGGTCAACAGGTAGCAGTCGACTGGCATCTTTGTCACCATTTGCGACGCGGTCTAATAGATCGATTGTTCGTAGGTGGGTTTGTCGTTCCAACTCGATTTCTGCATCTGGAACCAAGTTTGTTTTCGATTTTCCCTTCTCCTGAATGACTCCTTCACTTTTGGTGTTGGTGGAATCCAGCTTGTTGACAGTCATGAATTAATTAGGATTGGTGGTTGGTTATTGACAGGTTGTGGTGCGAGATGTGAGGGATGACGGAATCACCTTGGCCAGACCTGCATACATGTACCCCCCATACCACATATGTAATGTATGTACCCAATTGAGTTTCCCATTTGATTTAAACTGGAAAAAAATAAGAAAAAACCAACAACACCACCACCACCACCACCACCATCATGAAACCTCAGACCATACCAGTCTTTCGTCATGAATTGGTGAGTCAATCATGAGAATATATTCGAAACCATAATCCTAACCACACAGAGAGCCCACACAGGTAATCACCAAGAATCTCTCGAGGGAAATCATTCGAAGTTAGGTATAAAAGGACCCCCAAGACAATCAAATCTATCTATCTATCTACTAAGATACTATATAAATCAGTGTTAACTGACCATGTGCCTTTTCAAAATGCACAGCCGTCATTCATGCCATCCTCTTCCATCGAGTCTTTGGTTCCATCCAACCCAAAGAAGTTCAAGTCCTAGGAATCACTTTCGTAAGCATACTTTTCTTCTCCATGATCCACCTATACATTTGACGTTTAAGAGAGAGGTCAGTCTTAATCAAATATTCTTTGATTCATCTTAAAAAAAATCACTAATAAATACACAGCCCAAGGTAGTCGAATCTGAAATCGAAAGTCTCGTCAACGAACGTACCGAACGGGCAGCCCTCCTATTAGAGCAGCAAGCAGCCTCAGTATTAGTACATCCACGTCTCACTGCTCTCTGGTTTGACTGAGCTTGTCGGCTGATTTGTCTTGACCCGATCATCTATTGATATAAGCTATCGATCAGATTCCTAGAGAGCCGATTGACTAACCATTCCAACAACAACAAAGAAACCCTCAAATCCAACTCATCAGCAGCAGCACCCAGCAAACACAAGCAGCAAGACGAGCAGGAGGAAGACGAGGGTCTGGTTTGGGAAAAGTGGGAGATCAGCTTCAAGATCCATTCGATCGCTCAATCTTATCCTTCCTCACCTTCAAAGAATACAGATCACCATCTCTTATTCAATCCGATTGGCTATCTGAGTGCCAAGTCCGATAACTCATCCGGTCCGTCTATCTTTAGCCCACACCGAATCACCTCTGGAACATGCTCACATGTCTTTTCACCCCCTTGACCAACAGAACACTTGGATTCCTTTAGGTCTATCCAACTTCAACTCAATCACTTCTTGAGCCGGCTGATAGACTTTGTCTTAAACGAACGAGACCATGTACCAGCCATAACTAACTCTGAACTTCTCCCATTTCCAGTCGATGTACGTCCTCTCCCATCCACTCAGTCCAATATTTCTATTAACATCTAGTATTTTTGTCCTAGATCTCACTTCTTCCTCTGTCGAACAGTTAATGTTCTAATCAGCCCTGTATATCATGACCAGAAGTGAAGTCCCTCTATCCAATAAAGCATTAATGTAACTGATCATTCAACAATAAGAAATGTTTGTGCTTGTGTACTTAGATGATAATTTATCTCCACTGGGTGAGTGTTGAAATACGTTTGGTTGCTGGACTTGAGGGTGTCGTCCTTTGTCGTTCGACTGTCTGTGGACATCTCTTTCTTCTTTCTCCCATTCAAGAACCGCTTCATCACTGTCTGTGCCACTCTCTGTCAACTCGACCTGATCATCAACCTCATCATCTCCCGACTGTTCTCCGGTGTCGGCCCCTCTGATATCTACTTTCTCGATCAACTCTCGGCCTCCATCCCTTTGATACCCCAGTGTTCTCCTACTTTTCCCCAACACCACCCTCTTGTGGCTCATTGAGGGCTCGAACCAGGACTCTTTGTCCTGGCTCAACTGTGGGGGGCTTGGGGTTTGCTTGAGCCAGGGACCACTGGGGCCTGTTCTCAGAGGGGTTGGTACCATGGCCCACTGGGTCTAGTGGGGCCTGTTCTGATTAAGGCCATCTCCACCGCGTGGAGCTATCCGGGTTGCTAAATTGACTGTGCCGGGGCTCCTCGCCGCAGTCTTAGCAACCCGAGGCTGGGTTGCTACCCACCGCAAGCTACGATATATCGTAGCTTGGGGAGGTGAAAGGCTTCGGGTGTAACCGAAGCCTCCCGGTTGTGTGTGGTGAAAAGTAACCGGGGGGGGGGAGGGGCCAGATATCACACTTTTTTGCTGTGTGATATCTGGCCGATGGGTTGCTATCGGGTTGCTATAGGAGTGCCACATCTGGCACTCCTATAGCAACCCAGGTATGGGTTTCTGGGGTATAGCAACCCCGGTGGAGTTGCTATATCCGGGTTGGGTTGCTATATTTAGCATAGCAACCCGGTTTAGCAACCCCGGTGGAGATGCCCTAAGGGCTTGAATCTCACGTTGGGTTGGTCCTCTTGATGTTTGATGTTTTTGGATTTGGGGTTGGATTTGAGTCTGGGCATTGTATCGGTCTGTTTGGTTGGCTGGCTTGGATGGGGTGAGGTGGTCGTTGCGGAGTGATGTAGCCTGAACTCATAATAGTTCACTACGTCTACAGACTACAGTCGAAGCGTAAGTCATGACATCATGACTCTCCATGTTCATAAATAAATGTGAATCTGCCGAGAAGAAACACGTCACGGTAAGCTATTGTTGTAACCTAATGAGACACCGCTAAGCAATAATATTGTCTCGTCATAATCCCGTTCCCATCCTTGGCTTGACCCAGGATGGGAACAGCATAGTGTGCTGCGGCAAGTCAGAGATGACTGTGACATGTATGTCACAACACCCCCCCTCTTGCCGTAGACACCTACCTACAAGCAGTCGTAGAGAAAAAAATAAAACAAAAATATGGAAAAGAAAACAACGTAATAGAGAACATAAAAAATAGAAAAAAACTGAGAAAAACTTGCAACAACGTGATCGCCAAAGAAAATTAGAAACCCCCCATAATTTGAGAGCATAGTCGGGTGAAGATTTCTGATCCAAGGCTCTTGGTAAAAATGTCCGCTAATTGGTTGGTAGTGGGGACCCAGTGCAAAGCTGTCTTTTTTTGAAACAAGGCTTCGTTAGTTATGTAAAAATCACGGTCTGAGTGTCTAGTTCGCTTGTTTGAAGCATCGTCTGTGGAAACTTTTATGGCCGCTTGATTATCACAATGCAAGTGACCCATAGGAAGTCAGCCTTTAGCACATCTTTGAGAAGATGCCTTACCCATAACGTCTGTCGTGTCGCTATCCCCAATGCCATGTATTCCGCATGGCATGTGGACGACGCTACCGATGCTTGTCGTCTAGCAACCCACAACACTGGACAGTTGTAAACCGATATCAGGATTCCATACGATGACCTAGAGAATTCCCCGCCCCACGATGCATCACAAAACGTCTTCAGAGGCCTGTCATCTAAGTTTGGGAACAACTTGAGCCGCATATCAGTCGTGTTAGCTACATAACCCAAGAGATGCTTTAGGCCCTTCCAATGCTCCACCCCCGGTTTGGCTGAGAAACGAGCCAAGTAGTTCACCGCAAAGCATATGTCCGGCCTTGACCCCACTGCCAAATAACTGAGAGAACCTATGATTGATAGGTATTTACCTGACTTCGAGGAATTGCCATCGGGATCCGTAACCCCATTAAAATTCGGAGGCAAAGGAGTTTTCAACAGAGTCACTCCGTCCCACTCAGACTCTAACAAACTGTTGATTAGTTCCTTCTGACAAAGGGAAAAACCGCGATCAGTCCGCTCCACATTCAGTCCAACAATGGAAGTTAGCTTTTCAGACCACTTTACTTTCAACACACCACTAAGATCAGCTTCCAGCTTTTTTAGCAACACTTCACTGGACGCCGTTACCACGCCGTCATCCACATGTAGCCAAACTACTCCGGTTTCCAAAGGATGTCGTAGGATATAGAGGGAATTGTCATACTGCGAAGGAACATAGCCCAGTTGACCAAGTATACTTTTAAGGTGAAGCCACCAACAGCGAGCAGCTTGCCTCGTGCCGTAAAGGGCTTTCTTCAGTAGTAGGGCATGTCCCGGTGGGACCTTCAACCCCTCAGGCGGTTCGACCCAAACTTCCTGATCTATAGGTGAGTTCAAATACGCAGCTACGAAATCGAAGCTATGAACAGGCCAATGGTTGAAAGCTGCAACGGTTAACAGAATCCGCAACGCCACGAAAGTGGCCGTTGGAGCAAACGTCTCCAGAAAATCAGTGCCTGCTACCTGTGTGAAACCTTTGGCGACAAATCTGGCCTTGAAACGGACACCCGAGCCATCTAAATCCGGCTTTGTAGCAAACACCCATCGACCCCTTAAAGGTTTTTTTTCATTTGGTCGTAATTGAACCGTCCACACACGCATTTGCTCGAGATTCGACAGTTCAACCGCTATAGCCTTAGACCAGGAATCTTTATCGGGAGAGCTCATAGCCTGCCTGAAAGTCTTAGGCACTGAGATAGCATAGAAGTGACATAGTTCCAAGATCTTATCAACAATCATTTCTTGATCATGGAACTCCAGTTCTTTATTGAAATTTCCAAGTTCTAACTGATTCATCATGAAATCAAGAGACATCTTTGCAGGAACAACAGTCTGTTGTTTGGTAGCAGCAAAACTGCTGGGTTGCATCGCACTGACATATTCATCATGGTCTACAAAACGTGCCATCGCAGAACAGGTGAATCAATTCTGTTCAGGCAGGTAGAACAACCAGCCCTTGCTCCCTTCAAGGTGGCCAATAACTTGTCCTCTTACTGCCCTGGCGTCTAATTTTTGTCGCTTTTCATGCGGGACGTGGATATAAGCAAAACTGCCAAAAGCACGGAAAGAATCATATTGGGGTTTTGACCCAAAAAGCGCTTCATATGGCGTAACTTTCCCACTCGATTTGTTCGGTATGCGATTCAGAACGTGAGCAGCCCACAAGAAAGCATAACTCCAAAAGGTCTTTGGCAGGTTGCTATCAAACAGCACCGTCCTGCCCATGTCCTGGACCGTGCGATTGAAACGCTCAACCATCCCATTCTGATAATGGTGATAAGGTAGAGATCGCTCTGTATGGATACCCCTTGCTGTAAGAAAATCGTGGAGGGCTTTATTTGCGAACTCCCCGCCATTGTCGCTCCTTAGAATTTTTACAGATTTCCCGGTAAAACGTTCTAGTCGAGTAATCCAATCGATGATCGCCTTGTTTGCATCTGACTTTGCTTTCAAGGCTTTCACGTGAGAATAACCAGTAGCAGTGTCGCGCATTGTCAATAAATAACTGCTGCCATCCACAGAGGGAACTTGGAAAGGCCCAATTAGGTCGGCAGCCCAAACTTCCATTTTCTGAATTGGTTGGTTAGTGCTGCTTAATGGGTTGATTTTGGTACTTTTGCTGATCATGCAGATGGGGCAACGAATTTTTCCCGGAGGTAACTGTTTTGGCAGTCCTAGTCCTAAGTTCTCCTTGATGAGTCTTTTAATGACTCGTAAGCCAGCATGTCCAAAAACGCGGTGCCAAAACAAGAGTCTTTTTTCATTTGCGGTGAGACTATCAAAACGCCAAACACCTTCCTTGGCCGTGAGAACAGGTTCTTTGAATAAGACTGTAGAGCCATTGTATTCTGCAGCGTTTGCGCATGCACGTTTTAAAGAGACAACCGGTTTTATTCCAATCACAGGCATTGTAGGAGACATAGAGAAAAAAGAATCGGACTTGGTTTGAGAGAAAGCAGAAAAGTCATGAGGATTAACAGACGGGGAAGGTGAAAAGGAATCATCGGGTTTAGGGAACAGTTCACGAGAAATAAAAGAGGACAAGAGATGTGGTCGTTTATCGGTAGCCCAAACATTCGCAGTTGACACAGGAAGAAGAGGAGTTTGGAGCGTCCACCTGTTCTTTGGCCTATCAAAAATGCATTCAAAAACATTTGCACCCGACTTGCTCAAGAAAACAAACGAGTCTTTAATATTGTCATAAAAGACAGAAGCATCAGCTTTCCGTAAAGATGCCATCGATATTAGAGTCGATCTAGCATCCTCACAATATAAAACACCTTTCAGGACAACTAACTGTCCATCGTCTCGTCGGAAATGCAGGCTTCCCACACCTGTGATGGAAGACTTTCCTGATTGGGTAGCTACCGACAGGGGAATTGGTTTAGATAGAGTTTTAAAGTCATGGAGGTGGGATCTGAGACCAGTGAAATGATGGGATGCTCCTGTGTCAAAAATTGTAGGACAACTTACAACATCTTCACCCAAAGCCATGTTCTTGAAATCCAGGTTGTCCAAGTCATCAGGCAGATCACCAATTTCAATGAACTGCGCCTCTGCCCCCCCCGCGGAAGTTGATGTTGACGAAGGCTGAGTCATTGACTGCTGGGGTCGATTTTGGTTGCGAGCTGGATACCGAGGTCGATAGTAGTCCGCCAGTCGTTTGGCATCCATTTGCGCTTTCGATGGGGGGGCAGGTCGCAAAGTGGAGGAGACGGGTGGGCGGGGCGAATCGGTGTACAAGGACCCAACAAAAGTCGCTTGTGATTGAAAACCTTGAGGCTTGGAAAACGATGCTCCTGGACCACGCGCTTTCTTGTCCAGCTGATTCGGTTTCGCACGTTGTGGGCAGTCGCGAAGGTAATGGTCCGGCGCCCTGCACTGCCAGCAACGATGGGCCGTCATAGCATAGAAATCTAGTGCATCAGGCCAGTTATCTTCCGGCACCTCACTGAGAAACGCCTGGACGTCAAAATCTTCCTCATTGTTAGAAGCTAACATCACGGAGGGAGGTGAAACAATCGATGATTGAGGGTCAACGGAGTCCGTATGTTGTTTCTTGCATATGTCAAAACAATTGACCAGCGCCGCAAATTTTGGTGTAGCCTTTGAATTGTCGTTCTGGATGGTTTGCTCGACTCGCAGTTCAAAATCCTTCTTGAACGGCGCCGAAGATCGCATGACAGCAGCCTGGAAAATAAAACCGAAGAACGCATCCGAATGGATTCGAACATTAAGGTTGTTCCACTCGCTATAAAGGTTCCTCATGCGAGACGAGATTCCTACGGCGTCGTCATCATCGACCGAGAACGCCAAGAACCTCTTGAATACGTTCATCTGCGCTGCTCTGGATACCACAGAGAATTTCTTCTTGATGTCAGAAAGTATCTCGAGTGTCGAAGGAAAGCGTTGAGCGTCGGCTACCAGAGAAGAATGGATACCGGCCAGAACCACCATCTGAGCGATTTTTTCAAACGTGGAATTTTCAATGGCCCTGAAGAAAAACGTTGAACCGGTCATGTGGACCGCGCCGATTTCTTCAAGATCGACCAACCACCGCACCAGGTTATTCCCGTCCGCAGCCAATTTTGTGGAGTCCGACCAATGCGAGTTGATCGACCTTGCCGTCTGGTTGACTAGCTTCGCTTGCTCCAGCTGAAGTTTAGCCGCAAGGAAATCACGTTCGCTCCGTTGCAGCTCAGTACCAGCCGGGACAGAATTGTCGAGGTGAGGAGCGGTTCGACCCGCACCGGTTGGAAGTCCTGTAGGTCTAGTTGTCGGTCTGGAAGTCGAGGCACGAATAGTTTTGTCTGCAAGCCGAGTATTGTTGGTCCCGCTGATTACCGAGTCGAACAGGTTACCCATCTGAATTCCACCATCTGGGATGAAGTGGTTGGATTCGCTTCCGGTTAGTGAAGACTGAGACGCTGTGGTGCTCCATTTGCGAGACAATGCCAAAAGCGCATGGTGGAAGCATTGGGATAGCATATACACAAGCAACATTCATTACAAGAGGAGGAATAGTATAATAAATGTAAGATACACTTCTACGTAGGACAATAAGATTACAGACAGCACGGCGTTATGGGGAATGGAATGGAGGACAAGGGGTACATAGGATGGAATGGGGTATAAAGGAAGGGAAATGAAGAGGTGGAAGGGATTGGGAGAACATGTCTCAACCAGGAAGGTAGAAGGTAAGGTGGTAAGTAGTGGGAGATTATGTCTCAACCAGGTATGGAAGGAAGGATGGAAGGATGTATTGGTACAGTTAGTTATAAGGGTATACCACCTTTATAAGGGTGGTATATGGCATTATAAGGGTGGAGGAATCAGTATTTCGTGATTTGGAGGGAGGAATTAATTAGGTGAGGAGGAAGAAGGGAGGAAGGAGCAATGTGGGAGGAGAGGCTTTGACCCCCAATATCCTGGGTGGAAGGAGTTAACAGCTGGTCATGCAGGCGTGTGGATGATGTGTCATGTTGTTTGGTTCTCATATCAACACATGATATCATGCTGTGCAATATATGCAGGCAGATAAGGTGTATAGATATGTCCCTGCAGCATTATTCCCTCATTGTTTGGCAGGCAGTGCAGTACAGATATCCAGGGGCTGTGCAACAGATTATATCCCTTAGCAACAAAGGATATCATTTGGTGCAGCATATGCAGGCAGATAAGGTGTATAGGTGGTTTCCTGCAGCTTAATTCCCTCCCAGGGCGAAATCCTGCAGCATAGCACACTCACAAGGAGCTCCCCTGGAGCTAAAATCCCTCACTCTTCAATATATAAGGAGGCCTCTTTCCCCCTTTTCATTTCCCTTTTGGAATCATCAGCCTACAGAGGTTTGGTCACAGTGGTTATTTATTTAGTGGTAGTTTAGTTAGTGGTAGTGGTAGTGGTAGTGGTAGTGGTCGTGATAGTAGTGGTAGTAGTAGTAACAGTAACAAATAGTTTTATTAACAGTAACAAGTAGTAGTAGTAGCAGAAGCTCTAGTATTGATTAAAGTGCCTTATCAAGAGATTGCTTAAGGAAGAGATCATTACCAACCTTCAATTAACAACCCATTTATTAGTAACAATTTATATCTTACATAATTAATCCCACTGGATTATCTTTATCCATCATTGTTAGAAGTTGTAACAGATCTACGTGAATAGTGATTTGAGGTATCTAGGTCTGATAGAGATTACTATATAAAAGTAAGATCTATCTTGGAATCAGCCATATCTTTATAAATATTGATTACAAGACTCTTAGTTATTTGCATAGTACCATTTAGAGGGGCAGGTCTTTCAAACCACCCGTAAGTTGTAATAGCCTTTCAACCTATTTGCAATTTATTTCCCCCTCAGCGGATATTTCACCAAATATATTTTAGTGTCCCACAAGAGTCCTACATCTGGTGTCCCAACAGTGGCCGATTACCTTCAGCAAGAACATCAAATCATTGGATAATTCAAGTGGATCATCAGTAACTTCAACCAACGACGGAGACAGATATTGAAGTGGACGGCGGTACGGATAGGGGATTGGACGAGGATAACGGACGAAGGAGAAGTCAGGACCGGGTTTCAACGGAGGAAAATAACAGGAATAGGATTTGGAGCACTTGGAGGAATTTAGATACACTTTTGGACAACGAAATAGAGGATTGGGACCATAAGGACTGGACGGAGCAAGAACGGGAATTTCTCAGTGAATATTGTGATACAGTTACCAGGAAGAAATCAGAGGACTTGGAAGATCAGCTGTGTGGCTACCAAAGATTATCCATCATGGAGTTGCCATTTCAAGATCAGTCAGTAACTATTCAAAAACAACAAGAACAGATAGCAGAAATGGGGGAGAATATGAAGAGAATGGAGGCAATGATGACAGCATTACTAGGACAGAAGAAGGAACCAGAGAATGTACCTATACCAGAAACCCCAGTCCAACGCGGGTCGTCCCTTCGATTTGCAACATCAACTCCATTTATAGAACGTACACTAGGCGGAGAAACAACAATTAGAGGCCTACCGGATAGCCCAATAGACTCAATTCAATCCACACCAAACACTAGTCAATTCAGACCACGGATGGAATTCAAGCTTTTAGATGAAGAGAAAGGAGTTCGGTTGGATACTAAAAACATTAATTTGAAGTTTGATGGAACAGATGTGGAGACCTTTATTCAGAGAGTGGAAAAGATAGCTTCTTTCCAGAAGGCAGGAGGACAGGACGTGGCTTTACAGTTACCTTACATCATCAAGGACTCTAAGATTACTGAATGTATTGAACAGATGGAAGGACACGAGACTCGGGACTGGGACTTGTTGAAGAAGGAGCTCATTCGTAAATGGGGAAGTGCAACACCAAAGCAGAGATTTAACAAAGAATCAGTTGCAAGTTTGGTTGAAAAATATGCAGGAAAAGGCGGAATCCAAACCAGGGAAGACTATCGGCAATTTGTGGGGGAACTTGAGGAGATATTGGCTTATTTGCAGAAGATGGGATACGAGGATGTAAACGCAGAAAGTGGAGACCCGCTTTGGAAGGCTGTTTCAATAGAAATTCGAAAGGACGTTGCAAGGGACTTGGCGCACAACAAGAAGTTGAGAAGAACGAAGGACGGGAAGGCATTGGTGCCTAAGCTGGAGCAATTGAAGGAATATGTGGAGGCATCTTTGTCAGTACTGGACATGGATGTGAGCACCACCAAAGGAAAATCTGTTAGCAAAGGAGAGGAAGTACGGAAAGAAGGCCCCATCAGGAACAAAACGGACGAAGGCACGGACAAGGTAAAAGTATTGGAGGAAGAAATAAAAAAGTTACGTACTGATTTGAACACTAATTTGAATACTAACCCAAATTCTAGACCTTTTCCACCTCACTTAACAGCCCCAAGACCACCAGTAGCCGGATATAGACCATCAGGACCAGGAGGACCACCTTTCCAGCGAAGTCAAGTCCAGTGCTATTACTGCAAGGAGATGGACCATACAGTAATGTTCTGTTCCCATCTTACTGAGGATATAACCAAGAGGGCGGTGTTTAAAGCGGGACCTAATTACTATTACGCCAACCGGGAGCTTATTCCGTTAGACACAGGTGAGTCCATTCGAGAGCTGGTGCGGCAATTCATGGAGAAAAACAAAGCGGCCGCGGACAAGCAAGCAAATATTGTTACCAGTGGAGCTGAAACTGAGCCTCAACCGGTACCTACGGCAACTATGATCTCAACTAATCGCTGGGAAATGTGGAGTCCACCGGAGATGCATTACGGAGAAGACGATGAGGAAATTCAGATTGGTTTTGGCCTACGAAGATCTCCAAGAAATGCGGGAAAAGAGAAGGAAACCAAAGGCCCAACAAGTCAAGCTAAACCGGAGAACGTGGAAAAAGTTAGGGAAGACGTACCTAAGCCACCAGCACCAAAACAGGAGGCCAACGGGAAGTCAACAACGGAAAAGAAAAGGAGGTCGAGTTATCCAGGAGCCTGGGTCGAAGGAACCTCTGATGATGAAAGTAGTGTAGGCGAGGATATTTCGGAACTAGAACAGGTGCCTGTGAAGGGGCAAGAGAAGAAGGAAGCGGAGGAATCAGTAAAAGAACCAGCTGAAAACACGGTGGATAGAGTCAAAGTTGGGGGGGGACTGAGGAAGAAGATATTAAAACAAAGCTTCACACTCACCTTGGAAGAACTCCTTCTGATTGCACCAAAATTTATCCAAGAGCTACATAAGTTACCAACATCTGAGGTAAAGACGACGAATCGGCAACAGAATTCAGGGAGGTGCCATCGGAGAGACTTTGAGGAGGAATCAAACGGATTTACACGGAATTCAACAATAGGGGAATCTCTTACTTATGCATGTCCATTAGGGTTTGTCGAAGTAACTATTAATGGAAGGAAAATAAAAGCATTAGTGGATAGTGGTGCTGAATTGAATATCATGCCTGAAAACATAGCCCTCCAGTTGAAATTACCCACCAGGGAAATTAGTATGAATATCACAGGTATTGGTGGCCACTCGTCTCCCATTGTGGGATTGGCAGAATCTATTCCATTCCATATAGACACAGAGGACAACAAGGCGGCAAATTTCTTCATTGTTCGAGGGAAGGTGTATACAGTGTTGGGCAGACCATTCTTGGCGGATCACAAAGTACGGCTGGAATTGTCCAAATCACGGGGAGAGATATTGAGTTATGAGTTGTGGGATGGGGGAAGATTATGTATACCTATTTGTACTCCAGAAATTCCAGGATGGGAAATGTCACCACCTCGAAGGATTGCTGGCAAGTGTTCCCACAGCATTCGAATGGGTAACTATCAGAGTAAGAATAAATTAGAAGAACCAAAAGGCGGAGGACTGGACGGTAAGTTGGACGACAAACTAGGGAAGGACTTGGACAGTGGTGCAGACATGGGAACGGAGGACAATGGAATGGATACGGAGACGGGCGGCCGACCAAGTAACGAATCGAGTAGGAGTCTAGAGGAAGATACCGAGTCAACAGGGAGTCAAGAATCATTAGTATGCCCTCCAAACACCCCTTTAAACGTGCTCACAGAATATTTTTGCAGGCTTAGTGGAAAAGCGGAGGAAGAGGAGACTGGAGGCAACGAAGGGACAGGGGGACATTTAAACAAGGAGATTAGGAATGGCGGTACAGAAGGTACAGATTATTGGGTGACGGACTGTTTAGATTATTCACAAACTTGGGACACAAAGTGGACAGAGTGCCCAGACTATATCTTCTGGGGGCAAAAACGAAATTATAAAGTCAACAGTATGTTAGGATTAGATTACTTGGACCAAGGATTTCCAACACAGGATTTTTTGCGAGTCTATCCAGAGACGTTTCCTTGCAGAGGGGACGGGTATTGGTCAGAGCTTCCGGGATACACAGCTGGACGAATTGGGTTTATGATGTTACTAAACGGTGAAGGCGTCGAAGGTTATCTGAAGAATGAACTAATCTGGCCTGGTCATTGGTGGATCCACGAAAGCGACCGAATGGAGCTATATGCAGGAGGGGACAATGGCTATAAATATATTCAAAATCAGAGATTATGGGATTCTAGTAAGGACAGGGACACTGAAGAGGTAGAGTTCTTAGCTAGAGCCGTAACCCGGATGGTAGGGACTTTTGGTAGGTTCAGTTTACAAGGGTTTGGATGGGCCATTCGTGAAGAACAAAAGAGGCTGGGGGAATCTTACGCCACCTTTTGGGAGGATTGGGAAGATTTAGCTTTTCAGTATTAAAAATATTATAGGTAAAAGTGTGAATAAGTTGTACTTGTAGTAAACATGTACAGTTATGTGCAATAAAGTGGGTCTGGGGCAGGCTTGAATGTAATTTTTAGATTCTTCGTATACTCAGGAGTGGTAATTTTGTGTATGGTTTGTTTTGTGTTATTTTTTTCTCTCTCTCTTTCTATGTGTCTCAATCTAAGTTCAGGAGGAGTTTGGGACAGTAAGCAAAGCATGGAATTCATTGCCATAGAGATAAGAAAAAGGGGAGACAAACTAAAAAAAAAAAAAAAAAAAGTACAAATACACATATCATGAAAAAAAAAAAAAAAATAATCAGGGAGGTTACACGCCAGTATAGGCACTGGAGATTGATAGCAGTGTTTTTTTTTTTTTTTTTTTTTTAGTTTTTTTAGTTTTTTTCTTTTTTTTTGAGTTATGTAGTTATTTTTTTTTTTTGGGGGTTTAATAGTTATAGGATCTCGGGCACGTGTATGGGAAAAACAAAAACAAAAATCGACTAAACAGGCGACAAACTATCAGAGGGAGGGGAAAAAGGGGTCGTAAACGGGGATGACAGTGTCTAAGAGGCCCAGGCGGAGCAGGGCGGAAACAAGAGTTCGGTAGACGAGGCCCGCGTTGGAGGTGGGATCGGCAAACATCGATTCCCTGCAACTCAACAGTTGAGGATGTCAGGAGGGGGCACTGATAGGACAAAGAAAGAAATCAGTCGAGTAGGGTGAAGGGAGGAAGGGATAAACTTACAAACGATCGGAACGATGGCGGTACCAATCCTCCAGAAGATCAGCGTCCATTCGTAGGAGGTTGTGGGCTCGCCAATCAGGGTGATTAGGCGGGAGGCGATTCAAGGATCGGCGGAGGACCTGTAAGAAGTTGAGGAAGCTATAGGCAAAGAAAGCGGCGCTGTATTGATCGTCGGTCGGAGCTAGTGGGTCGGGGCCTATGCTAGGAGGAGGAGAAGGAGCAGTGGATAAGACGGAAGGGGAAGAACGGTGGGCTAGAGGGGATCGGGGAGGAGAAGAGCGGTGATACGGGGAGGAACGGCGAGCACGGTTAGGGGCGCGGGCAAGAGGAGGTGTAGGACGACGATGAGCGGGGGGTGTAAACGGTGGTAATGGGGGAGGAAGCTGAGCCCCCTGGATAGGACGTTCGTGATAAGGAGGAGGGGGATCTCGGATGACATAGTCTTGAAGAGGCGGCTAAAACCCAAAAAGAGAAGGGTAAGCATGAAGAAGGAACAATAGTGGGGGGGGGGGAAGACGCACACGAGCCAAAGAGCTGAGATGATCGGGTCCGGCCTCGGTAACATAGGTTGGGAAGCGTGGGGCGGGCAGTTGACCAGAAACGCGACCAGCGGGTTCGTGGCGAGGAGGGGACTGAAGATCCATGAGGAGCTGTAGCTGACATAAACAAGATATATATGTAAATAAAAACGAAAAATAAAATAAAGTAACAATTGGTGTTAGCGATCAAGAGGAAAGACGGGAGGATCAAAAAGGAAAATGGGGGAACGAACGAGGCAGGCAGTAAGGAGGACAATCGATGGGAATTGGAACCAGAGGAGGACGGCGAATAGTAGACGAGGTGACGCAGAAATGGAGCCAAGAGCGGTCGTTTTAACGGCAAGAAAAGGCGATCGATCGACGGAGCAGGCGAAGCCATTACAGGCAGCGGTAAAGGAGGAGTCAGCACGGGTTGGCACGAGCAACAGAGGCAAGTCACGAAGGTCCAGAATCAGGGAATCGAAAGGGCCGGAAGCGATAAGGGGATGGCGACGGCGCATGACGGCCGCCACGACGAGAGAGGAATCCAGACGCGAGTAGCTAGGAGGGAAAGAAAAACAGTCAGCATAATCAATGGAAAAGTAGATATAAAAAAGGGGAATGACTTACTATATGTTGTCGAAGGCGGCGAGGTAAACAAGATCGGAGATTGGCGAGGTGGAGATGAAGTTGGAATAGGAACAGAGCCGAGACTGAACTAGGGGGGGGGAGCCATATTCCGATGACGACTGAACAGGGTATCTGAGTAATCCCGAGTGGGATCGGATGTAGCGCAAGGACAGAGCGGAGCGCAAAAAAAAAAAAAAAAAAAAAAATAAATAAATAAATAAATTGCGTGTAGGCAGCAATTAAGTTTGTTAGCTGAGGGTAGGGGTGGGCAAATCCAACCAATTCATGAAAAAGTACATCAGAATATTAGACAGCTTATGCGCTCAAATGAACTAAGCTGATCTAAAAATTCTCAAGTAAGTTTACTAGTTATTGCATTTATTTATAAAAGGGGAAACAAATCAATTTTGGCTAATTCTTACACTTACAATAAAACAATAAACAAATAAATAAAGACATACCAATTGGGCTGATTATTTAATTTACAGGGGAAAGTACGGGTATAAGTAGGTAAGTGGGCAGGGGACAGTATTACAAACAGTAAGTAGGCAGCAACACCAGACAGGATGGGGGGAACAATTGGGGCGGCAAAATACAAAGGGGTTGCAAAGAAAATTCAACCAGTAAACCAACCAATGCCACAAGGGCTGAACCCGCCATTGGAAAGACCAACATTATCCCGCGACCCTTATCAGACACCCCTCACACCATGGCCACCAGAATTCAGGGAAACAAAGAGAGTGACGGAAAAACGATTGGAAGCGGTAAATTTTGGACCACCTAACTGGCTAAGCAAGGACGAAATGAAATTATTGAAACACGTGATTGTACTTCGGGAAAGGGCCATAGCGTTCACAGAAGAGGAGAGAGGGATACTCAAGCACGAATATGGGCAGCCATACAAGATACCGGTAATTGATCACGAACCGTGGCAACAAAAACCCATCCCTATTCCAAATTCAATAAGAAATGAATTCGTAGAACTAGTAAGAAAGAGAATTCAGACGGGCCTTTATGAGCAATCAACATCCAGCTATTCCAGTCCTGTCTTCTGTGTGGCCAAGTCAAATGGGAAGTTGAGGATTGTACATGATTTGCAGCAGCTCAACAAGGTTACAATTAAGGATGCAGGGTTACCTCCAAAAATCGAGGAGTTTGTGGATTCATTTGCGGGAAGGGCATGTTACGGCTTAGGCGACATTATGGGAGGTTACGACGAAAGGGAATTAGATCCAGTATCACGACCTCTCACAACCTTTGAAACACCCTTGGGTAGGCTACAGTTAACAAGATTACCTCAAGGTGCAACAAATTCGGTGGCGGTATACCAGGCTCAAATGGGATGGATACTACAGGAGGAATTGCCTGAGAACGTGGGAATATTTATTGACGACGGAGGCATAAAAGGACCTAGGTCAGATTATGGTGGAGTAACGTTGGAGGAGAATCCCAATATACGACGTTTCATCTGGGAGTATGCTATTACATTGGAAAGAATCTTATTTCGAATAGAGGAGGCAGGACTCACTATCTCAGGAGAAAAATTTGCTTGCTGTGTTCCAGCTTTGGATATTGTAGGTCATGTGGTTTCTAAGGAAGGGAGGATGATATCGGTGAAGAAACAAAACAAGATACAAAGTTGGCCGCCACTCACATCTAAGAAGGAAGTACGGCAATTCTTGGGTCTATGTGTTTATGTCAGAATGTTCATCAAGGACTTCTCGGCAATAGCAGCACCACTACAACGGTTAACCAGATTGGACACAGAATTTATTTGGACTCAGGAGTGCGAAGAGGCATTTGAAGCTTTAAAGAGGATCGTGGGGGAGGAAATTGTGTTGAAAGGAGTGGACTACGGCGAGGGAGCGGGGAAGATTAAATTGGCCATAGATTCAAGTTATTTAGCGGCAGGGGCGGTTCTGATGCAGGAAGATAAAGAAGGTTTGGATCGACCGGTGTTATACGAATCAGTTAGTTTTACGGAAAAGGAATCTGAGTATGCCCAGTCAAAACTGGAGCTCTTGGGGGTTAGAAAGATTTTGAAGAAACTGCAGATATTACTGTGGGGACAACATTTTGAGTTACAAGTGGACGCAAAAGCTCTTATACAGATGATTAATACACCGAGTTTGCCAAGTGCCCCAATGACAAGATGGGTGGCATTTATTCAACTTTTTTCATTCGAGTTGGTGCATAAACCAGGGAAGACATTTACCATGCCGGACGGATTATCAAGAAGACCATTGGATAAGGATGACGTAGCTAAAGACGCGGATGAAGAGGACGGATGGGTGAAACCACACCCTGGTATGGGAGCAAAAGCAGTTGGAATTGTGGAAACACAGATTACTGGAGCTGGCAGGGAACAAGTGGGATTTTGGAAACGTATGAAGGAGTATCTGGAAACGCTCAGAAAGGCAGATTACTGGTCAGACTCAGAATTTCAGAGGATTAAGCGAAGGTCGTCAAATTACTTTATACAGGATGGACAACTGAGGAAGAGATGTGAACCATATAGTCAAGTCATTGTGTCAGTGGAGGTCATTCAACAGAAGATAATGAAGGCCATGCATGAAGAATTAGGGCATCGTGGAGCAACGGAAACATATAGGAGGATCAAATTGCGGTATTGGTGGGAAGGAATGAAGAAGATTATCAGGCGGTGGGTTCAATCGTGTGAAAGTTGCCAGAAGCGCAGCAGGATATTACAAAAGGAGGAAGGAAAAGCAACATACAAAACCACATTATTTGAAAGGGTTAGTATGGATGCCGTTCACATCAAGGCGGGTCTATGGAAGTATTTAGTAGTGGCTAGGGATGACTTTTCGGGATGGGTGGAAACAGTAGCGTTGGCAAAACTCAGTTCAAAGAAGGTGGCAGAATGGTTCTTGGCGGAATGGATTTACAGATATGGAGTGCCCAAGGAAGTTACAGTGGACGGGGGAGCGGAATTCAAAAAGGAACTACAAACGGCAATGAAGAGGGTGGGTACTAATCTTAGGATAGTGACCCCATATTATCCAGAAGCGCAGGGAATGGTGGAAAGAGGACATAAAGAAATTAAGGACGCGTTGACAAAGATGTGCGGTGAAAATGGTAAGAAATGGAAGGAGTACCTACCTCTGGTAACATTTGCAGATAGGATTTCCACAAAAAGAACAACTGGCTACTCCCCGTATGAACTGCAGTTTGGGCAACTAGCAATGTTGCCAGTGGATCACGAACTGGGCAGTTTTCTGACGGTCAATTGGTCGGAAATTCAAACAACAGCGGAATTGTTGGAGGCAAGGACACAACAACTGGCAGTCAAGGAACAGAGGATGGAAGAAGTGCGGAAAAAGATGAAGAAGGCCCGGGAAAGTTCGGTTCGGTACTGGGATAGGCGGCTGGCACATCGTTTACGGAAACCACTTAAACCGGGAGACTTAGTTCTGGTATACAATAAGGCGCTAGAAACACAATGGGGAAGTTTATTTAAAAATAAATGGAATGGACCTTATAGAATAGTCAAGCAGATAAAGAAGGGGCCATATGTATTGGCAGAATTGGACGGGACCATACTAACCAGGACTTTTGCAGCAAATCATGTGAAAAGGTTTTACCCAAGAGGAGAGTCACAGACAGAAGAAGGGGAGGAATTGACACAGGAGGAATTGGAAGAGGAAGGGGATGAACAGGAGGAATTAGAAGGGGAAGAGGAAGGGCCAGAGGAATTGGTAGAGGAAGGGGACACACATGAGGAGGAAGAAGGAGAAAGAGAAGAGGAAGAGTAGCTAATAATACAATAACATGAAATAAAAATAAAATAAATAAATTATTCAATCATTAAGGAGTTTGAATTGTGGTGGGAGAGCTAAGCTGTGGAAGTAAGCAACGGTACAAAATTTTAAATTGGAAAGTTATTTGGTAGGCAAACAGTTTCCTTTGTTTAGCTGAGGGAATAGGGTGGGCCAATTTTACAAAAATTACAAGTATTCATTCATTAAAAATTACGCGGATAGGATATACAACACAGAAGAGGACAATGGACGGATGGATCTTTGGAATGGGAAAAATACAGATGGAAGACGTGGACGACAGTGGAAGTGAAGTTAGACTTGGATAAAAGAATACAAGGACAATAGGACTGACAAGATTAGCGGGATTCATTGACTATGGGCAACTAGGGGAGAATATTTAGATTGGGCATTGACTAGGAAGTAAAGGATGAAATAGTTCCAGATCTTACCTTGGGGTGTTGAATCTAGATATACCTTTGTTTGTGGAATGTAACTAGTCTTTTTCTGGGGATCAACATCATTTACGGGGAATATAAGAGGATTGGATTTTAAGTGGTTTGTTAATTCGTCTAGCATTTGGATCATGGATACGTATTAGGAACGGAATCAAGGATTACAGTGCAGATTGAGCGGTATAGTTAGGAATTAGGTGTTGCAACTCGGAATTGGATATGGTTGTTAGGGAGGGGAGATGGATCAGTAATTATAATCAGGATTTTATTCAACTGGCATTCTGGTATTGGAAGACAACAACATTTTTTACGAGAGGAAGCAGAATCCGGACGTATGGACCTAGGATGAAAGGAAATCACTACATTAAGAGGATTCATGTGGAGGAATATTCAAGTAGTGGGCTTTTGGCATTTTTCACGAATGCTGTGGACAGCATTAAGTTGGGGGGGGATGTGGTGCTCCATTTGCGAGACAATGCCAAAAGCGCATGGTGGAAGCATTGGGATAGCATATACACAAGCAACATTCATTACAAGAGGAGGAATAGTATAATAAATGTAAGATACACTTCTACGTAGGACAATAAGATTACAGACAGCACGGCGTTATGGGGAATGGAATGGAGGACAAGGGGTACATAGGATGGAATGGGGTATAAAGGAAGGGAAATGAAGAGGTGGAAGGGATTGGGAGAACATGTCTCAACCAGGAAGGTAGAAGGTAAGGTGGTAAGTAGTGGGAGATTATGTCTCAACCAGGTATGGAAGGAAGGATGGAAGGATGTATTGGTACAGTTAGTTATAAGGGTATACCACCTTTATAAGGGTGGTATATGGCATTATAAGGGTGGAGGAATCAGTATTTCGTGATTTGGAGGGAGGAATTAATTAGGTGAGGAGGAAGAAGGGAGGAAGGAGCAATGTGGGAGGAGAGGCTTTGACCCCCAATATCCTGGGTGGAAGGAGTTAACAGCTGGTCATGCAGGCGTGTGGATGATGTGTCATGTTGTTTGGTTCTCATATCAACACATGATATCATGCTGTGCAATATATGCAGGCAGATAAGGTGTATAGATATGTCCCTGCAGCATTATTCCCTCATTGTTTGGCAGGCAGTGCAGTACAGATATCCAGGGGCTGTGCAACAGATTATATCCCTTAGCAACAAAGGATATCATTTGGTGCAGCATATGCAGGCAGATAAGGTGTATAGGTGGTTTCCTGCAGCTTAATTCCCTCCCAGGGCGAAATCCTGCAGCATAGCACACTCACAAGGAGCTCCCCTGGAGCTAAAATCCCTCACTCTTCAATATATAAGGAGGCCTCTTTCCCCCTTTTCATTTCCCTTTTGGAATCATCAGCCTACAGAGGTTTGGTCACAGTGGTTATTTATTTAGTGGTAGTTTAGTTAGTGGTAGTGGTAGTGGTAGTGGTAGTGGTCGTGATAGTAGTGGTAGTAGTAGTAACAGTAACAAATAGTTTTATTAACAGTAACAAGTAGTAGTAGTAGCAGAAGCTCTAGTATTGATTAAAGTGCCTTATCAAGAGATTGCTTAAGGAAGAGATCATTACCAACCTTCAATTAACAACCCATTTATTAGTAACAATTTATATCTTACATAATTAATCCCACTGGATTATCTTTATCCATCATTGTTAGAAGTTGTAACAGATCTACGTGAATAGTGATTTGAGGTATCTAGGTCTGATAGAGATTACTATATAAAAGTAAGATCTATCTTGGAATCAGCCATATCTTTATAAATATTGATTACAAGACTCTTAGTTATTTGCATAGTACCATTTAGAGGGGCAGGTCTTTCAAACCACCCGTAAGTTGTAATAGCCTTTCAACCTATTTGCAATTTATTTCCCCCTCAGCGGATATTTCACCAAATATATTTTAGTGTCCCACAAGAGTCCTACAACGCCCGGCGAGACATGTGATTTCGTTCAGAAAAAGGAAATCGTCTAGCAAAAAAGAGTCGCGTTCGCTCCGATAGACGAGAGAAAAAAGGTTACTCACCGTGACGTTGTGAGATAGCCAAGGAAAAAGAGGAGAAGATGAAGAAACAGAGGGAGTAGATTGGTGATTTCACAAAATGTCTCCGTTCTGCACCGGACAGTGGGCCACACTACCGTAATCAGCTAGGTGGCTAACCTGCTTAGCTTAATTGGATAGTCTTGATTGTCACCGCTCAGAATAAAGAAGGGAAAAAGCGGAGTCTACTAGACCAAGCTATCCCACAAGACGCCACCGCAAGATAACCCAAATCCTCCCGAAGACGGTCAATTACGCTCTACGCTGAGCTACCGGACAAGAAGAGGGAAAACCGATGAGGCAAATCACCGGTCGGTTACCAAGTGGGATGTTCTGTCGTCCTTGGGATGAGAGTTTGATCCGGAACGATAGAAAAAATAGAAGAAGAAAAAAACTATCAGATGATCTTTTAGATTCGAGAAAGGCTCATAACCTAATGAGACACCGCTAAGCAATAATATTGTCTCGTCATAATCCGTTCCCATCCTTGGCTTGACCCAGGATGGGAACAGCATAGTGTGCTGCGGCAAGTCAGAGATGACTGTGACATGTATGTCACAACATAACCCAGTTGGGGTTACAGTAGGGTCTCACCTAGACCCCCTGTATTTCATGTGTATGAATCTACCTATTGTGTTTTTCTAAATGCTTGGACTGATTTGCATCAAGATTTGTTAAAATCTATCAAAAAAAAACAAGATTTTATGTTTTTCGAAACCCATGATCTGGTCATTAATGATCAACATGGCTGATTCCTGATGCTGTGCGTGGCAGTAACCTGAAGATTAAACGGGGGCTGTGGCCTTAATCCCATAACCTTGCCATCCAAAAATCATCAAAAAATCCAAGCATTTGTAAAAACACAATACATTCATATACACTGAATATTATCATCCATTCTAGTGACTTTGAGCCTGAGTCACATCAGCTATGGATTGTTTGGTATTGTATCCCTAAGCTTGGTGAAGAGAGAGAAGGGTGCCGGTACCAGCATGTACAAAAACTAGTAGACTATATATACATGTTATTTGCCGCAGTATATGTCAAAAATGTGATGATTAAAGTTGTGTCTATGTACTATGTGTCTGATCATTGATGATTATTTTATGTTTGTAATCTTGTTTTCCTGTAACTCTAAGAGCATCCACATTGGTCGCAGTTTCAGCTTGTATTAGCATACTTACTCCATGATTCAACCACAATGGGCCAAGTTAATTTGGGGACAACTGTTACCAAAAGGCAATTTTGCATTAGCAGGTAACAAATTTGTGACTTACTAAGAGCATCCACAATTGTCTTGATAAAGTGGCTCAATAAGCCAACTGTATCAAGATGAAGCCCCACTCATGCACTCTATAGCTCAAAATAAACTGTGGAATATGTAGAATTCTCAATAGAGGTCCATAAAGTTTCAGACCTCTATTGAGCTCAACAAGGTAAGTTGTGAACTTTCACAAGTCACTCTTTAGTGAACTGTTGAGTTTTCACTGTTTTCTGTTCCTCCCAAAAATACCATGTTTCATTAAGTCTTCTTCTATCAACTTGAATCAGACTAGACTGCATCACAAATACTAGTTTGTTTATTACAACTCTTAGGTCTAATGATTGCTTTTTCTATTTTCTGACTCATTTTTGAGTATCAAAATTTGATTAGTAAGAATTAATGCCTCATACTATCTGTTGAAATTTAAAGTCAGAAACTCATTATTTAGACCTGTCATACGACCAGCCCAACGTACTAATAGGCGAGCTTTAAACTGGTCGCAGCGCGAGGAGGGAGGTAAGGAATTGGAATGCTTCGAAGATAATCCTTAATGGTTCGAGGATACTCCGAGGATATGTTCGAGGATGCTTCGAAGATAAGTGGAACTTACTTCGAAGATGGCTAGGAACAAAAGCGACGCTGGCACGGTTATGGCAATAATAACTATCCAACTATTGAAGCGTAAAACGTATGATATTAATTAACTGAGGAAAGAGAGAAAGAGGAAAAGTACAAGTGTTTTTATAGTGAAACTGAAAATGTACTGAATGAATGAATGAGAAGAAACCAATGCGCTGTGCTGACAAGTATGAGAAGAATAATTGGAAAGCACATGACGAATCTATACAACATGACAGTGACTCGAAGATGGAAGACCTGGGAAAAGGGAAGCGTGGCTGTGTTGAATTGAAATGCTGTGCTTCGAAGAATTGGAACGGTCTCGAAATTCCGTCCGGAGTTAGAAGGTCGAAGTCGGCTGGGTCGGAGAATGGGTTATTGAACCAGTTGAAGGATGAGAACTGTCTTGGGAGTATGGCGTATGGATTTGGTTCGAAGTTGATATCTTCGAAGGTGTCACGCGAGGTTGTAAAGTGAAAGGTTGAGTAGGTTCGATGAGCAATGTGCATATGCATTTCGAAGGAGTGCTTTCTCGAAGTTGAATAGCAATGGTTCAAATGTCTCGAAGTTGAATAGCTGAGATGATTGGTTCGACTTTTCGAGCTGAGCCGAGCTGTCGCGTGACAGATGCCCGGGTATAAAGACGGCGAACTCCTGTGAGCCTCGAAGTAATTATCCCACAAACTTCCATCCCCAATCACTATCCCTACCACCACTACTACTACTACTACTACTATTTAAATTAAAGTTCAATTATTTAGATTAGATCGAAGATGGTCGAAGAAGTTGATCGAAGATGTCGACGATGCATCAGGCAGAACTTGGACTGTACTCCAAGTACTGCGACGCGAGGGGATAGGAGTAAGTGCGAGGGATGTCGAGTTACTAGAGTACCATGTGTCTTCGAGTTAGGTTTCCCTTTTGAAGATCTTACCACAGCCTCTATTCCACGTCGACCCTCCACTACTATAACTACTGTTCGTCGTTTAAGAATCCCAACAACCCCTCCATCTCCACCACCACCACCACCACCAAACTCTCATCCACCCGCTCGCCAATAGCCGTTGGACGGCGCCGAAGAAACAACCCAAGGGTCGATTATCGCTTGCCGGGTCGATTGGGTACGCAGGAGGTTGAAGGGCCGGATTTACGTAAGTGATGTTTGATTCGAAGAAGAGAGGGAAAAGGAAAGAAGTGAACAACTGATGGCTTGGATCGATTAGTGTTGATAGAGCCGCATCGCAGATATACGACCCGGTCACCCATGCCACCACCAGTGTATTCGTATTCTCCCCCCCCGGTCTATCCGAATGATCGAGTGCCGATGGTACCGGCAGTAGCCGACACTCCTTCGACGAATGTCGAACGAAGGCAAGGAGAGGCGAACAGAGAAGGAGGAGAAGAAGAAAGAAGGGAACAGGAAGCGAGGGAGGAAAGGGAGAGGACTGCGAGGGAGACGGAGAGAGGGAACGAGTGTCGAGGGAAAAGGAGGAAAGAGCCAGGGTTGCGCGAGGGAAGCGGTTGATAGGGAAGAACGAGAGGAACGGGAACGGTTGGAAAGAGAGGAAAGGGAAGGAGATGCTTCGAGGCACGCGGCGCTTGATTCGACCGAGGCTGCTCGAAGATTGACGACTGGCTTCGAAGAAGGAGGTTCGACGCGGAAGCGAAAATATCAGGAAGAGTTGGCGAAGGAAAGAAGAAGGATGGGGAAGGAAGAAGTCCAAGAAGAATTGGGCCGAGAAGTTGGAGGCGATTTTCGAGGAAGGAAAGGCAAGGGAAGCAGGTCGAGTTGCTGAAGCAAATGTCGAACCTGATCGAAGAAGAAGACTTCGAAGAATTCAAGTTGATTGTCGAAGAATTGGCGGAGAATGGGGGAGATTGCGGAGGGAGGAAGCGGAAAGAAGCGTTGAAGAAGGAATTGTAAATAGGTTTTTTTTAGTTTATATATTTTTTTTTTTCAGAAAACAAGGAGAAAAGAAAAGAAAAGACAAGAAGAAGTTTTTTTTTTTTTTTTTTTTTTTTTATTGTAATACATTTTGTTTATTGGTTAAGGAGAAGAAAAATTTGGGATTTTTGTTTTGAAAGAATTTTAATGTTCGAGAAAAGAGTTTGGGAATGAGTGAGATAGAAGAGGAAACAGAGAGAAAGAAGCGTAAGGTTGGTTCGTGATTATTTGAAGTGAGTGATTGAGTTGACAGAAAAAAAAGAAAAAGAAAAACAACAAAAGAATAGGAAACAAGAAGAAGAAGACAGAGAGAGGAAACAATGGTAGGAAAAAGAATAGAAGGGTTTAAGAAGGATGACGAGGTTTTCGAGGATAAGAATTATGGACAAGTCTCGAACCAAGTCGGGAGAGTTTCGAAGGTGAGAGGCTGGTTCCCAAGAGGTTCGATCTTTGTCAGACTGGTATCCAGTCCATTCGACGAGGTATTGTAATTGTCCTTTGCGTAGCCTTGAATCAAGGATACGGCTTACTTCCCACTCCAGGTGATCTTGAATATTAACGGGTTCAGGAGGGGGATGAGTCTTGCCCGGGTATAGACCCTTAGCTGGCTCTAGGAGGGAGACATGAAAAACTGGGTGGATAGCGCTCCACTTCAAAGGAAGAGTGAGTCGATAAGCATTCTTCGAGACAACTGATTCGACAGGGAATGGGCCTAGTTTTCTTTCAGAGAGTTTCTTGGCGGGTCGAGTTGTCCGGATGTTCTGAGCGTCGAGCCATACTTTGTCACCGATATTGTAAGATGGGGATTTGATTCGAAACTTGTTGGCTTGAAGTTGTACCTTTGACTGGCTGCTTCGAGATTGGTTCAAAGTTGCTCTTCAAGAAGCTTAAGGTTGGAAAGGTAATCGGCGGCAGGAGTAGAAGGGGAAAGATGGATTGGATCGAAGCTGGGGTTTCTGCCGTAGATTGTTTGGAAAGGGGATTGTCGGGTCGAAGAATGAGTGGCGTTGTTGTAGGCGAATTCGGCTAGTGGGAGCCACTTGCTCCAATCGTCTTGCTGGTAACTGACATACATTCGAAGATATTGTTCGAGGATTTGGTTGACTCGTTCGGTTTGACCATCTGATTCAGGGTGATAAGCTGTTGATAGGTTCCGAGTGATCTTCAGTTGTTGACAGAGTGAGGTCCAGAAAGCTGAAACAAAAAGTGAGCCACGATCGCTGACTATATTATCAGGGAGACCATGCTTGGAAAATACATGTTCAATAAACAGGTTAGCAAGGTCTTGTGAAGTACAAGTAGTCTTGGTTCGAAGAAATAAGGACATCTTCGAAAAACGATCCACTATCACGAGGATAGCGTCATGACCATCTGACAATGGGAGTTGGGATATAAAATCCATGGAAAGGAAGAATGCCAAGGAGTAGGCGGGGGAGTGGAAGCGGTTGAAGCAACCCAAACTTCCGATGTTTCGAGGATTTGTTCCTTTTGCATACATAGCAACGGTTAACATAATCTTTTACTTCTTTAGCCATTCCGGGCCAGTAGAGAAGTCCCGAGAAATTAGCTGGTAAGTTCTTTTCTTGACCCAAAGACCTGCTAATGGGGAGTCATGTCTTGATTCGAGGATATCCAGTTTGATTCGAGGATCATTGGGGACTACGATTCTTTCTTTATATAAGAGCAAATCACTATCATCATCAATAGTATAGTCCTTCGAGCCCTTGCTTCGAAGTGCCTGACAAGCTGGGTCTTTTCCTTTGAGCCTCACGAAGCTCGAGGAAGTTGCGATGCAGTTCTTCCGTAAGTGGATTTAGAATTAGAATAGAAGTGACGGGATTGGAAAAAAGAGTTCGAACATTATCAGGATTATTATCGGCGGAAGGCTCTCCCCCTCCCGGGCGTAAACGTCGTCCGACGTGACAAAGCATCTGGCACTACAGCCAATTTTGCCAGGACGATAAGTTATAGTGAAAATTATATCCGAGAGAGTTCAGACCAACGGATCTGCCTGCGAGTAAGAACTTTTGGTGCTCGTAAAGTATTAAGAGCATTATGGTCAGTCAGCACCTCAAATGGTTCGTGAGACTAAGCAAATAAGAACGCCATTTCTTCACACAATGAATGATTGCGAGAAGCTCCTTGTCGTGAACTTCATAATTAATTTCGGCGCCCTTAGCTTGCGTGATTCGAAAGCTATTGGATGGAAGTTCTTCAAAGAAGTCTTCGACGAGAAGAGTGAAGTTGTGATATAAACACCTGCGATGGGCGTAGTCACTAGCATCAGTCTCAATCAGTTGTCTTACAGAATTCACTGAATGAAATGAGCTAGAATGGGCGCCGAAGTGAAAGCTTTCTTGAGAACGTTGAATCTCTTTCTGCTGCTTCGGTGAACACAAAAGGATATCCTTCCGAAAGAGGTTAGTAAGATTTACGATGGTTTTGGAATAATCTTTTATAAACTTGCAATAAAATTAGCAAAACCAAGGAAACCTTGAAGAGACTTGACACTCGAAGGTCGAGGCCAATCAAGAACCTTTGACATTTGGCAGGATCCATGCTAATGCCATCCGTGGAGATGATAACTCCGAGGAAGTGAAGGGAAGAAATGTGGAATTCGCACTTGGATAACTTGGCGAAGAGTTGATTTGCCCGAAGGCGTCGAAGCACTTCCATACAATGGTTAGTGTGATCTTCGAAAGATGTGGAATAGATTAAAATATCATCAAGGTACACGACGACATAAACTTCGACGATATCAGCGAAGATATCGTTGACAAAGTTTTGGAAAGTAGAAGGCGCGTTGCAAAGCCCGAAAGGCATCACAGTATACTCGAAACTGCCAAAGCGGGTACGCATTGCTGTTAGCCATTCATGACCTTCGGCAATTCGAACCAGATTATAGGCTCCTCGAAGATCAATCTTCGAGAAATGAGTAGCACCATGGAAAAGAGTAAGAAGGTGTGACATAGGAGGAACGGGGTAAGCATTCTTTCGAGTGACATTGTTCAACTTCCTATAATCAACACATAGGCGGAGTGATCCGTCCTTCTTGGGACACAATAAAAAAAACGGTGAAACCTGTGTTCGACGCGTGGTCGAAGAAAAACCTTTGCTAATTTTCCGCCAATG